>JAVJIF010030420.1:0-443363 GCA_038442645.1 Agave tequilana
GGCACTTATGACCGATGCGCGCTCAAAACGGATGACGGTGTCAGGTTGGAGAAGCCTGCCTTCTTCTTTGGGGATCATATTTATGATGATGGCCGGTCGTGTGGCTGAGGGGACCTATAAATGGCTCCGTGAGATAAAGGGCGGAAGATTCTTCTTCCAGACATGGAGAGGATGTTCCGATGTCCTACTTTCAACACATGTCTGTTCCCCGAAAGATGGAATGGGACATTTCCCAGTATATCCCTGAGATCGCCCTTGGTGATTTGGCCTCCAAAAGGTAGACCGCCATGATAGTCATGACGGGTCAGTTGTCGGACTGTTTACCTGCATCGTCCAAGCCTGAAATCCCAATTGGAGAGATCCCGGAGCTTGCTACCACCTTCCTCAATCCTTCATAGAAGCAGGGGGTGACTATCCTGTCGACTTCCGTGCGTATGGAGGGTCCATTCTCCAGAGAATTATTGGTGGGGTAGGATGGTGGGTTTTGTCCTTACCAATCTTGAGGGCCGCTGAAGCGTTGTGGGGCTGTACCCAGCAGTCAGGGCCGTGCAGTGGGGCGTCCCGATGAGTTCCCATAACTTCTTTGGGATTCTGGAGCGCTACAATCCTCGGACGGGGACATTCTTTACTCCGGTTGGAGAGATGGGCCTTGCCCTACACGAATTGTATGAGGTCTCCGGGTTGTCGTCAGGGGATATTCCTTACGAGGAATTTGTCCCAACCACCAGGGAGCTGCGCCTTTTGGAAAAAGAATCTCCTCAAGTGTATGAGACCTACTGGGAGGTGATGTGCCATTTCTACATCTGCGGTCAGACAACTGCCTGGAGGTCAGGAGGCGTCAAGCAACTATCCTGGGCTGATTATTTGTTAATAATGTCAGCAATAAAGATCTCCCAGTAATCCGACTAGCTCCTAGTTCTGGTGGGGAAGTTGAAGACAGGATCGACGCAGCTTCTGACAAGTTCTACACCACGGAGTCGAACGAGGACGGCTTCGACCCTGACTTGGTCTTTGAGAGCTTTCACCATCAAGCCCGGACCCCTATTTCTGATCAGGCGCTGTTGGCGGGCTTCCTGATGTTGTGGCTGAAGAGGTGTGTGGTGCCCACGCTACCACATGAAGTTATTGTGGCAGATGTGGTGTACCCGGCGGTACTCTTGGCTCATGGCCACCCCATAGCCCTTCTTCCGCCGTGGTGGCTGGTATTCAAAGCGGGCTGCGGGGTTGACCAAGAGCTTCTGCGGACCCCCAAAGACTGCTAATTCTCGTGGGGAGCCGTTATACCGACTCAGAGGGGAACCCGACGGTGAAGCACCCCAAACCGCGAATTGAGCTGCCTTACACGTACCTCATGGCTTGGTACGTGATGCATTGCCCGTCTCTAATGACGGCAGCGCGTGGGAGCGTGGATCATATCCCATTTGTGCAGCGGCTGGAACGTTCAGAGTGGCATGACACCTACCTGTATTACATTAGGAAGCGTCTTTCCTGTGCCGCCAATTACCAGCTCAACCGCTGCTTTCCAGAGGTTCAAGGTGCAGCCCCCGGGGAGCTGTTCACGGATGTCGCTGGGCGGGATGACTTCTCGCAATTGCCTGCTGGAGCCTTCTGGTGGTTGATCAATATACGACCAGGATATGTGCTGTTTCGCCAAGGAACTTCCTGCACTATCGAACCGTATATGCCAAGTCGTTTTGCCCGACAATTTGGCTATGATCAGCTTTACGTCGGGAATCCCAATGCTCAACTTGCCTTTGACGGGAACCTGTTCGAAGGCGCTCGGGCTTGGTATTACAGTGTGGCTGGAGGGACGGGAGCAACGTTCCATCTACCCGACGAGGCGCCTAAGTGCCGTATGAGCTTCAGCTTCTGTACTTGGTACTCCCAAGCCGGCCAGACGCCAGATCTTATTCCGGAGTCTTCATGTCTTGAGAGTATCAATGCCAGTCTCGAGGAGAGGTCTGAATCCAGTAAACGTACTAAACTCTCGACCAGTACCTGAAAGCTCAGAGGGAGGTCGAGAAACGATCGAGGAGGGAGCCCCCAGTAGTGAGGGCGGCACCGCGACCGGCAAGGGCAAAGCCGCAAGCGACGAGGGCGGAGCCACCAGCAATGAGAGTGGAGCCCGCGACCGGCAAGGAGGTCGAAGCAATTAGCGAGGAAGCGTCGTCGACGCTCTGCTTCTGTAGTTGAGCCTGCCCCAAAGAAGGCTCGGAGGGACTTAACGGCTGAAGTCTCTCAATCCAGAGCTATCTTGCTGGAGTTGAGGCTCCTCCTGAAGGTTGTCCTGTTAGAGTTGAGGAACCGCTGGAAGATGAAGATTTTCCAAGCTGGTCCGTGCTCCTAGGTCGCAGCAGCGAGACCGTGGAAGAAGGGGAGCTCGTTGAGCGACCCCTTGTTGCTGGTGATACCGAGTCACGGAGGTTGACATCATGGGAGAGTCTCCTTCTGCTCATGAAGGGAGAGACGAGGTACAGCAGCCGAGGTCTCCTAGTGTCTTTATTTCCAATCCTCGGGCAGTCGACCCTAGTCCTACCACTGGAGTGATTGGGGGTAAGGCTCCTGTTGCGGAGCTTCCTCGCGTGGCGCTATCGTCTTCTTCGTCATCGGGAGAAAGTGACTTTGAAGATAAAGTCGACTATGGCGATGAACCCGCTCTTCCTGATCAGGCGGATTCTTTGACGTCTCGGAGGGGAACAACATGAGGGTGAATCATCGACTGCGTTACGCTGGCGATAATCCCTGCTGAAGGTACAACTTCGCATGTCGAGGCGATGGAAACAGAGTTGACCCAGCCCAAGGGATTGAGGCTTCGGTTGCCGAGACAACTCGGAGGGGGCAGCTGTTGAAGTTGGGGAGCCTTCCCCTTTGCCAGGAGGGGGAAACAACCATTGAGGCTGAGGAGGCTCTCACTCCGCCGGTGGAGAAGGCTACTGCTGAAGCTGGGGAGACTCCCATTCTACAGGACTCGACGCCTCTGGACCTCGAACCTAGTAAGGCAGCTCTGACTGAGGGGGCTCAGGTGGGGAGTCTGACGATCGGCACCCTTCCAGAAGGCCACACAGCTCAATCCTCGGTGGAAGTTTCTGAAGAGGTTGTGCTTACAACTCCTTCATTGGTCGTGGAAGCTCCTGCAGAGGCAGCGCTCCAGGAAGCGCCAGTGGGTAGTCTTGCTCTTGCCACATCGATGGTCGGCACGGCTCTTGTGCGAGAAGACCCGCCCTATATCCCTTATCCCGTGACAGAAAAAGGGTCGGGAAGCTTCTTAGGTGGTGAAGACATGGGGGAGCTGGCACGTCAGATGGTGCAACAATTCTTCACCTCGATGGGATCATGTATTGATCTCATCTTCCGTGGACACAGCACCTTCCAGTTCGCCCAGAGGCTTCTTGAAAATATGGCCGTGAGCGTCGAATTGGCGGGAGGCCCTTCACTTGCCAGGGCATTGCCTGCGGTGGTGTAGAGCAACTTGGAGATAACCTGCGGGAGCTGGAATCTTTGGAAGATGATCAGGTTCTTCCGGCGAGGCCCAGGCTATCCTGACTAGGCTCCTAGCTGCTCAGGAACGGGAGCGACAGGAGGCGGAGGCGCAGATCACTGCCGAGGTCCGTGACCTTGAATATTCCAAGGCTGAATTTCAAAAATTAGCCGGAGATTCGAGGGAATCTGAGCTCAGTGTGCAGAGCACGGAGCAGGTCATCCTCAGAACTCGGGACATTATCGCCAAGGCGGAAGCTGTTCTTGCGCTAAATGAGGAGAAAATTGTCCCCTCAAAAAGGAGCTTGAGGAGCAACGGGCTGCTACGGCGCGAGCTGAAGAGAGTCTGTCTCTGCAATCTTCCAGGGTGGACTCTCTGCGGATGCAAGTCTGCCAGAAGTTTCTTATCTGAGGCGGAGCTGCGGGACCGGGCTATCATGGAGGCTGAGAGGACGCGCCAGCATGAGATTCACCGCCTTAGGGAACAAATCCGTTTCCTGGTGAACCAGGACATTTAGCCTTCTTTTTTTTTTTGTAAAGAAAAGGGACACTCTATTATTAAGAGTGTTTGTATCCACTTCTATCATTTTTTGATATAATAGAAGTTTTCTTTAAAGCTTTTGTCCCAATTTCTTTGTCCTGTTGTGGATGAGTCCAACTCTTGATCACTAGTCGTGATTACTGAACTTAGGTAGGACTAAGTTCTTTTAATGGGACGCGGTCTAGGCGAGACGCGGCATTATCGTAGAATGAGACGGCATCAATCTATGGGGACTTTAGATTTCACCAAGTCTTTTTGACGAGACGCAGCGGCGATCACAGAGTGAGACGCGGTCGTCAGTCTACCGGAACTTAGATTTTGCTAAGTCCTTTTACTGAGACGCAGCGTCAATCATATAAAGTGAGACGCGGTCATCATTCATAAGAACTTAGATTCTACTAAGTCCTTTTGATGAGACGCGGCGTCAATCACAATCGGAACGCGGTCTTCTTGATGAGATGCGGCGTCAATCAAAAGATGAGACGCGGCATTGATCCGTAAAGTAAGACGCGGCTGTCAGTCCCTGAGACGCAGCGTCAATCACAAGTGAGACGCGGTTCTTAGTCATGAGAACTAGGCAGGACTAAGTCCTTTGACAAGACGCAGCATCAATCCATAGGGAGACGCGGCCATCATTGTTTCATGAGACGCGGCATTCATTCAGGGAGACGCGGCTCTGAATAACGCGGATCTGCTTCTGCAAAGAAGGAAGCGGATCAGGCAGACGCGGGAGACGCAGCCTTGTGCCTTTCCCTTAATTCAAAAATGGATCAAGTGCTCTCTGAGGGGACGCGACTTTGACTCGCGCGGGCATCTTTCTGGGACGCGGATGTGCGGATAGTTCTTCAATCCGCGTCTGGGTGTAAACTCCCAGGCGTTACATACAGCCTGTCATAGGGATTTGGTGTGATCTTTAAATATCAGATGCGGATTTTCCGCTTTGTTTCCCGAAGCAGTTGTCCACGCGTCGGCTGCTGATTGGGCTTGAGTATTGATTCTCTTAAATGAGAAACCAGTGCGGGCGGTTGGAGATCAGCGCCAGCGGCGGTTCTCGAAGCAGCGTTACACGCGTCCGGCCCTTATTGGATCTTGGCAGTTGTGCAGTTATTAATGCCGGCGGTTCAGATTACGGGGCCATTAATCGCTATTATCAGGAGTTGCCTATAAATAGGGCACCTTTCTCCCTTCAATCCTGCCTTTGGACTATTTTGTTTTTTGAGAGAGCGCTTTGAGAAACTTTCATCTTCCTCAGAAATTGTCTCCATGGATGAGGATGGTTCTGAAGATGACCCAGGGCTTTTAAGCCCCTGTTTGGTCTCTTTAGGAGAAAACACTCTTTGCCCTGTGACCGCGTTTGCGTCCTGGTGCAGAGAGTACAACTCTTGACGGAGGTCTCCACGGGTATGCCGTTCGTTTCACCATGACATTTTAGATTCACCATGGCCTGTACCTTGGCTTCATGTCATCTGGACCCCCTCATGAAGTCTGCATTGGTGCACTCCTTCTGGAATTTGTACCATGGACCTGAACTTCTCCGGACGCGCGTGCAGGAATCTTTGGCCCTTGGTGTTGGCGCGTTTTATGGCTTGTGCCTTAGCGCGTTTCATGGCCAATGCCTTGGACGAATTCCAAAAAAGGTTTCAGACCCGCACCTTGCAACTCCTGTTCATGGAGATGGCAATTTTCGGCGTCTGTGCCTTTTCGGCGTTTGTGCTCTTTGACCTAGGCACAGAATGGGACCGCGTTTTGATTCGCGTTTGTCTCTGCTGACGCAACAGTTTGGCTTGCTGCACGTGTCATTCCTGCGTCTTGGTAGACTGCATGGATCATTCCCGCATTTGGCTGACTGCGTGGATCATTCCCGCGTTTGCCTCTGCTGACTTAGTTTTTCTCTGTTTACACTAAGCTGCAGATTGTTCTAATTCTCTCTTTTTGTTCCTTGCAGGCTTGCTGGGCCCTTGGAAGAATACTTCGGTCGGCGAACTCGTTCAACCTTCACCTATGAGAGAATATATTATGGTCCTCGTCACCTATAAGAGAGTATATTACATCTCTGACGAGGACCCAACCCTCGCCAAGGTCTCTTCAGATCTGGTGCAAGAGACGGATAGGCTGAGTACCGGCGAGGGTGGTCCGGCGGTTGCGGCGGCGGATGAGATCCTCTTCCTCTCCCACTCCGGAAGTCACATCAAGGACACTCCGTTGGATGGCCTGCTGGGGAAAGGGATGGTGATGAATGCAGGACTCTCTGCTGCCGCTGGACCGAGTGGAGGGTGGCATCCTTTGTGATGACTCCGAAACTTCTGCTCTCACCCCAAGAGTGACTCCATGTTTGTTGGATGATCTGCTAGGGAAAGAGACGCGCCTGAACGAAGGGTTGCAGGACCTTCTGTTGCCACCGGACCTCAAGAACACCATTGCTCTCGGCTTGGTCAGCTAGGGCGCTTTCGAAGTTGGGTCATGCATCAAAGTGCAACCGGTTCTAATTGTGCACCTGGGATCAGATGCAGTTTCAAGGAGTGAGTACGGCCTCAGAGAGAGAGAGGGACTTCTTTGTACTCCTTAATTGTAACACTCAATCTTATTGTATAAGAGAGCGTTTTGTATCACTTTCATGTGTTTGGATATGAATAAAAGTGACACTTTTCTTTTTGCCTCTTTCTGTTGTCTTGAACGTTTTGTTTTAGAAGCAAAAGAATAATTTTGGTGGACCCGCCACTTTATAAAAGAAAGTGACGAGTGGAGCGCGTACCCCCAGAGAAGGTGAACTTTTATCAAGGATTTGGGATTAACTTGATTTAAGATCAGCTGGGGATTTTGATGGAAGCATTGTTTATCGGTGTAATGTTAACCAACAATGCCTCCAAAATGAATTTGATACTCGGTTGGGGAGAATATCAAATGAAACTAGACTCGTGGGGAATCTAGTAGGATTTTTACCGTTAGAGGTGTGATATTAACTTAACGGTTTAGAAGTAGTCTTGTCAGAAGTGTAATATTAACTTGACAAGGACGTGAGTTAGAGGTGTGATATTAACCTAACTCATCAGCATCTCAGTTTTATTTGGAAAAACTGAGGGTGTCACTGTCATAGGTGTGATGTTTAACTTAACAGTGATAGAAATGCTAGAGGTGTAATGTTGAACTTGGCATTAGTCGTCTCGGCTTAAAGAAGTCAAGGAAAGGTCATAGCCATAGGTGTATTGTTGAACTTAGCAATGACTCGGATGCTAGAAGTGTAGTGTTAACTTGGCATCGTTCATCTCGGCTTGGACAAGGAAGTCGAGGAAAGGTCATAGCCATAGGTGTATTGTTGAACTTAGCAATGACTCGGATGCTGGAAGTGTAGTGTTAACTTGGCATCGTCCATTTCAGCTTCGATATGGAAGTCTGAAGAAAGGTGACTATCAAAGGTGTGATATTAACTTGACAGGCACTCGATGTACTGCTTAGAGGTGTAATGTTAACTTAAACAGTAGTTTTGTCAGAGGTGTGATATTAACTTGACAAGAATTTGCTTGCGATAGGAGCAATTTGAGGACCTGTCATTCTATTGATGAGAATTGACAAGTGGAATTTGAGGTGCCAGAGGTATAGTGTTAACTTGGCAAATTTGAGAGTTTGTTACTCTATGCAGAGTTAACAAGCCAGGTTTGTACTCGACAAAGAGTATTCATTACCAGAGGTATAGTGTTAACATGGTAATGATTGCATTTTGTGGTCCTACCATTCTATGGATGAGAATTGGTAAGGGATTTTTGGAGGGAAGAGTGGAATCAAATCCACTTAGGATTTTTAGCAAACCCTCAGCTGTCAACGGATTTGAGGTGCCTTTACCAACTACCGTTTGAGTTGGGCTAGCCATGCTATTCCCCTCAGCATGATGAGTTGTCGAAGACTTATGTTGGACTTAAAAGCCAACATTTTCTTCTATCCTTAGCCGTCGGAGGCGTCGGATCAAATGGGAACGTGTCCCTTAGGATTTTTAGCAAATCCTCAGCTGTCAACGGGTTTGTCATGCCTTTACCAACTACCGTTTGAGTTGGGCTAGCCATGCTATTCCCCTCAGCATGATGAGTTGTCGAAGACTTATGTTGGACTTAAAAGCCAACATTTTCTTCTATCCTTAGCCGTCAAGGGCGTCGGATGTTTGATCAGAGGTGTATTTTTAACTTGATCGGTGGAAGAATGCCATCTAGGGATAGTATTTCTTCAGGAATTTGCCATTGATTGGCATCATGAGTGTATCGCCATTTGAGGTTATGAGGCGATACGACCCATTTGAGTAGACTGACTCTACCACAAATGGTCCTTCCCATTTGGGTTGGAATTTTCCTTTCGTCTTGTGTGTCATGACCATGGGTCTTCGGACGGCTAAGACGAGGTCGCCTTTCCTGAAAGTTCGCGATTTGACTTTCTTGTTGAAGGCTCTGGTGATACGAGCTTGGTAAAGCTCGATTTGTTGTTGGGCCTGCAGACGCTTGTCGTCCAAGGCTTCCAATTCTTGGAGTCGCTGTTGATGCTTCTCCTCTGTTGTCATTTCCGCTGTCAAGGCGACGCGAAGAGATGGAATTTGGATTTCCAGTGGAAGGACGGCTTCGCATCCGTACACCAAGGAAAATGACGTGGCTTTAGTTGGGGTTCGCACAGTCGTGCGATAGGCCCATAAGCATTCGCCCAACTTATCGTCCCAGTCTCGTTGACTTTTCGAGACGAATTTCTTGAGAAGCTTGCCAATAGTCTTATTGAAAGCTTCTGCGAGGCCGTTAGCGGGCGGATAGTATGCCGTTGATGACACACTCTGGATTCTGAACTTGGCGCAGAATCTCTGAAAAGCCTGGCTGATGAACTGGGGTCCATTGTCATGGACAATCCGCCGAGGCACACCGAAGCGGTAAATAACGTGATGTTTCACGAACTTGATCACGTTAGAAGATTTCACCTCTTTCAAAGGGATAGCTTCGGCCCACTTTGAGAAGTAATCGGTTATCGCTAGGATGAACCGATGTCCCTTTGATGATGGTGGGCTGATAGGACCAACCACGTCCATCCCCCACATTTCGAACGGCCAGGTAGAGGTCGTAGAGTGGAGGTATCCTGGTGCTTGATGGATGAAATCGCCATGTATTTGACAGGCGTGACATCTTTTGGCATAGGCAACAGCATCGGCAACCATCTTGGGCCAGTAGTAACCTAATCTTTGGAGTCGGTTTGCCAGCTTCGGGCCAGGTTGATGAGCTCCACACGTACCATCGTGGGCTTCTTTCAACACTTCGTGGGCTTCTTTTAATGAGAGGCACCGGAGCAGGATCCCATCATGTGATCTACGATACAATGTTCGCGAAATCGCATTGTAGTAGAATTTGGAGGCTTTCCTTCGGATGGCAGCCGCCTCCCTGGTGTCTTCGGGCAAGATGCCGTACAAGACAAAATCAATGTAGGGGAATCGCCAGTCTTTAAGTTCTGGATCGGTCGACACTTCAAGTGTTTCCTTACCGCGACGATCTCCCGTTGACCTCTGGTAGTCTCCGAGGGGACTTTTTGGGCAGTATAGGTCGTGGCTATAGACGAATACCTTCTCCATTGCTCCAGCTGGAAGAGCTAAGGAGGCAGCAAGGGATGCAAGTGCATCTGCATGCGCATTTTGCTTGCGCGGTACATGGTCGATGTAGAAGTTTGAAAACCTCTCGGCCATGTGGATTGTCGCGTTGTAGTAGGGTACTAGATCTTCATGCCTGACCTCATACTCTCCGCGAACTTGGCTGACGATGAGTTTAGAATCACCGTATGCCTCGAGATTTTTAACGCCAATCTCATCGGCGAATTGCATCCCAATCAAAAGAGCGTTGTATTCCGCCACATTGTTGGAACAGGGCTCGGTTAACGAGATAGCTCGGGGAATCACGTAATTTTGTGGGGAGACGAGTACCACTCCTACCCCCGCTACTGTGTGTCCCTCCGAGCTTGCCCTTGATGCACCGTCGAAGAAAAGTTGCCATACTTGACTTTCGAACGACGTCTGAGCTAGGCAGACTTCGGCGACCTCATCTGGGAGATCCTCGTAGAGTTTGGCTGCCCTGGGATCTGGGTGTTCAGCTAGGAAGTCCGCCACCGCTTGTCCTTTAATGGCTTTTTGTGGCAGAAAATGCATCTCATATTGTGATAGCAATATGGCCCATTTTGCCAGCCGGCCATTTAGTGAAGAAGGCTTTGTCATGAGTAACCTCAGGGGGTTGACTTTGGATATGACATTTATGGTTTGGCCCACCAGATAGTGTCGCATTTTCTGAATGGCGAACACCAGTGCCAAACATTCCTTCTCGATCGGGTTGTACCGATGTTCGGCTCCGATCATCGTTCTACTTAGGTAGTAGATTGCTTGTTCTCGCCCCTGGTCATCATTCTGAGCTAGTAGAGCTCCCAAAGAATGATCCATTGATCGGACGTACACCAGGAAAGGCTTTCCGGATACCGGAGCTGCCAGGACTGGTGGTTGGGTGAGGTAGTGCTTGATCTCCTCAAATGCTTGCTGGCAAGCGTCGTCCCAAATGAATGAAACGCCCTTCTTCATCAGCTTAGCGAAGGGTTGGCATCTCCCGGAGAGATTTGAAATGAATCTGCGGATGTATGCCAATCGTCCTTGTAATCCTCTGAGCTCCTTGAGGCTTCTGGGGGGTTGCATCTCTTGGATAGCACGGACTTTCTCCGGATCCAAATGGATTCCTGTGGAAGTCACGACAAACCCTAGGAATTTGCCACTGGCTACCCCCAGGAAGGACTTGGTGGGGTTCATCTTCAATTGATGAGCCCGCATGATGTCGAAGACCACCCTCAGGTCTGCTATGTGATCACCTTTAGTGCGGCTTTTTACCGCGATGTCGTCGACATAACATTCCACCGTTTTGCGTATCTGCCGATGGAAAATGGCATTCATAGCCCTTTGGTAGGTTGCCCCCGCATTTTTCAGACCGAAGGGCATGACGGTGTAGCAATATACCCCTAGAGGTGTCCTGAAGGAGGTGTGCTTTTCGTCATCGGGATACATCTTGATTTGATTATATCCTGAGAACCCGTCCATAAAGGACATTCGCTCGAATCCACAAGTATTGTCAATCATGACATCTGTGATTGGCAATGGGAATTCGTCTTTGGGGCAGGCCTCGTTTAGATCACGGAAGTCGATGCAGATCCGGATCTTCCCGTTCTTCTTGGCGACGGGGACGACGTTGGCTACCCAGTCGGGATGTTGTTCTTCCCGGATGAAGCCAGAATCGATGAGCTTTCTAACTTCTGATTGAATTGCTTCCATTATTTCGGGACGGAACCGTCGCTGCTGTTGTTTGACAGGTTTACGTCCGAATTGATGTTGAGGCGGTGCATGGCCACTTGAGGATCGAGTCCTGGCATGTCCTCATAATTCCAGGCGAAGACGTCTATATACTCTTGTACAAGAGATATTAGATCCTTCTTCTCTGAAGGTGACAGGCCGTCACTTATGAAGATGGGCTTAGGATTGGCTTCATCTCCTAGGTTGACTTGAACAACCTTGTCTTCTGTGGGTGGTTCACGCTGTTCAAAGCGGATATCCCAAAGAGCATTCAAATGTTTGATCCAAGGATCTGTATCAGATTGGATCATTTCTTCATCTTCATCCTCCAGATGGCTTGTCGAAACCATGTTTACTGAAAGCCCTTTGAAGATGTTGCCGACACTGACATCTGATTCCCACGACGACGTGTCTGATGAGCAGTCATGACTTGACAGTCTCTCCGAATCAGAGGCTGATGGCACTGGAGTTGATATATAGCCCAACCCCCGACGCGTCCGATGATAGTAATCAGGGGTTTTCCCTTTCGGTACAAAGGATCGAAGCAGTGTTCTTCTTCCTTTTCCGAAGTTCAACCCAGGCCTGTTGGTTAGATCATACCCCATGCGCTTCATCATCTTGAGCGTTCTTGGTTCATAATGATCGAACTGAGGGGATTCATCCTCACCTTCCGATTCTTCGTGGGGCATTGGTTCAGATGCGATTCGCCCAAAAAGTATTGGTCTTTGGCCTTTTCGTCCGGCTGGAACCATGAATACAGACTCTTGCGCGTCACCATTATCTTGGTATGTCCCGAAGGATGATTTCACCGGTACATGCAAAGATGTCAAGGCATCTATTGCCGACCAGAGGTCATCGTCCACGTCGGTAGTGGTATCCGACGGTATTGAATCGGAAACATACACAGGGAAATACGCAAAGTCTAAATCTTCATTAATATACCAACCGCCTGCATCGTCGGTGGTATCAACATCGAGCTTATTAGTGCTCTTTACAAGTGGTTCCAACTCCCACAGGCACTCTTCTTTCTCTGGCACAATGTCAGCTTCATTACCAGAGTCTGGCTCCTCTGGTTGTGGGGTTTCATTAGTCTCCTCCGGATCCTGATATAAGAGGGAGTCCGTGAAATAATTTTCAACCCCTTTAAACGGATGCCTTTCGGCAATCAACGTTCGGACCTGTCCACTCTCGTCAATGTATTTCATGACTTGGTGGAGAGTAGAGGGAACGATGGAATTGCGGTGAATCCATGGTCGTCCCAGCAACAGGTTGTAGGAAGTATCCGCGTCAATGACGTAACACGTCACTTCTGACTTGAGGCTCCCGATCTGGCATTTGAGCTTGATCTTCCCCATTGGGCGGGAGCTGTTGGCATTGAACCCGTAAATAGTCGTCTGGGTAGGGCTCAGACGATGGGTAGGAATGCCTAGAAACTGCATAACCCAGCGAGGTATGATGCTCAGCGCGGACCCTGGGTCTACCTGGATGCGGTTCACCTCGGATGACCCAATATACCCTGTGAAGTATAGGGGTCGGTCATGCTTCCCTTTAACCTGCATGTCATCTGTTGTGAAGGTGATGCATGGAGCATTTGGGGAGGTGTGGAGGCAATCCTCTTCATCTTCCTCCCTTGGCACGCGGGTCATAAAGACCTCAGCATTTGCCAGAGCTTCTTGTAGAGCCTCTCTGGTTGACTTTGATAGCCTCAGGAGCTCATACAAGGTAATGCGTGCCGGGATGTTGGCTAGTTGAGCCAAGACGTCGAAGCGGTAAGGTGTCGAGGATCCTTCTGTTACACCTTTCGCAAGAACTCGAGAAAACCGAGTTTCTTTCTGCTTCTCCCCAGGCTGTTTAGAGGAGGGCTTGGCTGGTTCCACGGCTGGTTGCGGAGAAGCCGCTGATGTCTCGCCGTACTGCTTCAAGTATGCCTGTCCTGAACGGGTCCCCGCCGTAGGTTGGCTGGGCTCTGCGGCCAGGACTATTGTTTCCTCTTCTGAGTCAGTCAGCGAGGGAACATAAGTGTCCGCTTCTCGAGAAGAGGCGCATATCACATGGCAAGATGAAGCCTTCCCTTTGCCTTTGGACTTCCTGTTGGTCACAGTCGTCCATTGTTGCTCGTCGACGAGGTCAGGGTGGACCCACATGATTTCCCCTCGAGGTGTAGGGACGGGTACCAAGCCTTTCTCCTGCTGCTGATGAGGGTCTGTGTTGACCACCCTCAGTTCTCCTTTCGGGACAGAGATCACCCCCACGGGTGTCGGGGGTCGTGTCCCAAACTGGAGAATCGACGTCATGTTGGCCGTCATCTTCTTCTGCTCCGGTCGGAGTTTTAATACCTCCGCGTCAATCAGAGCTTGAAGGATGTCCTTAAAGACATAGCAGCTTTTGGTAGGATGTCCGAGCATCCTGTGGTATAAGCAGTAGGTGGGATTGTCGGTCTTGCCGACTTCCTCCGGGCGTCTAATTTCAGGGAGCTTCAGTCGATTGCTCTTGTTGAGTAGCTTGAAGAGCGAATCGACGTGTTCCTCCTTGAAGGAATACTGCTTGTTGGGGCGTGGCTGGCTTGAAGAGCCACTTGCCCTGCCTGTTTGAGGCTTGGTGGGAGATTTGGTCTCCGTCGCCAAATTATCCTTCCGCTTCGTCTGGAGGGATGTGTCTGGTGCCGGTGCACGCCTTGTTGACCTCTCTGGCCTGGGCTTGCCTTCTTCCGCTCTGACGCGGGCGACAATCTCCTCAGCCTGTTCACCTTGCTGGACTAATTGTTTCCAGGTGCGGCTTTCAACAACTCCTATTTGAGCAAGGAGTGAGGTTTGGAGATTATGGCGACATGTTTCCACCAGGGTGGCCTGGGTCATGCCGCTTGGACATCGGAGTGCCATGTTCCGAAATCTTTCTACGAAAGACTTGACGGACTCTCCCTTTCGCTGTTTTGTAGCTAAAAGGGTAGGCATTGTGACCTCCGAATCATCTTCGAAGAAGCGTGTTAGAAACAGCTTCTCCAAGTCGCCCCAGTTCTTGATGGAACCTTCCGGGAGCTTCATAAACCATTCAAAGGCCAACCCTTTTAGGGTGCCAATGAATAGGCGTGCCAGGATGGCATCGTTATCTACCACATTCCCGGTCTGGGATTTAAAGTAGTAGATGTGCTGGTTGGGTGACCCCTTCCCGTCAAATGTTTGGAGAGTTGGAGCCTTGAACTTAGGAGGGTACGGGACTAAGTCCCACTCGGCCGGATAGGGCCTGACTACCCCAGCTTCTTGGAGGCCTTTACGGTTGGTAAGGGCCTCGAGGCGCTGCTCCAGTTGACTCATTCTTTTAGCATGAGCCTTTCCCGGGGTCTGGTCGCTTCTTGCCTGCGACGAGGGCTTGGACACATCCGAGGTAGATCGTCGTGTCTCGTCAGAAGATTCGGAGGGTGGGCTTCCTCCCTTTCTCCCTTTCCCCTTCGGTCGTCTAGGAGGAGATCTCGCTCTTTCTTCAAGCAATTTCTCAAGCATATGCTTGAGGGAGTCAATGGATCTCTGTTGAGAGGCGATTATATCCATCTGGTGCTTCTGCGTCTGTTCTAAACGCCTGGTCGTCTCCTCAGGAGTGTCGGCCATGTAGGCGGAAGCCTCCTTCTCGACGGAAGAGTTTGAAGCCTGCGACTCCACTATAGCGGAGTGAGAACCACCCATTCTAATGCCGCGGGCTAAGGCATTATAGTCAATTGGGGGAATGGCCCCTGTCCGGGTGCGAGTGTGTTGATACACCCCCTCCGGTTCAGAGTCAGATTCCTCTGAGTTGACCATTAGTTGTTTTCCCTTGCTTCTGCTAGTCATGTTTGCAGTAAGCTCCGGGTATTCAACATCTGAGAAGGTTCTCCTCCTGTGGGAGCGTCTTCTCTTGGCTGATGGGGGAATCAGGGTCAGCTGTCTAATTAAAGACGGCTGGTGCACGCCTGACTCGCAATGGCATCCAGAGAGCATCTGGATGAGCTGTTGACAGCAGCATGGAGAAGTGGTCTGATTGGCACTCCTCTTCCTTGTCAAATAATCCCTCAAATCTGTGGGAGGGGGATTAAAGAGACTGGTCTCGCAACGTCGACGACGGGAGACAGTCATGTGCTATTCAGCCTGGACACAGGTTTCAGAAACGCGGCTGTTGCGTCGCGGCTGCGTCACGCGCGTCTGGCGTCTCTGTTGATATGAGACGCGACTTTCGCGTTGCTGTCTGCTGCGTTGGAGCAGAGAGACTTGGGAGAGAGTGGGCTGCTGGGCCCCACGCCTATGGGCGCGTGCTTCCTGCGTTTGACAAGACGCAGAAGCTTCGCTTCGGCGTTTGGCAAGTTGGTCTTCAGAGGGCTCAACTTGGGGAGTCTCGCGTTTGGGTCGCCAAACACGGACCTCTCGCACTGGACGAGGTGCGGGCAAGGCATCGGATCGTACGCTGCGTTCAACCCCAGTCAGAAAACCAACGGTTCCGACCGAGTGTTGACGCGCGCGTCTTCTCTGTCGACGCTCGGCATTCCGATTGCGCCGTGGAGGAAGAGAGAAGCCAACAACTTCCTGGTTTGTAGAACCAGGGGTGTTTGCCACGTGGGTCTCCTGAGAGACGCTGACGCGGGCGTTCTGTGCGACACGGTCGATCGCACCAGTAGATGTGCCGGGGACCACGCGGGCCTTCAGAGAGGCGTTGGCGCGTGTGTTCTGCGCGACGCGGTTGATCGCAGCAGAGGAGTCTGAGGTTACGCGGGCCTTCTGGGAGGCGTCGGCGCGTGAACCAAACTTGGCACAGTGGGCAGCAGGAGCACCCGACAGAGCCTCAGATTGGGCTTCAGGGGGCTGTCCACTTGAGACCCTGCGGCAGACGCGGGTCTTTGGGCTCTTGGAGCCAGAAGAGAGGAACTCTTCATACTTCGCCTGGTCGAACTCGACGACGAGGGATTCGACCATTTTCCCCTTACGGAGAACGTCATCTTGCACCACGGTGCGCTCGTCAGTAACGAAGGTATTCCCCAGCGGAGTCGCCATCTCTTGTAGGGGCCGGAAAACTTGGTGGTCGGAGAAAGTGGTTTTAGCTGTAAAAGATTTCCTTGATTCAAGCGAAACGATTACAACCAAAAGAACTACTCTTCCCTCTTTTCCAGTTACAAGGGAGGGAGGATGTCTGAATCTTCCCTTTGTTTAAAGCTGGGTTCTTCGTGTGGCGATGGAGAGTGAATCTTGTTCTCCGTTGACCAGATGACCGTCCTAGACCGTCGGGGGTCTTCTCTTCGGTCGGTAGAAAGAGTAACTCAGCTCCGTCTACCAAAACTCTCAAAGAGGAGGTAGGCGAAGAGCAGCTAGTACTCAGTAAGCTCGCTGAAGAGTCGTGCTTCTCTCTTGATGATCCTCCTGCCTGGATTCGATCGATTTTTGATGATGCCTTATCTCAAAGCTCTCTCTCTTCAAAACTCCGATCTTCTGCCAAGCTTCGATCCTCTCAAGCTTCTATCTTTTCAAGCTTCTCTCAAAAACTCCCAAAAACTCCGATCTTCTCTTCATAGCAAACAAGGCTATTTATAGGGATCTCAGGGGGTGAAGGTGCCTCCTGAAAACGCTCCCGAATGAGGGGCCACTACCCGCTACATGCGCGGTGACTGGCCCCGCAATCAGGGCAGTTGCAACTGAGACGCGGGCGTTGGGCCGAACGCGCCTTGAAGTTTGAGACGCGGGCGTCGAGCCAAACGCGCCTTGAAGTTTGAGACGCGGGCTTCGGGCCTTCACGTCTGGATGCTGAGGCGCGGGCGTCGGGCCGACGCGCCTTGATGCTGAGACGCGGGCTTCGGGCCGACGCGTCTGAACGTTGAGACGCGGGTGTAGAGCCAACGCGTCTTAATGCTGAGACGCGAGCATCGATTCCTCGCGTCTAGAGCTTGAGACTCTGCTTCCTTAATGGCTGGTCTGTTAGTCATTTTTAGACAGCCTACAATAATCTGCAGCACCGGCTTGTTAAAGGAGGTTCTATGGTACATCCCTAAAATGTTGCGTTGAATCCAGCGACCAACGCAATGTATGTTTCTAAAGGTAGTACTCGCTTTGAGCCCACTATCTAGTTCCGTACAGCGAGCCCCCATGACATTCATGTAATCGATGAAAGGTAGGGGTTCGCTATGATGTGGGTTGCAAGGGACATGTGTGAGTTCTTCTAGTAGAAGAAGCGTGACAATAATATCCCTAGTGGGCATGTGCACCAAGATTTGATATGTGTCAAAGTTTACAGAAGCATGATTTATGGAATTGTAGAAAAGCTTGACGAGCTCAGGACAGTAATAAGCCTCGTGATCTGAATTATCATATATCAATGCATACCAATCCCACGCACGAATACGATCTAAAAATATATGCCCATAACCATTCACATCGCTAAGTATTCTAGCAAAATCTTTTTTAGCGAAAATAAATGGTGCCATGAGGAATAATAGGAAGCAATGAGAAGGGATATGCAAACCTCTCCCGGACTACGTAAGGGGAAAACTTAAACGAGATTGCAGAGAGCAATCTGTGATGGTAGCAGAGGTATAGATGGTAGATCAGAGATCTACAGATGGATGCGTCTGCAGGGAAATTTGGCGGCGGCCTGGCTTCTTCAGTGTGGTCGCGGAAGCGCGGCAGATGTCGTGGAAACGCGGCCGGATGGTGGAGAGAGGGGCGCGAAAAAATTTGGAGGGCAGCGCTGGATGTTTGTGTTGCAGATCTGAGATTGAAAGTAGGGTATTGAGGAGGACACAGGAGGAGGGATATTTATAGGAAGCTAAGAAGGACGAAATCCCCAAATTGCCCAAATGGAAACTAGGAATTTACAACCCTAGGTTATTAGAAAGAAAAGGGAGTGGAGGGAAAGATGAAAACCTTAGGTGATATTTAGCACCTAAGTCCCACTTATTTATCCTTTTTTTATTTACAAAGGAGGTTCCAAAATGATTTTCAAGAGACATTGGGCAATGGTGTGGAATTACGTGGTCACATATAGACTGGGTCACAAAGACCCAGTTCAATATCATTGTGTGACTCAGACTCCGTGGTGAAAAATGGCTTTAGACGTTGGCCATTTATTTTGAACGTGTTTCCATCTTTGGGATCGAAAATTTCAATGGCACCATGAGGAGAGACGTTCTGGACGATGTAGAGGCCTGACCACCTGGTTTTTAGTTTACCAAGAAAACAGTGGAGTCTAGTGTTGTATAACAGAACTTTTTGTCCCGAGACAAAATTTCCTATGAATTGACTTATCATGGAAAATCTTAGCTCTGTGTTTAGATATCCGAGCATTATCATATGCATCATTTCGTAGTTCTTCTAACTCAGATATCTGCAACTTTCTTAAATGAACGACTTTGTCTAAGTCCAAATTCAGTTGTTTTAGTGCCCATATAGCACGATGCTCTAACTCCACAGGCAGATGGCAGGGTTTTCTAAATACAACTCGATATGGAGACATACCGAGGATAGTCTTGTAGGCAGTCCTATATGCCCATAGGGCATCAATCAGTTTGATGGACCAGTCCTTATGATTTTGTCCAACAGTTTTCTCTAATATCAGTTTAATTTGTCTGTTGGTGACCTCCACTTGCTCGTTCGTCTGAGGATGATAGGTCGTGGATAATTTATGAGAGATGGAGTACTTTTGCATTAGGGCTTCAAAAGCCCGGTTGCAGAAATGACTCCCGTTGTCACTAATTATCGCACATGGGGTTCCAAAGCGGGAAATTATGTTTTCCCGTAAGAACTTGATGACAACTTGGTTGTCATTTGTCCTTGTAGGAATAGCTTCAGCCTACTTAGAAACATAGTCTACGGCCACCAAAATGTATTGGTTGCCATAAGACAGAGGAAAGGGTCCCATGAAATCGATGCCCCACATATCAAAAATTTCTGCCTCAAGTATCGGTGTAAGGGGCATCATGCTTTATATGTGATCCGACCCGTCATTTGACATCTGGCACAGAGCTTGCAGAAAGTATAAGCGTCCTTAAAGAGAGTGGGCCAATAGAACCCACTCTGAAAGACTTTCTCAGTAGTCTTACGTGGACCAAAGTGTCCACCACAAGCCAGCTCGTGACAAAATAACAATACGCTATAATGTTCGTCCTCAAAAAAATACCTTCTAATTATCTGGTCAGGGCAATATTTGAATAAATACGGTTCATCCCAAAAGAAAAACCGTACTTGTTTCATAAAGCAATACTTGTGCTGACCTGATCAATTTGAAGGTGTTTGCCTGGTTGCAAGATAGTTTGCTATATCAGCATACCAGGGCTCTTTACACATCGTAAAGATGTGTTCGTCAGGAAAGTCTTCATTGATAGGTAAAGTCTCAATTGGTGCATTAGAAATTCTCGAAAGGTGATCTGCCATCACATTTTCAACGCCCTTTTTGTCTTTAATTTTCAAATCAAACTCTTGCAAAAGAAGTATCCATCGAATAAGTCTGGCCTTTGCATCCTTCTTTTGCATTAAGTATCTAAGGGCGGAGTGATCAGTGAAAATCGTTATCTTGGATCCTAGTAGGTATTGGCAAAATTTTTCCAACGCAAACACAACTGCTAAAAATTCCTTTTCAGTTGTCGTGTAGTTTAGTTGGGCCTCGTCAAGCGTCCTGCTAGCATAGTAAATTACATGCTGCCTGTTATCAGTACGTTGTCCGAGAACAGCGCCTATGGCATAATCGGAGGCATCACACATGATTTCAAATGGCCTAATCCAATCAGGCACAAAGATTAGTGGTGCTGAAACAAGTCTGTGTTTAAGCTCCTCCCAAGCTTGTAGACATTCTTTATCAAAATTGAAGGGTACATCTTTTTCCAAGAGATTCGTCAAAGGTCTAGCAATTTTGCTAAATCCCTGAATAAATCTTCTATAGAAGCCAGCGTGCCCTAAAAATGATCTAATGTCTTTTAAGCTTTTCGGCTCAGGGAGCTTTGTTATAACGTCCACTTTCGATCTATCAACCATGATTCCTTTATGTGAAACTTCATGCCCTAGGACAATTCCTTGCTTGATCATAAAGTGACACTTTTCCCAATTGAGTATCAAGTTTTTCTCCATACATCGTTGGAAGACTAACTTAAGATTGTGCAAGCATTGTTCAAAGGAATCACCATAAATGGAAAAATCATCCTTGAAAATCTCCAAAAATTTCTCCACCATGTCGAAAAAAAGACTAAGCATGCAACGTTAAAACGTTGCAGGAGCGTTGCATAGGCCAAAGGGCATTCTTCGGTATGCAAATGTTCCAAAGGGACAGGTGAAGGTAGTCTTGTCTTGATCCTTGGGAGTGATAGGGATTTGATTGTATCCTGAATATCCATCCAGGAAGCAGTAATACTCATGTCCAGCTAGTCTCTCGAGCATTTGATCGATGAACGGAAGGGGAAAGTGGTCTTTACACGTGGCAGCATTTAATTTTTGGTAATCAATACAGACTCGAATCTTCGTTGGAAGACGAGTTTGTACTAATTCTTTCTTATCATTTTCTACCACGGTAACCCCAGCTTTCTTTGGCACAGCGCGGACTGGACTAACCCACTGGCTATCAGATATGGGATAGATGATCTCATTGTCTAGCAACTTCAAAATTTCAGCTCTAATAGCCTCTTGCATGATCGGGTTTAGTCTAGGTTGTGGGTCACGTTTAGGTTTTGCATCTTCCGTCAAATGAATCCGGTGTTGCACAATGGATGGACTGATTCCCTTTATATCAGCTATGGTCCAACCAATGGCTTTTCGATTTTCCCTTAATACTGCAAGAAGATCCTCTTCCTGTTGTTCTGTCAGATGGGACACAATTATCATAGGAAATGCTTCCTTTTCACTCAAGTACTGATACTTGAGATGACTAGGAAGAACCTTAAGCTCAGAAGAGGGGACTTGATCTGTCAAAGGTTGTTCCTTGAGTTGGGGAAGAATAGGGGCTACATCTGTTGCCCACTCCACTGTGGATTCAATTATTTGATCAAGGTTGAAGTCGTCAGACTCTAACTCAAATTCTCTATCAGATTCGTATTCAATCTCCATTCCATGTTCACTTGCTAATCCTTCGATCAAGTTCACTTCAAATGACTCATTTTCCAAATCTCGAGGTTGTTTTCCCAGGTGAAAAACATTTACCTCTTTGGTCATATCTCCAAAGGTTAGACGCATTGATCCATTCCTATAGTTGATGATTGCGTTTGCAGTGGCTAGAAAAAGTCATCCTAGAATGACAGGTGTCGAGCTTTGGGATTATATATGGGTTGCGTTTCTAGAACAATGAAATCCACGGGGTAAATGAATTCCCCGACCCGAATGAGAACATCTGTAATCTCCCCCCTTGGAATTTTTACAGATCGATCAGCTAATGTATAGTAACCCTGGTTGGATGGAGGTCGCCTAACCCGAGTTGCTGATACACGGAGAAAGGAAGAAGATTGATGCTGACTCGTAGATCCAGTAATGCCCTATTTATCATAGTCTGTCCTATAATACAAGAAATAGTTAGACTCCCTGGGTCTTTATATTTCACGGGAATTGGCCCAGTTAGCAACTCACTTATATTAGAGGCAATGAAGATCTTCTTTGGGACATTAGTTTTCCTTTTCTTAGTGCACATATCTTTCAAGAATTTGGCATAAAAGGGAACTTGTTGTATGGCATCGAGAAAGGGTACATTGATCTGGACCTGATTGAACATTTCTCTAATTTTCTCCATTTGAGCATTATTCTTTTAGTTTGCTAGCCTATTAGGAAATGGTACAATAGGCTTGTATGGTTGCTTATCTGCTTTGTCTTTATTTGATTTGGAGGTTGAAGGTTGTGAACTTGAAGATGGATCATTTTTAGTTGATGGTACTGAAACAGGAGATGTTGACACTGATTTATTTGGAACAGGATGACTAGAAATCTGATTGTCTATCTGCTTTCTAGATCTCAAAATATGAACAGTGTTACACTGACTGGGACCTATGTCTTCGGCTTCATGCATAGGAAACGGGTTCTTAGGATTGGGCACTGATTGGCTTGGCAATGTTCCTTTTTGTCTTTCATTCAATGAGCTAGCCAGTTGACCTATCTGAACCTCTTGATGGCCTGATTGTGGGTGTTCATCATTGAGGCCTGGGTTTTAGATAAGGGTTCAATCATTCTTTTCAAGTCTAAAATTTTTTTTATCAGGATGATTTAGTGCTTGTTGTTGCTGATATGCGTGCTAGAAGTTGTGTTGGAAGCTTGTTTAAAAATTTGGTGGATTCTGTTGGAAACTCGGTTGATGAGACTGAGCAGGATATTGGTGTGAAAATGATGGTCTTGGCTGCTCATGACCACATTGACTCCAAGAAAAGTTTGGATGGTTTCTCCATCCCAGATTGTATGTTTTGGAGTATGGATTGTAATTAGTTCTGGTGTATGCTGCATTCATATTCTCAGGGTACATTAGGGCTTGATAGACGGGACACTCCTTAAACAGGTGGTTGAGAGCATGGCAGTAGGTACAACTCGGTTTGATCACAGGTGGTGGGTTGACCTGATTCACAGAATTTGGTTCCCTAGCCTCAAGCAGTTCTAGCCTTTTCATCAATTGAGTTATTTTTGCCTCGGCAATTATAGAGGATTCAATCGAATGCATATCAACTCTGAAAGTGGTGGGATTGGTTTTCTCAGGGCAAGATTCCCACTGAATGGTTTTTTCTGCTAAAGCTTCAAAAAGATCCCAACCCTGGTTCTCATCTTTCTTTAAAAATTCCCCTTGACACATAGTCTCGAGGAGGGTCTTAGTTTGATAATCTAGTCCATCATAGAGAATTTAGCACTGACGCCACTTCTTTATGCTGTGATGAGGACACTGGGCTAGTAAATCTTTAAACTGTTCAAAATACTTCCAGAATGGTTCACTTGATTCCTATTTGAACTGTATTATGTTTTTCTGATGAGGGCCGTTTTATGAATGGGATAGAATTTCTTAAGAAAGACTTTGACAAATTCATCCTATGTCGAGATAGAACTGGCAGGCAGATTGTATAGCCACTTCTTGGCTATGTCCTTAAGTGCGAAGGGAATGAACCTTAATCTAACAACATCTTCTCCTAGTTAGGGAATTCTCATCATCAAGCACACTTCTTCAAACTGACGAATGAAGAAATATGCGTCCTCAGATTCTAGGCCATGAAATCTTGGGAGTGTATTTATGAATTGTGGTTTAAGCTTAAAATTATTCCCAGTTGCTTTGGGTAAAAGAATCCATGATGGAAGTGAAGTACGAATGGGATAGAACTTGTCTTGGAGAGAAATGTTGTTGTCCATGACTGAACTTGTGTCAGGAGGTGGTGTTTATGCAAGTGTAGAAGTCCTAACAAGTCTTGCTGAAATTGCGTCCCGATACCACTCTTGCATGCACAATCACAGACAACGTTCACCAAGCAATCAAGCGAAAAAAGAAAACAACAAGCAAGAAAAAGGAAAAACAATAACAAGCGATCTAGGATATCTGGACCTAGACGACTCGTAACTGTTCGATGAGCCGAAGAAGGTTATTGCTCGAGTCAGACCACAGCTAATCAGCCAGGTGGGGACAAGATTGGTGGGAGGTATCCGCGTAGAAGCGACGTGCCTAATTAAGCCAAACCACTAGCCTTCGGGGTTTCGCCCCTCAATCCCCAACCTCAGTCACTGATTTGACTGGAGTGTGAATCAAAAACAATTTTCAACCTCAGCTGATCTCCTAATGAGTCCGGATGTCCCTAGGGGCCAACGTCTATCAAATTTTATTAGAAAGCTTGGGATTGTGAGTGCTTGAAATCTGATTTTTGGGCCAAGGAAGGGTGATTAAATCTCCACCTTATCTTGTTATTGGGTATTGCCCTTAAAATCAATTTTGTGCAAGTGTACAAGATACACAAGATTCACTCAAAGAGATATAAATCAACCAAGAGATGAGCCTATTCTGAATGCAATGCGTACGTACCTTGCTCTACACTCTTCAACAGTAAAGTAAATGAATTGAAAAGACACGTGCCTAAAATGCAAACGTCTAATCAAGTTTTTAAACTTTTCAACAAGTGTTTTATTGTTGGTTTATTAGCAGGCTCCTGGTGATGGCAAATAAGAAATAAAGCTTGCAGAAAACTCTAATTTTGCAAAGCAAGCAACCCTGCAAAAAGCCAGTCAGTAGTGAACTCCTTTTTGTCGTGGATCTGCGACCAGAGCCGAGGAAACGCGGCAATCCAGAGGGTTCTTGGTCTCTGCTTTCTAGAACAGAGGCCCAAGACCACTTATATTTTGCTGCAATCTTTGTTCCTGCTTTTCCTGATCTGTAACCTGCAACAGAGAAGAAAAACTCGTTTTAGTTCCAAAAATTCAATAAAAACCGTTACCCTCCCCGACAATGACGCCAAAAATTTGTTTAGAAGGATTAATTGTATTGAAAAGAGGTTTAGAGTAAACTGTTGGTTGCCGTGTACTGATGATCAAGACTTCGAATGTTTATGCTGGTTTACTTTGCTCCTGCCGAATCACCATTTGTAGCATAAGCTAGGATGGGTCGTATCCGCCGGGAGGGTTAGCGATAGAAGCATTCAAGGTTGTATTGAAATCTTTGTGAAAAAAATGAAGGTTCTTCTTTGTTTTAAGAAATTGAAAATAAAACGATGTGAAGGTGAGTGGAAAATCTTTGGGTATTGTGTAAAAGAAAAGAAGAAATGAGAATAGAGATGGAAGGAAAACGGAGAGATTTGAAAAAGAAGAAGTTTTCAGAAGAGAGATTTTTAAGAATGATATAGAGAGAAACCATGACTAACTAACATTATAATTTACTAACTTACTACTCTCGTTGGGTGATGCATGCCTCATATTTATTCATCGGTAATGGTATGTCTTGCTTTACCAAGTCCTTGTGTTGTCCCATGTCGAAGATGTTTCTCATCTAGGCTAGTTGCCTCCTTGAATCATTGGCTCCCTTAATAGATTATCATTAGTGGAACAAGGATAGTCACTTTTAACGATGCTAAGAAACATACAAGATTCATTAGTCCATCAAAGCTATAATAAAGTGAGCATGAAATAAGAACTCGTAATATAGTCATTGCATAGTGAAGTGCTCCATCTTCATGTTCTATCACGGCACTTGTTCTAAAGACAAGGCTCTAAGTGAGGGTCACATGAGTCATGTGGAGGGAGAACTTAGTATTTATAAAGAATAAAAAGCAACTCATCTTCATTGGGAATGATATGGACTTGTAATTTGCAAGAATTGAAAGAAGAAAGTATCCCAAGAATCATATAAGTCAGCAATCACCCAAGAGTTAGTAGTTAGTAAAATTAAAAGTTAGTCATGTTAATGAATTAGCTAGACATAGAAATAAAGAACAAAAAATAGTTCATTGTAGAAGTGAAATAAAAGAAAGTAAAAGCTTAAAGAAAAACAATGCACTAGAATAAGAGAAGATGAAGATTGAAAGCTCGATCCTTGTATTGCGTTGTCACCGTCTCCAATTACAAAGATTGCTCACTCTCACTCTCTCTTTTCTGGATTCTAGAAGGAGAAAAAGAAAATTACATAAGATACTAAAAGAAAATCTAGAGAAACCCTAACAATTTTCCTATAAACAATGCTCTTTTCTCGTCCTCGATTACAGAGGCCCTAGGGGTCTATTTATAGTCTTCATGAGAGGAGGCCATCCCACTTCAGTTTTCGGAACAAACGCTGAAGTAAAGGCCTAAAGATTGTCGCGGGTCCGCGGCAAGTGCCGCGTTTCTGTGGCTATTTCTTGGCCACTGCGCTTGCTGATTTTTGTACCTTTCTGTTGCATCTCGTATCCCCAATTGAATCTTATAGAAACTGAGAATACGTTTTGGATCTTTTTAGACTTGGGCTTTTCTCTTGTGGGCATCTTAAATGTTTCTTTAAATCCTCAAAAATCACAATTGTTGGGCCTCTTTCTCCATTAGACATTGGACCTGAAAAAAGAGAGAAAAAGCAGTAAAAATTAACTATTTATTCAGATAAAGCATAGCATGGTGGTAGAAAATGATGCATAAATGACTCTAATCAGACGCGACCTGGGCTGTGTGTTGATACAATGAGGCAGAGTGATATCATTCGCCTCAAGACAACTGAAGTCCCATGAGAGGAATTACCCAACACATGATTTGGAACTGACGGTGGTCATCTTCACCCTTAAGGTGTGGAGACACTATCTTCTTGGAAAGCTTGTGGAGATATTAACAGATCATAAGAGTTTCAAGCACATTTTTTACACAGAAGGAGCTCAACATGTGCCAGAGGAGATGGTTTGAGCTTATGGCAGACTATAATCTAGATCTAAAATGCCACCCCGAGAAGGTGAAT
This sequence comes from Agave tequilana, assembly GCA_038442645.1. Taxonomy (NCBI): domain Eukaryota; kingdom Viridiplantae; phylum Streptophyta; class Magnoliopsida; order Asparagales; family Asparagaceae; genus Agave; species Agave tequilana. The sequence goes on from JAVJIF010030420.1 coordinate 26,685, forward strand.
GTAGTTCCTAATGCTCTCAGTAGGAAGCCGTCTTTCATGATGATGACTCAGCAGAAGGAGATGCAGGGAGAGATTATTAGGCTAGACTTGGAGATCATTCTACTTGGAGATATTGGGAAACTCATAATCTTGGTGACTCAACCATCTCTGATCGAGAAGTTCAAGGAGGTTCAGAAGGAAGACATTAAGCTGCAGAAGATCAGATAAGAAGTGGAAGCTGGACTAAGACAGGATATAGTCATCCATGTTGATGGTTTGCTTCGGTTCGGAAGCAGACTCTATGTACCATCTGGGGAAGTTCGAAGGGAGTTGCTCTCTAAAGCCCACAGTTCCCCTTATTCGGTACACCCTAGGGGTATTAAAATGTACAGAGACCTCAAGCAATACTTTTGGTGGCACAAGATGAAGAGAGAGAGAGAGAGATAGCTCAATTCGTAGCCATTGTCTTGTATGCCAACAAGTCAATGGGAACACTAGAGGATGGCGGGGCTATTTCAACTACGCCCTATTCCTAAATGGAAGTGGGAGAATATCACCATGGACTTTGTTGTAGGCCTGCCTAAGAATCCAAGAGGTAACAATGCTATATGGGTTATCATGGACCGACTCACTAAGAGTACTCACTTTATACCTTTCAAAGTCGGACAGTCCACAGAAGCACTAGCAGAGAAGTACATGCAGGAAATAATCAGACTGCATGGAGTCCCTGTTAGCATTATTTCAGATAGGGACACTAGATTTGTGTTGCATTTCGTCTTCAGAGGAGCTTAGGCAGCAAGTTAAAGTTCATCATGACATTCCATCCTCAGACTGATGGCCAATCAGAAAGAACCATCAAGAATCTAGAGGATATGCTTAGAGCATGTATAATGAACTTTAAGGGATCATGGGATGACCATCTGCATTCAGTAGAGTCCTCCTACAATAATAGTTATCAGGCTAGTATCCAGAGGGCTCCATATGAGGCACTCAATAATAGAAAGTGCAGATCTCCTATTTGCTGGGATGACATAGGCGAAAGGAACATGGTCAGTAGATCTGATTTTCCAAACAGTAGAGAAGGTGGCCAAGATCAAGAAACATATGAAAGCCACCCAAGATCGTCAAAAGAAGTGGGTCGGTGCCAAGAGAAGACTTTTAGAGTTTGCAGTAGGTGACCATGTATTTCTTAAGATCTCACTAACTTGAGGGGTCATTAGGTTCGGCTGCAGTGGGAAGCTAAGTTCCAGATACATTAAACCTCTTGACATCATAGAGCGAATCGGAGAAGTAGCATACTGAGTAGCCTTACCTCCAGCACTATATAGTGTTCATGACATATTCCACATCTCTCAATTAAGGAAGTACATCAGGGATGGCAACATATTCTAGATTATTCAAATTTGAGACTGAACTGCGATCTATCCTATGAAGCTCAGCCAATCCGCATCATCGACAAGAAGGAGAAGTTTCTAAAGAACAAGACCATTCCCCTGGTACTGGTATCTTGGGATCCGAACTCTCCTGGGGATTCCACTTGGGAACGGGAAGATGAGATCAGGGCTAAATATTCTCATCTCTTCTCAGGTAACTTATCTCACTTCTAGCTATCTATTCATCATCTTATAGCTTTACATAATCTTTTTATTAGGTGAGTTGATTGTGACCCTCGGTTTCAGTCACCGGTATTTTTCACTGGTGGTTGGTATGGTATAAATACTTGTTCTAGTGGTCTAAACTAAGTCTACTTTAACTCTAAAAATTTTTTCTAATATTTCAAAATTTTTTAATTTTCCAGAATTTTTCTAAATCAATTAAAGATTCTCGAAATTCGTGACCCATCTGTGTCGTTATATGACTTTCAGATTTTTAATTTGCAATCGGGAATGAATTTCACGAATTTGATTTCTCAGTAATGCTTAAAATAATATTTGCTATTTTAAAGAATTTTTAGGAATTCCGAATTAAATAGGAATTTAATTGAGTTAAGAAAAGGCATAAATAAAAAAATAAAAAGTAAATAAAATAATAAAATAATAATAATAAAATTTGGGAATTATTTGCAGCCACTAAGTTTAGAAACTTGGTGAGATAGGAAAGAATGAAATGAGTTAACCATGTTGCCACATTGGCGTCTAGTCTAAAGGCCCAAAATCATTTATTTAAACCTCCCTTTAACTCCCTTCATCCTCTCCAACTTCCCCCACTCTCTAACTTCTCCCTCAATTTCTCCCTCTCATTCACACTCACATAAATTGAACCCACTGTTCCTTCCACGTAGCCTAACTCTTAGGGATGGCTGAGGGTTGTGTGTGGTACCTATAAACGGGATATCTCACCATCTCAAGTCATTTGCAAAACCTAAACTTTTCTCCCTTTCTCACTACTCTCTCTTTCTCTATCGAATCTTTGAAGTGCTGGTCAATGAGAAAAATATTTAGACTGAAGGGAAGTGTTCTAGATAATTTATTTTACAGTTTTGTAGAATTTAGTTCGTTGTGGCATTTCATCGAACACGTTGTACGCATTGCATTTTAGCTTTAATTGCACCATGAAAAACTTATGCTAAAATCACAATAAAATTATGTAGAACACCTAAGACATACTTACTAATTATCTTAATTTTTTAATGATTTTTATGGTTTTAATTTAAGAAAAAAGAGGAAACCGTGCACAGCGTTGTGCTGAGCCAGGCATGGCCTGGGCCACGCTCGGCCAGGGCTTGGTCGAGCCAGGCCCGGCCAGAGCCAGGCCAGTGGACTTGTTCTATCTAGGCATTGCCATCCTCGCTTATAAACAGACTCGGTTCGGGTCTGTTTTACAGGCCCAAACCCCGCCCTATATAAAAAAAGGAAAAAGAAAAGGAGATAAAGAAAGAAAAAAAGAAAAAAGAAAAGAAAAAATAAATTCAGAATATTTACTGTATTAATTTACTGTAGTAGACTCAAACCCAAATCCATTACTGTAACAGTCCTGTTACTGTAGCAAACAGACTCGTTAAGCCTTCTATTGATTTTTTATTGATTTTTTAGGTTTACTTTAATTTAGAAAAATTTGAAATAAACTTCAGAAAATTTCAAAAAATTCACAGAAAATCACAAACTAAATTTGGGACTCTATAAAATTATTTTGATGTAATATTACTTAGAATAACATGAAATTAAATATTCTTTGTAATTATATTTATTGATCATTTATTTAAAAATTGCCAATAAATTTCTAAATATCACAAAAATATAAAATTGATAATTCAATTATATGTAAAGATTATACATCAATTTAGTAGTTTATGCATGTATTTTATTACAAAATATATTTTTAAATGGTTGCTAAATTTTAGAAAATTGAATTATTTGAAAATATTAACCAAAATAATAATAAATAGTTAAAAAATTACATTCTCATTTAACTTTCACTGAATAGAGCATGTCAGTCTCTAATTAATCACGTAGTATTTAGGCTACGAATTTTACCCAGTTGCAGTTACGAAAATCCAGATTCCAACGACATCAGGCAAGTACACAAACTCTCTCTATCTCTCCTCTGTGCTCCTTTGTAGTTTGTAAATTTCTTTTCGATCTCGATTCCTATATCCTTTCCTGATCATGTGTATTGTAAGACATGCGTATATAGGATGCTTATTACATAAATGATCATTCAAGTATAACTATAAATTAGTATATATTGTACAAGTAAGTTGACATCACTCTATGTCATGATTACTATTTTATGATTATGTCTACATCCTAATACACCAGCATCACTTATACTATTATGCAATTGTCACTCAATGTTGTCACTGTTTTTCATTTTCTCAAAATTTTTATATGTATTGTAATCACTATTTGACACTGATACTCTTTATACTGATCCCTAATCCTGTCATACTAAGTCATACATTTTCTTGCACTTATATTGATTAATAAAATTAACCAAGTTGGGGTTACTGAGGGAGACTGTAACAGGGGAAATTTAGGAAGACATACTTGGAAGGGTGACCCCTTGTGGGTTTGGATGCCACATGTGGTCTTGTTATTTATGCACCCTCCTATTATTACAGGTTACATGATACCTGAGTATAGTGAACTATTTTTCTCTACTTATATTGCCTCTTTACTTTCACATTTTCATATTATTGTTTCCTCTTTTCGTGTTTGTACTTGCTGGTCCACTTTTGACGGATCTTAATTTTTTAGCATCAGAGCTTGAGGAGACTAACGAGCCACTATTCGAAAGAACCCAGGAAGACTACCAGGCGTGAATCCGTAATTTCTTATCTTATATATTTTGGCATTTTGTCTTGTTATAATGTCCTGATGCTAAAATTGCATCTTCTTTTATTTCTGCTTTGTTATGTTTCAAATCTTGTATTCTGACAAAGACTATTGTAGATGTTTATCTTTTATGTGAAAATGAAACTTATGATTGTCTTTTGTATATGTGTGTGAGAATTTGGCTCCATTACTATAACGTAAGGTATTCATGGAAGAGATTTCCCTCTTCATGAGTATCTGTTGAGCATCGTCACGTACCCGTACTCTATATTTTGAAAAGCGGGGTGTGACCATAGCATTCCTATATGTCATGCCCCGCTTTTCAAAATACGGAATGCGGGCACGTAATAATAGCCAATAGATACTCACAAAGAGAGAAATTTCTTCCATGAATATCTTACACTGTGATAAAGGAGCTAAATTCTCACACACATATACAAAAAACAACCATATATTTTATTTTCTCATAAAAAATATACATCTATAATAGTCTTTGTCTAGATGCAAGATAAGAAACATAAAAAGTAGAAATACAAAAGATACAATTTTGGCGGGTCATCATAACAAGACCAAATGCCAAAATACATATGATAAAGAACTTAAGATTCACGCTTTGGTAGTCTCCCTGAGTTTCTTCGAACAGTGGCTCACCAGTCTCCTCAAGCTCTGATGCTGAAAAATCAAGGTCTGTCAGAAGCGGACCAGTAAGTGCACATATGAAAAGAGGAAACAATAATATGAAAACATGAAAGTAAAGGGACAATATAAGTATGAATAATAATTCTGATAGTAATATGCACTGACAGATAAAATACCAGCGAAAGTAACAGAAAACTAGATCATGTGAAATAAGATCATGAATGTATGCTATAACATGAATATAATTAACATGAAGCACCCTGGACGAGTAATGTTGTATATCATCAGATCACAAGAGCACAAAATCACAACTTAATAATAACATAGCAGGTCCAAGAACGTCATGTAGTCAAGATTATCCATGTTACAAATAATAATTCTAAGTCTAGCATGTTTTATTACCCTAACTAATGCAGCCATCTTGTGCCCCCATTCCACATGACAGCTGCATATCAAACATATGATACATTAGTGAACCCTGATAGTAGGAAGAAATAGTTCACTATACTCAGATATCATGTAACATGCAATAACAGGAGCGTGTATAAATAAAAAGAACACAAGATCATATATGGCATCCAAACCCACAAAGGGTCATCCTTCTAAGCATACCTCCCTGATTTTCCCTATTACCAGTCTCCCCCAGTAACCCCGACTTGATTAATTTTATTAATCAATGTGAGTGCAAGATAACATGTGACTCAGTGCAATAGGAATAGGAATTGGTGTCAAGTAACTACAATGTTTATCATAATTTTGGGAAAGTGGAAAATGGTGACACTATCGAGTAGCAAATGCATAATAGTAATAGTATAAGTGATGTTTAAATGCATAATAGCAACATTTAAAGATATAATTTCATGATAAAATACATGCAAAAACTAAGAAATTAATGTATAATATTTAATATTATCAGTTTATAAATTTTACATTTTTTGTGATATTTAGATATTTATTGGAAATTTTTAAATAAATAATCATTAAATAATGATTATTAAAAATATTAAATTTTATTTTATTATAAGTAATATATTACACCCAAAATAATTTTACAGAGTCTCAAACTTAGTTTGTGATTTTCTGTGAATTTTATAGAATTGTTTGAGTTTATTTTGAATTTTTTAAAATTAAAATAAGCCTAAAAATCAATAAAAATCTTAACGGGTCTGTTTGCTAGAGTAACGTGTTTACTACAGTAATGGCTCTGGGTCTGCTCTACGACAGTGTTGGGTCGGGTCTGCTATAGTATTTTTCTATAGTAAAATTTTCCTGTATTTTATTTTATTTTTCTTTTCTTTTCTTTTTCTTTTTCTTTCTTTCTTTTTTTTAATTGGGGCTGGGTCAGGTCTGTAAAACAGACCCGATCCCTGTGGCCTAGCCTGGCCTGCCAGGCCAGCGCTTTCCGCCTCTGGCCGAGAGTAAAGATGTGCTCTATTTTTTCTCTTGAATAAAATCCTTAAAAATCTTTAAAAAAGATAATAATTACAATGCATATGTTAGGTGCTCTACATATTTTATTGGGATTTTAGCAAAACTTGGGTTTTGTAATTGACTTGAGATGGTGAAGTGTCCCTTATATAGGCCGTACACACCCCTAAGCAACCCTTAAGAGTTATGATACATGTAACGCTCCGGTCCGACGGGTACGAAGCCTTACTGCGACGTATATACATAGATCAAAAATATCCTCATATATATACGCTAAGCACCAGTACAAACAAGAATCAGAGTATGAAAGTATGTGGTGCGTTATACATTCTAATATATGAGTACAATTATAAAATTATCATAAGATGTGACACAATATTATAAGAATATTACATTACCTGAAAAGCGCAATTGCGGGAATATAAGAAAATATACATTCGTGAACTGTACAAAGATGCTCTCGAATAACAAAAGGGAAACTCGGGATCCAAGCAGGGGGCTTGGAAGGATAGGGTCTCAGATAGGTCTTTTGTTGATCCACTATGCTTCCACTGTGCCACGCTGATCAATAGGATGAATCCACCGGCTCCAAGCTCCAGGATCTAGACATGCAGATCTAGGGGAGTCAGGACTCCCCAATGAGTGGTGTGGTGAATGCCAAGTCGTGTGCATATATAGGCATACATATATCAATAAATTCGAATCAAGAGCATGCATTGAAAACCGTGTCGTGAGTACAAGCACACATGAACAGGAATAAGGCATCAAATGATGGAATAAACAGATGTGACCAAACCATTTATACAGGCTCAGTAGATAGATTCATGAGATTGATATCTTGAGGGGATAATCCAAACAAGAAAACCCTCATTTATAAACCATGTACCTTATGTCTTCATCGACTGAGTACACACAACCTGAGCTGTCCACAATATGAGCTAAAATAGAACAATATAATTTATCAAGGGATTATATGGTAACTAAGTATCTCTATAAATCAAGAATAAACAAGTCAGGAGGTTAAGTACATCAGTACAAGTGTAATATCAGATATGAGACAGGTTGTGTACAATATGATAAAAGCAGGAGATCAGTGAAGTAGTACACAGATGGTAAAGCCAGAAATATATATAATAGAATAATAATAGTAAAATCGAAAATCTAAATAAAAACATGATGAATGCAAATATGGCAAAATCGGTAGTATAACGCAGATTATGGCTTTATAAGATAAGTACATCGAAGGAATAATCCAAAAAAGAAAACACTCATCTATATATCATATATCTCACGTTATTGTAATTTGAATATATATAACCTGAATTTCTAAGCACAACAATTATTACTAGTTGGTACTTTATTATTTTTACTCGTCCTACCCATATATTTAGGTATGTGCCAAAGCGTCCCAAACACATATACATCTATATATAAGTAAACCGAGGTTGTTGTTGGAACTGGTAATGAAACCAATATGTTATGTTTATAGTGGGCCCTGTACATACCCGGGACCACAACCCAAGATGTTCCAGTTCTAACCTGAAATCTACCGCTAGGCAAATAGGAAGGTGAGTCTTATATTATGCCCGTTCAGGAATATAACAGGAGGTAGAGAGTCAGCGCTTCCCTCAGATTCCTGGAGGCTCTCAGGTTAATCTGGAATTTAGAGTTGCACAACATTTCTAATACCACTGTAAATATATTCACCACTTAAAGTCCATAAGTTCCCTCCTTACCAGATGTAAGTTATCCTTTTTATAGTTTATTATTAAGTAATTATCATATTTACGAGAATAACAAGAGCAGGAAAAGTTCAGGAGTTATAAGAGTACATGAGTACTATAAATTTAGGTCATTGTATATAATACAAGATAAAATGTACAGGATTCCCGTAAAGGTGATAATCACGATCAAGAATTAACATGTCAGGGTGCAGGTGATAAGTGATATCAAATAGGCGTCAGGTGGTAGCATGCAGGAGGCAGGTGTCAGGTAATAGCATGTCAAGCAATAAGTACTGTAGATATCATTATCATATGTTATAATGCAGGAAAATGGTATCGATACAGGGAATCAGTACAAATACAAGAGGTGGTACTGATGTAGAGGATCGATACAAATACAAGAAAGTAGTACCGATACAGGAGATCGGTATGAATATAGAAAAATGGTATAGTTTTGGAAAATAGCATTAAACATATTTCAAACTCTTCACAACCATCGAGAACAGAATAGTTAAATCAGCAAGCAAATAAAAAGGAGAAGTAAGTGATTAGTCACATATATTGCATTTATATTGTCACCTTACCATACTTTTTAGCTAATAAATCCTATTAATAAGTCTTCTTTTCTTTGTTAAATGTAGGCCCAAGTGCTAAAAGAAAGAAAAGAGAAACAAGCCCAAAAGCCCACCAAATTCTGATTTAATTCAGAATAAATTCGAAATCAAGGAATAAGGGAAAAATTTTGGCATATCAAGAGGTTGAGAAGAATCCTCCCTGAATCAAGCGGTTGAAGCCACACAATCAAAGGCTGTTTCATCAACTTGTGGAGCAGAAACAAGAAAATCAGAAGAAGATATAGGAGATTAACCAAACCAGGAGATCCCACCTTTTGGGTGTGGCCACCTGGCCACACCAGGGCCACGAAAACGCGACCCTAGCTGCATTTTCGCAGCTTGTTGGAGGTTGTTGGGAGAGCGTTTGCTCCCCCAATCTTCCAGGGATTCCCCCTTTTGATTTTTCCCTATAAATACTGGTTTCAGCAAAGGAAAAGGGAGCGAAGACTAGGATTAGAATTTTTTATTCTTTAGGGATTTAGGCTCTTTGTTAGATAGTATAGAAATTGTATTTTTGATTTATAATTTGTAGTTCAGTGCAAACACCAGAGAGAAGAGTGGAATTGAGTGTGTAATTCGTCTTTGAAGTGACAATCGAAGGAGCTTCTACTTGCTTGATCAACTCAACTCGAATTCAGTATGTTCAAGTTTGCTTGTCATTCTATTGTTTGTTTTCATTTCGTAATGAGTAGCTAATTCATTTTCTGGGCTTACTAGTGGATCTCTTCTATCACTTCTCTCTTGATTGATTCCATAACAAGCAACACTTTTTGAAGCATAAAGTACCGTAGTTAAAACTTCGTTCTTGAAAGCACATGAGGATTTCTTTACTTTAAACTTGGACTTTTAAAACACAAATCTCTTTGAACTGTTTTTATTGCATACTTGCTTCTTCGCTCTTGATGGTTTAATATTCACTTCATAATGATTTGTAATAAAAGGGCTTAAGATTTAAATGAGATGATCTTATTTGTTTTTTCTTGGACATTAAAAGAAGCTTAAGGTTTATGGTTCATAATAAAAGTGATGCAGCCCAAATTTCCTTGAGATAAGTACATAGTTGAGTTAAACATTAGTGAGCCCAATCTTCTCCTCTTATATCTAAAACAAACCAAACAATTTTCAAAGTTTATTTTCACCTTCTCCAAAGTCTTCTCTAAAGTTGTAATTTCTCTTTTAATCATCTCCCTCTTTCCATTCTCTTTTCAATTAAAAAACAAACACTATTCTTTGTTTTTGAACGAATCACTGAAAAGCTTCCATCGCATTCCTCCTCGTAGACACGACCTGTTAGCCACAAGCTACATGGTAAATTCTTAACTCTTTGATTGTTCCTTCATTTTAGCAATCAATTTTTGGCGCCGTTGCCGGGGAGGATATGGTGTATTTGTTTTTTTAACAAGTTTTGTGTGTTATTTCAGGGACTTGAAGATTTAGATCTAGCATTCAAGATTTGCAAGAGAAGACTTGCAAATTCTGTTCCCCTACTCTCGAAAGTAGGAAACAGAATTTCAAGAAATTGCGTTGCAAAAGTTCAAACTTTCATTGGACTACTAAAACTCTTTTTTGCAGGACATATTGCTCGCAAAATTAAGTTTTTGTACATTATATTTTTTCTATTTTTGTTATCCACCATCCCTGTTTTAATCCAACAGTAATTTGTGTGATTGATAATTGCTTAAAAAACGTTTAGACTTGCATTCTAGGCATTTGTCTAATTACGTTTACTTTACAATTATTGTTGAAGAGAGCTGGAGATAAGGTATGGATGCATAGCATATAGTTTAGGAAACATTCTTGTGTGATATTTGCTTTTGAATGCTACTTTTCTATATCTTGCACACTTTGCACAAATTAATTCTAAGGGCAAAATCCAAGTCAAGATAAGGTGGGGAAGTCATTACCCTTCCTTAGCCTACAAATCATCTCCAAGCACGCACAACCTAAGCCTAAGTAAAATCTGATAGACGTTAACCTTAGGGACATCTCGAACTCATTAGGAGATTATCCTAAGGGGAAAAGTGTTAGAATTTGACTCTAGCCAAATCAGTATCTAGGAAGGGGATTAAGGGCCGAAAGCCGAAGGTTGGTGGTTACTTAACTAAGGAACGTCTTTGACGGATAACCTCCCACCAATCTTACCCTGACCTGGCTGATTAGCTTGTGGTCAAAGTCTACATTATACCTCCAGTGGACAATCTACCAGTTAGGAGTTGTCTAAGTCAAGGTTACCTTAGACTAGGCTTGGTTGTTTTCTTTTCTTGACTATTGGTGACTTGTTTGTGATTGTGTTTGTGTATGCAAGTGTGGTCATGAGACCCTAATTCATCTAGGTTAACTAGAAACACATCACCACCCAAGTTTGAAACAAGACCAGATTCGGTTATGGATCGACCGACATCTTTGCAGGATAGGTTTTATCCCATTAGAACATCACTTCCATCCTGCATCCAACTTCCATCGGTTGGTGAACACAACTTTGAGCTTAAGCCACAGTTCATCAACACACTCCCTAAATTTTATGGCTTAGAGTCAGAAGATGCATATTTCTTCATAAGAGAATTTGAAGAAGTATGCTTAATGATGAAAATTTCACACCTTGCAGATGATGCGATTAGGTTGAGATTTGTTCCATTCGCTCTTAAGGACCTAGCCAAGAAATGGCTCTACAGCTTAGCGGCCGGCACTATCACATCTTGGGATGGTTTCATCAAGGTCTTCTTGAAGAAATTCTATCCAATCCACAAGACCGCTCTCGTTAGGAAAAATATCATGCAGTTCAAGTAAGAACCTAGTGAACTGTTATGGTGGACCTCCTTGTCCAATGTCCTCATCATGGAATAGAGAAATAGAGACAATGCTAAATTCTTTATGATTGTTTAGACTACTCAACCAAGACCCTCTTAGAAAGCATGTGCCAAGGGGAATTCTTGCAGAAGGATGAGCATGAAGGATGGGATTTATTTGAGAATCTAGCTGAAAAGACCATCCAATGGGAACCTACTAGTGAAAGCTTTAGAAATCCAAACTCTATCTCTTCAAAAGGAGGTCTCCATTCGATTGAATTATTCATAGCTAATGAGGCTAAGTTAGCTAACCTAGCAAGAAGACTGAAAACTCTAGAAACTAAGGAACCAAGTCCAGTCAATCAAGTCAGCCCATACCAATTCCCAACTCCAGATTGTACTTACTGTCAGGCCATGAATCATTTGTTTGAGGAGTGTCCTATATTTCAAGCTCGCCAACGTTTTTCTGAACCGATGAATGCGGCCTTTTAAGGCCGAACAACGATCCTTACTCTCCAACGTATAATCCTGACTGGAGAAATCACCCCAATTTCTCATGGAGCCAACAAAATAATGACCACCCACGGTCAAACCATGCAAGCCACTTCCATCATTCCAATTCTTCCAATCAACAATCCAACTTTTCCAATCACCCTCACAATTCTCCCAACAAATTTTCAAATTATCAACAAAGTTTTCCCAACCAAGCTCCACCATCTTCCTTCCAGAATCCTCAACTCGAAAGGAGAATGACTGATTTTGAGAGAAACATGAAAAGGTACATGAAGAACTAAGATTCCCTCATGCAAACGATACAGAGGCTAGAGGGCCAAATGAGCTAGTTAGCCAACCCATAACATGAGAGGCAAAAGGGTACCTTGCCCAGTCAACTAATTATGTATCCTAGGAATTCACAACAAGTTCATTTGGTTGAGGATCAATCACTGAATCAATGTAATGCTGTCATACATTGAGGTCGGGAAAGAAAGTTGATAACCAAGTGTCAATACCACCTAATCCTAGTCAACACAATCACACTTCAGCATCTACCTCATCTAATCCCACCCCTCCTAAATTTGATGAATCTAAAAAAGATAAGTCAACCAGTCATGTGCACCAGCCTATAGCACCATTTCCTAATAGGCTGAAAAACAAGCAAAATTCACACATGGATAAGATAATTGAGATCTTTAATCAAGTAAAGATAAATGTGCCACTTCTTGATTCCATCCAACAACTCCCATCTTATGCTAAGTTTCTTAAGGAAATGTGCACAAAGAAAAGAAAGACTAATGTACCTAAAAAGGTCTTCTTAGCCACTAACATTAGTGAGCTACATCGAGTCTGATCCCTGTTAAGTACAAGGATCCATGTAGTCCAACCATTGCCTGCACAATAGGACAAGCTGAGATTAGTCGTGCACTTCTTGACTTGGGGGCAAGTATCAACTTGCTTCCATTCTCGGTTTATCAACAACTAGGGTTGGGCGATCTTAGTCCAACTCGAGTCACTATCCAACTGACTGACCGTTCAGTGAAAGTTCCAAAAGGGAAGATTAATGATGTCCTTATCCGGGTAGGAGAGTTTATTTACCCTGTCAATTTCATAATTCTTGAGACACAACCTGTGTCAACTCCAATCATAGGGCTCAAACTCCTGTTATCCTAGGGTGACCATTCCTTGCTACTGCCTATCAATTGTAGGAATGGGTCTATGAGGTTAACTTTTGGGGACATGACTGGAGAAGTCAATGTCTTCAACCTTAACAAACAACCTCATAAGATAAGGGATCAAACATTTGAGGTAAATTTTGTTGAAAATAATTGTGATGAAGAAAGTGAAGATATAGAAGATGAGTCGCTGTTTCTTAGTGAATTATTCAATGAAGGCGATTATCTTGATGAGAAGACATATGTTGGAGATCCTAATGTTAAAGTACCCTTTGAAAAGGGGAAATTTGATTTGAGTATCTTCACTTTCGATGAGCCAACCAATAATGTATCGCATGAGAATATAGTTCAAGAACCTCCAATTGACATACTCTTTGAAAACCTTTTCGAAGAAGAACTCATGTGTTTGGATGAACCAACTAGGGATCATTTGGTTAATTATACATTTCTAGGTGAAAGTGTTGATTTAAGATTTGAGGAGATCTATGAAACTGAGTTAGAATTCCTAGGCATTCATAATGAGGAAGTTCCAACTGAGAAGGGTGGTGATGGTAAATTTTTGAATAATGATTGTGACAATATGAGGAAGAAACACCTAAAGAAGGTGAGACTGGGGAGGCAGGAAGCTAAAATGACAAAACACTTGGCCTCCCCACTATGCCCTATAAAGAGGACCCATTGGAATGATGGGAAGAGAGCTAGAGGGATAAGACCGAAAAAGCTCTAGGTGTGGGTGAAACTTGATGTTGTACATATTTTTGTATAATATATGCACCTCTTTTACATTTCATTTCATGCATGTATACATTTCTTTCATACATTGGGGACAATGCATGAGATAAGTGTGGGCGAGGGTTCTAACATGACTGATATAAAAAAAAGGAAATATATATATATATATATATACTTTTTGAAAGGTTAGAACAATATTTTGATATATTTTTGTAAGAGATTAAGTCAATTTTAAGGAATAGGAGAATCATAATTGAGACTTCTTACACATGATCAAAATAAGATAACTTGTTTGATGTTTAGGGCTAGGAAGAAAATTTATGAAAGTAATTTAGTCTTGATATTTACCTTGATGAAATATGCACACTAAATACACTTACATACTTAGGGTTTGAAAACAGAGTGATTGTGCTTGAACCTGTACACAAAATACAAAATTTTAGAACTTCAAAATAGGGATGTGCAAGTGCTCAATTCTACCGCGATAGCAAGTGGCTATGCGGGTCGTGATCCACAAGGAGGGTTAGCGATAGAAGCGTTCAAGGTTTGTATTGAAATCTTTGTGAAGAAAAACGAAGGTTCTTCTTTGTTTAAAGAAATGAAAATGAAAAAAAAAAGAGTTAGGTTAAGTTGGAAAGAAAGCGATAGATGGAGAAGGTGGAGAAAAATGGAGAATGATTATTTACAAAGAAATAGAAAGGAAAGTGATGAAAGAAATCGTGTTGGTGATTTAAACTAAGAAATGAAAGAAAAGAAAGAAGATTAAAGAAGTACTCACCCAGTTAGATTGATGACTTACTTGGAACCCTTGCATATTCTACCTTGCTTCGGAGGCGTTCAACGCATAAGCCATAGGATCGAGCTCTGTTCCCATTCGCATTATATCATCAAGACGAACAAGAATTAAGTGATACGGATCTTGAGGAGGAGAATGTCATCATGAGTTATCGTTGGCACTCACAAGAACATTGTTATACTTATGATTTTGGATTCACTTGTATGCTCATCAAAAACCAAAAGAGGTAAAGTAGAAAGAGGAAAAAGAAAAAGAAAACAAAAGTAAAGATATGAACATAAAAAAATATTTACCTTTTATTGCTTGCAGAAACAATGGAAGAAAGGAGGAGAGTACATCGGTGTCACTCTCAACATAAGCCTCTCTCTCTTACTTACATGAATCTCAATCTAACCTAAGCTTACATACAAATTACAATTACATAAAAAGAAAACAAAAACCTATACTACAAAGAGTGAAAACTGGGCTAAATCCTATCGCTGCATGATCGTCCCTAGAGGCTCTGAAAATCCCAGTATTTATAGGAAAAACCCCACCTACAGGAGCGTATGAAGATAGGGGGAGCAAACGCTCCCCTTAACTCCCTAACAAAGCTGCGAAAACGCGGCCACTAACAAAGCCACGGAAACGCGACTTTGGCCGCGTTTTGGCTGCCAGGGTGTGGCCAGGTGGCTGTTTTCCATGGATTTGCAAAGGGAAAAACTTACAAATAAAAAAGAAGTTGAGGAGCTAAATTACAAGTATTCTTAAAAAAGATTACAAGTAGATCTCCTCAGAGATTCTGGAGAAGTGTGCCGATAGGAGTCTGGTCAGCGCGTGACCACTTTGTCCCTTTGGCGATGCGAGCGATGAGATTCCCTTCTCGCCTGGTTCCGGGAATCAGAGAATAGAAGGTTGGTAGAACCCTCTTGATACTTCTCAAAACCGCCTTCAATTAGGAATTCCTTCTCGCCTGGTTTTAGAGATTCCTTGTGAAGAAGCCTCTGCTTGTGGAGTCCTCTCTCTCTTTCAGAAGTCGTCCTCTCTCTTCGTGCGCCTTTTTGCGTGGCCTCTCTGCGTGGCCTCCTCCTTATGCCCCTGGTGGGCTATTTATAGGTAGAGCAAGGCTATAATCGTCCCTTTGAAACTATGAAAACAGATTGAATCGAATCTATTTGAATCTGGAAAGTAGCCTTGCGCGAGGCTAGGATCAGCTTCTGCGAAGCTAGAATTGGCAGGTCGGTTGATCCTCTTGATTTGTTTTGATCTTTTCCATATCGTTGGAGGATTTACCTTGATCTTCTTACTCGTTTTAAGAGAGTCAAGAGATTATGGCAATTAACTACCAAATTTGATCCCTGATTTGATATTAATTGGATTCGATCTGATTAGATCCGATCTCATCAGGAGATTTGATTGGTCAAAGGTTGACCATAGCAGATTCGTAGCGGAGCTACCCGCATTGAGCTCGTAGCGGAGCTAGAAGGCGCGTTTCTGGCGAAGCCCGAAAAGAAGCTTTTCGGCGGAGCTAGAAGTCTTCTGTGGCGGAGCTTTGAATGACTTCAAGGCGAAGTTGGATGATTTTAGCCTCACAAGCAAGACTATCTCTTTGGGCTCTTATGATGCTAAGTGCTAGCACCTTAGACCTGCTGAGGTCTGTTTTAGAAACAATCTGGGTTCACTGTCTGCTTGCTGGATCAGTGGAGTCCAAGTTACTTCCTTGTCCCTCGGAGATGGGTGAAAACTGGTCTTCAGCTTGTCTGTCACTTGTCTTTTGTAAATGTCAACAAGTTTAGACATTGTTCAGACCAATAAGAATCTTGTCTTTTTAAGTGTCAACAAGACCCCCTTCAAAGTTTTTGAAAGTCTGCAAAGGCTCAGACTTCGAAATACTTTGAACTGCTTTGATCAGTGGTATGTGATGTATGAACGTCGCCATGATGGTTGAGTTCAGCTTCGCTTTCAGTCCTGCTTTGGGATAAGTTCGTCGAAGAATTGTACAGGTTCGTGACTCTGAGTAGCTTCGCGTCTGGGTAGCTCCGTATCTGGGCTTTCGGGATTAAGTTCGCTCTGGGACATTTGTCGCTTTCCCAAGGCCAACTGCTATGGGCCAATTATGAGGAGGATTACTCCTTCTCTTGCACTGCTCGAGGGAGATACTCTCCCCTTTGGGCATTTTCGAGGGAGGTTATTCCCTTTTTTCAAGGCGCCATAAGTGCCTTTATGAGGGAGGCGTTTCTTCCTTCGCACGGTTCCAAGGGAAACCGTCCCTTTTCTTAAGGTGCAATAAATGCCTTAAATGTGCTCGTGCTTCTTGAGGCGGCAGCGCTCAGGCCATGGGACCTATAAATAGGACACTTGATGTCCTCTGAAGAGAAGTGATCTGCTCTTCTCCTCTTCTCTTGGTTGAGAGAGATACTCAGATCTCTAAATTAGTGGGGATGCCCACTCTGGTCATTATCCGGCCAAGGACCGGTAAGTCTTGATCATTCAGAGACTTCACCAATGAACTTTTAGAGAGTTCATCTTCCTTAGCTTTAAAAGCTGTTTCAGGGATCATTTTCCCTTGTCCTCCATTTTGCAATTGACTAATCTGCAGAGAAGGATTTCATCATAGCTTCCCAATGAAGCTATCATCTTGACTTGATCAAAGAAAGATCATTGCATGCCTGTTAGGTCCGCTACACAGGCAAAACTTGGGACTTGGTCTCTTCAAAGTTGAGCCAGTCTTGCCATATAGGTGAGGTCAAGACTGTGTCCCACGGGATCAGTCTGGCTTGGCCATATAGGCGAGGCTAGGACTTGGCATTTGCTGAGCTAACCCATCATCCCTGTGCAAGCGAGGCTATCCTCTGCTTTAACTGAAATCAGATTACTTCGCCCCAAAGAATCTGACTTAGCGTTTTTGCAGCTTTTCCTTTAACTGACTGCTAACTTGTTTCAATTTGCATTGCAGTGGACTATATTCGCCATTCTTTTGCTCTGATGACAGAGACCGAAAAGTTGCCTTATGCTTCCCCAGTTGAAGCTTTACTTTTAAGCAGGAGGAACAACCTGGGGCAACCAATGTGTGTCCCAGAAGAGGTTGGCAGTCGCTTACCCGGGGTGATCCCTTTCAAGGCGAGGCTGGTAGGCGCTTGTTTGAGATGATCCACTTCGGGAAAGTGGACGTCACCTGTGAGATCACTGACCTCCCCCTTGACAATTTTCATTAAAGAAGATCCAGCTTTATGGTGACAAAATCTGCCATTATGCGAAGGATCACGGCCCTGTCCTTGTGGCGCCATCTGTTCTTATGCGAAGGCTTACGACCTTGTGCAGGAGTAGGCCTTTCGTGTCTAGTTGGTTTCGCTTGGAAGTAGATAAGACCACTTATATGCCTTTTGAGCAGATGACTCTGTTGTACGAAGCACAACCTTGATGTAGTAGCATGAATGTACCTTGCCTTTTAAATCAATGAAAGTTCATTTTCTGCTCATCTGATTTTTGCTTGCCTTCATTGAAAATTTGGCTATAGCGGGGCTAAACTTTGTGCGGAGTTAAGGACAGGATCCTTTTTGAATGAGCTTCGCGCGAAACTGATGTGTTCCGCGAACTATGCCTTTAGCGGGGCTAAGGTAATCCTTTTGGCGAAGTTCTTGATGGATTGTGCGAAGTCCGCATTTTGAACCAGGGCGAAGTTAACCCTTAGTGACTAAATCAGCGCTTCTCGGGAAGGCACTTTAGGCAGCGTTTCAAATTAATTGGAAACGGCGGCTTGTGCCCTTTTTGAGGCATCATTTCAGGCGTTGATTGGCCTATAAAAGCCCGATCGGACTGAGAAAGAGAAGATCCCTTTACTTGAAATTTTCAGAGAACTTTTGACTCCTTTTCTTCCTCCTTCCTATTCATTTAGAAAGTTTGAAAATTTCCACAGCTCTTCAATGGCGCCCAGGAGACGAGCGGGGAAAGAAGTGGCAACTTCTGCAGCGGAGGGTCCTTCTCCTCCTCCGGTCATCGAACGACCAATCGCTGCTAAGGGACTTCCCCTTTTGATTAGAGACTGCCGTCTCTCTTTTAAAGCCGATGTTTTGACTATCTTTGGGTGAGTTCAGAACGATCAAGCATGATCTGTCATTGTTAGGGACTCTGTTTCCCTGAATTTCCCTTGTTTTCTTAAACGGGGATCTAAGAACTGAACAGTTCTTCTTTGAGCTTCCGTATGAAGCTATTACTTGGGCTGTCTTTGTCCTGTTGAACAACAGGATACGAATCTGTCCCTTCAATCATGGCCGCAAAGGATAACTTTTTGACCATAATGCCCTTTTGATGAAGTTAGCCCTCAGGGCTGTACCAACTTCTGCTTAGGCGAAGCTAACACTCGGACATTTTCTGTAAAATGCGGACTTGACTGTGAGGCTAAGCTTTGTCGAAGCTATCGCCTTGCTGGCTTCGCTCACGAGGTGAAGCTATGTCTTGGTGAAAATTGTGTCTTCATGTCCGCTCGGCTAGCGCACTAATCATAATTTTCTTTGCTTCTGCAGTGCATTACACTCCTGTCCTTTGAACAATCTATTTGGGATGACCAGGGGAGCGGACGACCATATTAGCTTGCAATTTCAAGGGCAAGCTTCTTTGTTTAGTGAACAGAGCTCCGTCGTTCGAGACACGCTTATTCATGGAGGTGATCAACACACCACGAGGAGCATTCTGACTACGGCTCCCCTTGAAGATATTGACCGTCGAACTTATAAGAAGCCCGACTTCATGTTCGGGGATGCCGTGCCAGACCCTGATCACCAACTACAGGCAGGAGAAGGGCAGTGGATTTTCCAGTTGGATGATGAGAAATTTTACCTCCCGTCCAACAAGCGAAATTTTTCTTTGTCTTCCTTCCAGTGTGTGACACAGGCTCGAAAGATGGCATAGGAAGTGAGCTGAAAGAGCGACTCCGTCCACGTAGGGAGATTGATGTTTCAGTCTCCTGGTTATGCAAGAGCGGGGCCTCCTCGTTGCACAATGGGTCTACACCCTAGGAAAGTATCGCGAGACATCCCGGTGGGAGAAAATCCTGCAGCGGCGCTGACTTTTGGGAATCAGTTCCTCAAAGTCAATGGAAACTATCCTGCTACTGACTTCAGGGCTCCAGGCTGGATTCACCCTCCAAAGGCATGGTGGAGGGATTTGACTACATATATCCTTGCTCATTTCGAGGAGGATCTGGAGAGGCTGAACCTCTATGAGGCCGTCCGGGCGACCTGCTATGGCATCGAGATGAATGTGGCGTGCTTTTATGCCATCTTTGAATTGTATTGCCCATCCTCAGGGACTTTCTTCACCCCTGTTGGTGAGTTGGGTATGGCCTTGCACGAGATGTGGGAAGTCTCTGCTCTCCCTTTTGGGTCTCTCCCGTACGACGAATACTTCCTGTGCGAGGCTGAATTGGCTCTTCTGGAGAAGCAGGAGCCCACCTTGCTCGAGACTTACCGAGAATTAATGTGCCACTTGTACATTTGTTCCAGTATACATGGGGGCGGTAAGGGAACTTCCTGTAGCTTGAAGAGCTGGGGAGATTACTTGTTCCCGACCATGAAGAATATTCCTAAAGCGGCTCATTGTGGGGTTGCTGACAAAGACATCTTTGACCGGATGCAGAAGCACCTCCAAAGGGATCTAGTTATGACAGAAGACGATGGTCCCTATGACAAGGGTGATGTCCTTCGGAGTTTCCATCATCAGGCTCGCCGGCTGATGTCTCGAAAGGCACTGCTGGCTGGCTTTCTAACAATCTGGCTGAAGAAATGCTTAGTGCCATCTTCTTCGGGTGACATTGTTCATCTGAATGTCTTGCTGTCCGCTGCTCGCTTGGTTCATGGTCATCCTCTAGGTCTTTTTCCGGCCATGGTGTGCTGTATCCAGAGAGGTCTTCGTGCATTAACGGAGGCTTTTTGCAGGCCGCCAGCAACAAAGCATGGAAAGGGAGCCACTTCGCCTTGCGACGGACCCAATCCCAGGATAGGTCTGCCGTACACTTATTTGATGGCGTGGTTCACCCTGCATTGTCCTTCTCTGATTGAAGCTGGAGGGACCCCCCGCAAGGCGTTCGAATGGCGCTCCACCGCCGATTCGAAGGACGCTTGTGGCTGAAGACTTACATGGCTGAGGCTCGTAAGTTAGTACGTCGTTATGACGTTTATAGTCTCTTCCGCTGTTTTTCTCGTATTCGGGGTGCAGGTTATGAGGAAGAGTTCAAAGATGCGGGAGAGGGGCAGTCGTCCCTGACCCGGGGATTTTTTGAGTGGCTGGTCAGCATCCGGCTCTCACATTTATTATACAGAAACGGGGATACCTGCTACTTGGAACCCTATGTCTCAAGTCGGTTTGCTCGACAATTTGGATATGACCAACTGTATGTGGGCAACCCCAATCTCGATTTGGCTTTCATGGGGAGTCTCATTGATGGTGCCCGTGCCTGGCAATTCTTCATTGCAGGCTGTACTGGGGCGCGGCTGCGCATGCCATTGCAGACTCCTAATCTTCAAACGACCCTGTGCTTCTGCCAGTGGCATGCAACTTCCAACTCCACACCCCTCAGATTCAATGTCAATAATTCCGGTATGAAGTTAATTTCTCAGCGGCTGAAGCAGAAGGTCTCTGAGAGAAAGAAAGGTAAGAGGGTTCGCGTCCCAGGCATAAACGAATTCGTTGCCATTGATGACAGCGAAGCCTCGGATGCAGAAAGTCCTCATTTTGAAGTGGGGACGGGTGCTGAGACCCCTACAGCTGGCTCTGGCATGATGGAGACGGCTCCCACCGAACATGCTGATGTGGAAGAAATAGAGGAAGAGGATCCTGACGTCCATTTCAAAAGAAAGCAGGAGAGTGGATCTCGTAGGAAGTCATTGGTGAAGAAGCCCCGTCGCCAAGCTCCTACCATCGTCGTAGAGGGTGGACCCTCTGTAGCGTTTCCTCCTGTTGCCCCGTTAGTAATTGATCCGTCGGTTGCTGAATCGACTACAGGTGAACTTGCTCCAGACTTGGGTAAGATCAGCTCCGTCTTTGTGATATACCTTTTGTATATTCCGGATGGCTTATTACTTGCTTCTTGATGCAGGAGCTGAGGCGGCGACGAGCCCGAGAGCTAGGGCCGTCGGAGAACAAGGGGAATATTATTACCCTTCGTTTGCTCACAACGAGGGTGATGAGGCTGACTATTTTGTCATCCCAGAGGAATCCGGGGGTGATGCAGCTGACGTTGGTCCTTCGGACGCTAGGACTTCCAAGGGAAGTCCTGTAGCGTCTGTAGGCTGTCCAAAAGTTACTGGAGGACAAGCCATTGAAAAGCAAAGTTTCAAGCTCTAGACGCGAGGGACTATCACCCGCGTCCCAGCATCAAGGCGCGTTGGCTCAACGCCCGCGTCTCAGCATCAAGGCGCGTTGGCTCGACTCTCGCGTCTCAGCATCAAGGCGCGTTGGATCGACACCCGCGTCTCAGCATCAAGGCGCGTTGGCTCGACACCCGCGTCTCGGCATCAAGGCGCGTTGACTCAACACTCGCATCTCAGCATCAAGGCGCGTTGGCTCGACACCCGCGTCTCAGCATCAAGGCGCGTCGGCCTGACACCCGCGTCTCAGCCTCAAGACGCAAAGGTCTAAAACCCGCGTCTCAATTATAACCGCCTTGGTTAAGGGACCAATCACTGCCTACATGTAAGAGAAATCAGCCCCCATCGTGGCGTGTCTTTAGCAGACACGTGGGTTAGTTACCGCCCATGTAGCGGGGAGGTTGGCCCTCATTGTGGAGCGTTTTTAGGGGGCACGTTCACCCCCTAGGACCTCTATAAATAGCCTCGTTTGCTATGACGTCGAGGCAATAAGAGGAGGCAAGAAGAAGAAGGAGAGGGAATCGGCGATCGGCATCGAGAGGGCGACACAGAGAGAAAAGGAGCAGATCAACTCTTCAGCAAGTTCGCTGCGTACGAGCTAGCTTTCGCCTACCTTCTCTTTTAGAGTTTTGGTAGACAGAGCTGTGTCACTCTTTCTACCGGCCAAAGAGGAGATCCCAGAAGGACGGTCATCTGGTCAACGGAGAACAAGATTCACTCTCCACCGCCACACGAAGAACCCAGCCTTAAACAAAGGGGGATTCAAGATTCAATATCCTCCCTCCCTTATAACCGGAAGGAACAGTTTTTATTGTAATCCTTTTCATTTGATTCAAGGAAAACTTTTACCACAATTCCTGTCTTCTCCTTTCCTGGGTCATACAAGAGATGGCGACTCCGCTGGGGACTACTTTCGTTACTGACGAACAGGTAGTGGCGCAAGATGACGTCCACCATAAGGGGAAGATAGTCGAATCGCTCGTTGTCGAGTTCGACCAGGCGAAATACGAAGAGTTTCTCTCTTCCAGCTCCAAGAGCCCAAAGACCCGCGTCTGCCGCCGGGTCTCGATGGGGAATGGCCTCGAGGCCCAATCTGTGGCTTTCTTGAGCTCCCCTGCTGCCGACTGTGCCAAGCAAGGTACACGCACCAACGCCTCTCAGAAGGCCCGCGTGGTCCCAGGCACATCTGCCTTTGCGACCAACCGCGTCGCACAGAACACCCGCGTCAGCGTCTCTCAGGAGACCCACGTGGTCAAAATTCCTGGTGTCTAGCATCAGGATGTCGTTGGTCTCTCTCCACCTCCTCGACGCAATCGAAACGCTGAGCGTCGACAGAGGAGACGTGCGCGTCAGCTGCAAGTTGGAACCTCTGGTTGTCCAACTGAGGCTGGACGCGACATACAATCTCGCGCCTTGCCCGCGCCACGTCCAGTACGTGAAGTCCGCGTTTGGCGCCCCAAACGCGAGATTCCTTCAGTTGAGTCCTCTGAGGACCAACTTACCAAGCGCCAAGACGAAGCTTTCGCGTCTCGTCAAACGCAAGAAGCACGCGCCCAGAGACGAAGGGCCCAGCAGCCCACTCTCTCTCACACGTCTCTGCCCGGACGCACCAGGCAGCAACGCGAGACTCGCGTCTCATCTCAACAGAGATGCCAGACGCGCGTTCCACAGCCGCGACACAAGAGCCGCGTCCCTAAAGTCTGCGTCCAGACTGCACAGCACATGGATGCCTCCCGTCTTCGACGTTGCGAGGCTAATCTTTTCAATCCCCCTCCCATGGATTTGAGGGATTATCTGACGAAGAAAAGAAGTGCCAATCAGGCCACTTCGTCGTGTTGCTGCCAACGGATCATCCATATGCTCACTGAGTGCCGTTGCGGATCAGGCGTACACTAGCAGTCTTTGGTCAGACAGCTGACCCTGATTCCTCCGTCAGCTAAAAGAAGATGCTCCCACAGAAGGAGAACCTTCTCTGACGTTGAGTACCCGGAGCTCACTGCAAATATGACAAGCAGGAGCAAGGGAAAACAAATTGCAGTCGGCTCAGATGAGTTCGAGTCTGACTCTGAACCGGAAGGGGTGTATCGACACACTCGTACCCGGACGGGGGCCATTCCCCCAATTGACTATAATGCCTTAGCCCACGGCGTTGAAGTGAACGATTCTCACTCCGCCGTAGCGGAATCTAGGGCATCGAACTCTTCCGTCGAGAAGGAGGCCTCTGCTTACATGACAGGCACTCCTGAGGAGACGGCTAAACGTTTGGAGCAGATCCAGAAGGCGCAAATGGATATGATCCTTTCTCAACAGGCATCTATCGACTCCATCAAGCAGGCGCTTGCGCAGTTGCTTGAAGACAGGAGGAAATCTCCTCCTAGGAGGTCGAAGGGCAAAGGGAGAAATGGAGAAAGCTCATCTTCCGAACCTTCTGAAGAGGCGCGGCGATCTACTTCAAATTCGTCCAAATCTTTGTCACAAGACCCAGAAAAGGCTCATGCTAAAAGAATGAGTCAACTGGAGCAGCGCCTCGAGGCCCTTACCAACCGTAAAGGCCTCCAAGAAGCGGGAGTGGTCCGGCCCTATCCGGCTGAGTGGGACTCGGTCCCGTACCCTCCTAAGTTCAAGGCTCCAACCCTCCAAGCATTTGACGGGAAGGGGTCCCCCAACCAGCACATCTACTACTTCAAATCTCAGACCGGGAATGTAGTGGATAATGACGCTATTTTGGCGCGCCTGTTCATTGGCACCCTGAAAGGGTTAGCCTTTGAATAGTTTATGAAGCTCCCAGAAGGTTCTATCAAGAACTGGGGCGATCTGGAGAAGCTGTTCTTAACACGCTTCTTCGAAGATGACTCGGAGGTCACAATGCCTACCCTTTTAGCTACCAAACAGCGGAGAGGGGAGTCCGTCAAATCTTTCGTGGAAAGATTTCGGAACATGACACTCCGGTGTCCAAACGGTATGACCCAGGCCACCCTGGTGGAAACATGCCGCCACAATCTCCAAACCTCACTCCTTGCTCAAATAGGAGTTGCTGAAAGCCGCACCTAGAAGCAATTAGTCCAACAAGGTGAACAGGCTGAGGAGATTATCGCCCGCGTCCGAGCGGAGGAAGGTAAGCCTAGGCCGGAAAGGTCGACAAGGCGTGCGCCAGACACATCCCTCCAAACAAAGCGGAAGGATAATTTGGCAACGGAGACCAAATCTCCCGCCAAACCTCAACCAGGCAAGGCGAGTGGCTCTTCAAGCCAGCCACGCGCCAACAAGCAATATTCCTTCAAGGAGGAATATGTCGATTCGCTCTTTAAACTACTCAACAAGAGCAACCGACTGAAGCTCCCTGAAGTTTGACGCCCAGAGGAAGTCGGCAAGACTGACAATCCCAACTACTACATGTATCACAGGATGTTGGGACACCCCACCAAAAGCTGCTACGTCTTCAAGGACATCCTTCAGGCTCTGATTGACGCGGAGGTGTTAAAACTCCGACCAGAGCAGAAGAAGGTGACGGCTAATGTGACGTCGGTTCTCCAGTTCGGGAGACAACCTCCAACGCCTGCGGGGGTAACTCCTATTCCAAGAGGAGAGCTGAGAGTGGTCAACACAGACCCTCACCAGCAGCAAGAGAAAGGCTTGGTACCCGTCCCTACACCTCAAGGGGAAATTATGTGGGTCCACCCTGACCTTGTCAATGAACAGCAATGGACTACTGTGACCAACAGGAAATCCAAAGGCAAGGCAAAAGCCTCATCCTGCAATGTGGTGGGTGCCTCCTCTCGAGAAGCGGAGACTGATATCCCTTCACTGACCGACTCAGAGGAGGAAACAATAGTCTTGGCCACAGAGCCCAACCAACCGATGGCGGGAACCCGTTCAGGGCAGGCGTACTTGAAACAGTACGGCGAGACGGCAGTAGTCCCTCCACAACCAACTGCGGAGCCAGTCAGGCCCTCCACAAAGCCACCTGTGGAGAAGCAGAAGGGGACTCGATTTTCTCGAGCCCTTCAAAAGGGCATCACGGAAGGATCTACGGCAC
Source organism: Agave tequilana (assembly GCA_038442645.1). Lineage (NCBI taxonomy): Eukaryota > Viridiplantae > Streptophyta > Magnoliopsida > Asparagales > Asparagaceae > Agave > Agave tequilana. Next base: position 52,706 of record JAVJIF010030420.1, read on the forward strand.
CTTACCGCTTTGATGTCCTGGCTCAGTTGGCCAACATTCCGGCACGCATTACCTTGTATGAACTTCTTAGACTATCAAAGTCGACCAGGGAAGCTCTGCAAGAAGCTCTGGCAAATGCTGAGGTCTTCATGACCCAGGTGCCGAAGGAGGAAGATGTAGAGGATTGCCTCCACACCTCCCAGAATGCCCCCTGCATTACCTTCACGGCAGATGATATCAGGTGAAAGGAAAGCATGATCGACCCCTGTACTTCACAGGGTATATCGGATCGTCTGAGGTGAACCGCATCCAGGTAGATCCAGGGTCCGCGTTGAGCATCATGCCCCACCGGGTCATGCAACATCTCGGCATTCCTACCCATCATTTGAGCCCTACCCAGACGACTATCTATGGGTTCAATGCCAACCAGACCCGTCCGATGGGGAAGATCAAGCTCAAGTGTCAGATTGGAAGCCTTAAGTCGGAAGTGACATGCTACATCATCGACGCCGACACTTCCTACAATCTGTTGCTGGGACGACCGTGGATTCACCGCAACTCCATCGTTCCCTCCACTCTCCACCAAGTCATGAAGTACATTGACGGGAGTGGAAATGTGCAGACGTTGATTGCCGAAAGGCATCCGTTTAAAGGGGTCGAGAATTATTTCACCGACTCTTTGCTGTACCAAGATCCGGTGGAAACGGATGAAGCCCCACAACCAGAGGAGCCAGACTCTGGTAATGAGGCTGACACTGAGCCTGAGAAAGAAGAGTGCCTGTGGGAGTTAGAACCACTTGTAACGGGCACTAATAAACCCGATGTCGATAATACCACCGATGATGTAGGCGGTTGGTATATTAATGAAGATTTAGATTTTGCGTATTTTTCTGCGTGTGCTTCTGATTCAATACCGTCAGATACTAGCACTGATATAGATGACGATCTCTGGTCGGCAATGGGTGCCTTAACATCACTGCATGTACCAGTGAAATCGTCCTTCGAGACATACCAAGACGATGGTAATGCGCAAGAATCTATATTTATGGTTCCAGCAAGACGGAAAGGCCAAAAACCAATTCTTTTTGGCCGAATCTCGTCTGAACCAACGCCCCGCGAAGAATCGGAAGGCGAGGAAGAATCCCCTCAGTTCGATCATTACGAACCAAAAGCGCTCAAAATAATGAGATGCATGGGGTACGACACGACCAACAAACCCGGGTTGAACTTCGGTAAAGGAAGGAGGACGTTGCTTCAATCCTTTGTGCCAAAAGGGAAGGCCCCCGATTATTATCATCGGACACGCCGGGGGTTGGGCTATGTATCAACTCCGGTCCCATCAGCCTCCGATTCTCAAGAATCGTCGAGCAACGATTACTTTTCAGACACATCTTGGGAGTCAGATGTCAGTGTCGGCAACATCTTCAAGGAACTTTCAGTGAACATGGTTTCGACAAGCCACCTGGAAGATGGAAATGAAGAAATGATCCAATCCGATACAGATCCTTGGATCAAACATTTAAATGCTCTTTGGGATACCCGCTTTGAACAGCGCGAGCCACCCACAGAAGACAAGGTTGTTCAGATCAACCTAGGAGATGAGGCTAACCCTAAGCCCATCTTCATAAGTGACGGCCTGTCACCTTCGGAGAAGAAAGATCTAATATCTCTTGTACAAGAGTATATAGACGTCTTCGCCTGAAATTATGAGGACATGCCAGGACTTGATCCTCAAGTGGCTATGCACCGCCTCAACATCAATCCGGACGTAAAGCCTGTCAAACAGCAGCAGCGACGATTCCGTCCAGAAATAATGGAGGCAACTCAATCAGAAGTCAGAAAACTTATTGATTCTGGCTTCATCAAGGAAGAACAACATCCTGACTGGGTAGCCAACATCGTCCCAGTTGCCAAGAAGAACGGGAAGATCCGGATCTGCATCGACTTTCGTGATCTAAATGAGGCTTGTCCCAAAGACGAATTCCCATTGCCAATCACAGATGTCATGATTGACAATACTTGTGGATTCGAATGAATGTCCTTCATGGATGGATTCTCAGGATACAATCAAATCAAAATGTATCCTGACGATGAAAGCACACCTCCTTCAGGACACCATTGGGGGTATATTGCTACACCGTCATGCCCTTCGGACTGAAAAATGTAGGGGCAACATACAAAGGGCCATGAACGCCATTTTCCATCAGCAGATACGCAAAACGGTGGAATGTTATGTTGATGACATCGCGGTAAAAAGCCGCACTAAAGGTGATCACATAGCAGACCTGAAAGTAGTCTTCGACATCTTGCGAGCTCATCAATTGAAGATGAATCCCACAAAGTCCTTCCTGGGGGTGGCCAGTGGCAAATTCTTAGGATTTATTGTAACATCTACCGGAATTCACTTGGACCCAGAAAAGGTTCGCGCTATCCAGGAGATGCAACCCCCGAGAAATCTCAAAGAACTCAGAGGATTGCAGGGACGATTGGCGTACATCCGTAGGTTTATCTCAAACTTCTCCGGAAGATGCCAACCCTTTGCTAAGCTAATGAAGAAGGGTGCCTCATTCATTTGGGATGACGCTTGCCAACGAGCGTTCGAGGAAATCAAGCAATACCTCACCCAACCACCAGTCCTTGCAGCTCCAGTATTCGGAAAGCCGTTTCTGGTATACGTCTGAGCGATGGATCATTCTTTGGGAGCTCTACTAGCTCAGAATGACGATCAAGGACGTGAGCAAGCAATCTACTATCTGAGTAGAACAATGATCGGAGCCGAACATCGGTATAACCCGATCGAGAAGGAATGTTTGGCACTAGTGTTCGCTATTCAGAAAATGCGACACTATCTGGTAGGCCAAACTATTAACGTCATATCAAAAGTCAAGCCCCTGAGGTTACTTATGACTAAACCTTCATCGCTAAATGGCCGACTGGCAAAATGGGCCATACTGCTCTCCCAATATGAGATGCGCTTTTTACCACAAAAGGCCATTAAGGGACAAGCAGTCGCGGATTTCCTAGCTGAGCACCCAGATCCGAGGGCAGCCAAAGTCTACGAGGATCTCCCAGATGAAGTTGCTGAAGTCTGCCTGACTCAGACATCGTTCGAAAGTCAAGTATGGCAACTTTTCTTCGACAGTGCATCAAGAACAAGCCCGAAGGGACACGTAGTAGCAGGGATAGGAGTAGTACTCGTATCCCCACAAAATTATGTGATTCCCGAGCTGTCTCATTAACTGAGCCTTGTTCCAACAATGCGGCGGAGTACAACGCTCTTTTGATTGGGATGCAATTCGCCGATGAGATTGGCGTTAAAAATCTCGAGGCATACGGCGACTCCAAGCTCATCGTCAGCCAAGTTCGCGGGGAGTATGAAGTCAGACATGAAGACTTAGTACCCTATTACAACGCAACTATCCGCATGGCCGAGGGGTTTACAAGCTTCTACATCGACCATGTACCGCGCAGGCAAAATGCACATGCAGATGCACTTGCATCCCTGCCGCCTCCTTAGCTCTTCCAGCTGGAGCAACGGAGAAGATATTCGTCTACAGCCACGACCTGTATTGCCCGAGAAATGCTCTCGAGGACTATCAGGAGTCAACGGGAGGTCGTCACCACGAAGAAGCACTTGAAGCATCAACCGGTCCAGAGCCTAGACACTGGAGATTCCCCTACATTGATTTCGTCTTATACGGCATTCTGCCTGAAGACACCAGAGAGGCGGCAGCCATTAGAAGGAAAGCCCCCAAATTCTATTATAATGCGATTACGCGAACATTGTATCGTCGATCGCATGACGGGATCTTGCTCCGGTGCCTCTCACCAAAGGAGGCTCAAGAGGTATTGAAAGAAGCCCACGACGGCATGTGTGGAGCCCATCAACCTGGCCCAAAATTGGCACATCGACTCCAAAGATTGGGTTACTACTGGCCCAAGATGATTGCCGATGCCGTCACTTATGCCAAGAGATGTCACGCCTGCCAAGTGCACGGCGATTTCATCCATCAAGCACCAGGGTACCTCCACTCTACGGCCTCTACCTGGCCATTTGAAATGTGGGGCATGGACGTGGTTGGTCCTATCAGCCCACCATCATCAAAAGGACATCGGTTTATTTTGGCAATAACTGATTACTTCTCTAAGTGGGCTGAGGCCATTCCCTTAAAGGAAGTCAAGTCGTCGAACGTGATCAAGTTCGTGAAACACCACGTTATTTATCGTTTCGGTGTACCTCGGCGAATTGTCCATGACAATGGGCCTCAGTTCATCAGCCAGGCTTTCCAGAGATTCTGCGCTAAGTTCAGAATCCAGAGTGTGTCCTCAATGGCATACTATCCTGTCGCTAATGGCCTTGCAGAAGCTTTCAATAAGACCATTGGCAAGCTTCTTAAGAAGTTCGTCTCGAAAAGTCAACGCGATTAGGACGACAAGCTGGGTGAATGCTTATGGGCTTACCGCACAACTGTGCGAACCCCAACTAAAGCTACGCCATTTTCTTTGGTATACGGGTGTGAAGCCGTCCTTCACTCGAAATCCAAATTCCATCTCTACGTGTCGCCCTGACAGCGGAGATGACAACAGAGGAGAAGCATCGACAGCGACTCCAGGAATTGGAGGCCTTAGACGGTAAGCGTCTGCAGGCCCAACAGCAAATCGAGCTCTACCAAGCTCGAATTACAAGAGCCTTCAACAAGAAAGTTAAAGTGCGAACTTTCAAGAAAGGCGACCTTGTCTTAGCCGTCAGAAGACCCATGGTGATGACGCACAAAACAAAAGGCAAATTTCAGCCCAAGTGGGAAGGACCATTTGTAGTAGAGTCAGTCTACTCAAATGGATCGTATCGCCTCATAACCTCGAATGGCGATACACTCATGATGCCGATCAATGGCAGGTTCTTGAAGAAATACTATCCTTAGATGGTATTCTTCCGCTGATCAAGTTAAAAATACACCTCTGATCAAAACAAGAAGAGCTTCTTCATTAAATCCAACGCCTCCGACGGCTAAGGATAGAGGAAAATGTTGGCTTTTAAGCCCAACATAAGTCTTCGACAACTCATCATGCTGAGGGGAATAGCATGGCTAGCCCAACTCAAACGGTAGTTGGTAAAGGCACCTCAAATCCGTTGATAGCTGAGGATTTGCTAAAAATCCTAAAGTGGACTTGGCTCCACTCTTTCCTCCAAAATCCCCTACCAATTCTCATCCACAGAATGGTAGGTCTACAAAATACAACCATTATTAAGTTAACACTATACCTCTGGTAATGAAAATTTTTCAATATTCCTTGTCGAGTACAAGTTTTGTTTGTCAACTCTACACGGGGTATCAAATTTTCAAATTTGCCAAGTTAACACTACACCTCTGGCATTTCAAAACTTTCACTTGTCAATTCTCACCAATAGAATGACAGGTCCTCAAATTGCTCTTATCATGAGGCAATCTTTGTCAAGTTAATATTACACCTCTGACAAATTACTGTTAAAGTTTAACACTACACCTCTAAACAGTAATCAAGTTTCTGCCAGGTTTAATATTACACCTCTGACAGTCACTTTTCTTCAGACTTTCACACTGAAGCTGAAATGGATGATGCTAAGTTAATACCACACCTCTAGCATCCAAGTCATTGCTAAGTTCAACAATACACCTATGACCATGACTTTCCCTCGGACTTCCTTATGCAAGCCGAGATGACCAATGCTAAGTTCAACATTACACCTCTAGCATTACCCTCACTGTCAAGTTAAACATTACACCTATGACAGTGACATTTTTTAGTTAAGTTAATATCACACCTCTGACTCACATCCTTGTCAAGTTAACATTACACTTCTGACAAGACCACTTCCAAACCGTTAAGTTAATATCACACTTCTAACGGTAACAAAACTTCCTAGATTCCCCACGAGTCTAGTCCCACTTGGTATTCTATTCAACAGAATAACAAGTCTACCTAAAAACATTGTTAGGTTAATACTACACCATCAACAGTGTTTCCATCAAATCCCCAGCTGAGCTTAATCAAGTTAATCCTAAATACTTGATAAAAGTTCACCCTCCCTGGGAGTACCAATTCTACTTGTCGCTTTCTCTTACAAAGTGGCAGGTCCACAAAAAAATTATTTCATCTCTGTCAAGTTAATATTACACCTCTGACAGTATTGTGAGAGTTCCTGAAATAGGATCTTTCCTTTCAAAGTTTGGCTTGTTGAGATTATCATCATAATTTTGACAAAGTCAGAGATTCTTTGCTTCTATGAGTCTAAGAAAAAAAGTTCAAGACAATGAAGGAGGCAAAAAAGAAAAGTGTCACTTTTATTTATTTCCAAATATATGAAAGTGATACAAAATGCTCTCTTATACAATAAGATTGAGTGTTACAATTAAGGAGTACAAAGAAGTCTCTCTCTCTCTCTCAGAGGTTGCACTCACTCCTTAAAGCCGCGTCTAATTCCAAGTGCGCGATGTTTTGTGGTTACAATAGAAGCTGGTTACACAACGATGCATGATGTAAACATTGAAAGAGCCCTAGCTGACTAAGCTAAGAGCAATGGTGTTTTTGAGATCGAGCGGGGGTCTTGAGGTCCGGTGGCAGCAGAAAGCCCTGCAACCCTTCATTCATAAGCGTCGCTCTTCCACCAGAAGGCCATCCAACGAACATAGACTGTCCTTGATGTCACTTCTGAGGTGAGAGAGGAAGGGGATGCAAGTTGCCACCATATCCACCACAGACCCCCTCGTTGCCATACTCACCCTGACCATCCCTTGCCAGCAAGCATGAATGGTGCAGTAGACCTGAAGAGACCTTGGCGAACGTCGATTCCTCGTCAGGGACATAATATATTCCCTTGTGGATGACGAGGACTATAATATATTCCCTTGTGGACGAACATCGAACAAGTCCGCCGGCTGAAATATTCTTCCAGGGGCCCAGCGAACCTGAAAAAGGACAATCAAGCCTACCTGCAAAGAATAAAGAAGAGGGTTAGAAAATCTGGAACTTAGTGTACTTCAGCAAAAGAATACTAAGTGACAGACGCGGCTATTGCCAAAGACTGCAGACGCGGGAATGATCCGCGCAGCGAGTTGTCAAAGGCTGCAGACGCGGGAATGAGCCCGCGCAGTCAATTAAACTACTGCGCCAACAAAGACAGACGCGAATCAGAACTGTGGAACACACATGATTCAAATGCAGCCTCATCTTATGCCCGCGTCTAAAAGCACAAGACGCGAGAAACTTCAGACGCCGAAAATTGCCATCTCCCTGTTGAATAAACAGGAGTTGCAAGATTCGGGTCTGAAAATTTCAGCCCAATTTGGAATTTGTTCAAGTCAATGGCCTTAAAACGCGAGCTTCATGAGCAAAGCCCGCGCCAAGTACCAAGGATTTCAGTACTCGCGTCCAGAGAGGAAGTTGGCGGCGCAAATTCCAGAAGGAATGCACCAACTCAGACTTCATGAGAAAATTCCAGATGACAATCTCTTCAGGAGATGCCAAAGTGCAAGTTTGGGTGGGCTAAAGACATCATGACGGGTCGGAATGGCATACCCGCAGAGGCCTCCGTCAAGAGCAGATTTCTCTGCATCAGAACAGAGACATGAAAGGCGATCAAAGAGTCGCTTCCGTCTGAAGAGACCAAACAGAGGCATGAAGACTCTGGGTCATCTTCGTCCACGTCCATGGAGGCAGAATCCCTGTTGGAAACTCTAGAGAAGGCATGATTTCTCGGAGCAAAACAAAAGGAAACAATCCAACTTTGGATCGTTAAAGAGGAAGAGGGTGAGCCCTATTTATAGGCAGACCCTAATAACTGTTATTAATGGTGCATCAATCGGAACCATCGCGCACGACTATCAAAGTCTAATGAAGGACTGACGCGTGGAACGCCGCTTTGGGAACCGTCGAAGGCATTGGTTTCCAACCGCCAGCGCCGTTTTACATTAAAAGGCATTAACGCCCAAGTCCAATGAAAAACTGACGCGTGGACAACTGCTTTGGGAAACAACGGATGACCCAGTTTCCCAAGCGTCAGCGAAGACTTGACGTCCAATCGTCAGCGAAGACTTGACGGTCAAAGATCTCATAAAATCTTTAAGTCAGGCTGCATTAAACGCAGATAGGAAAGCCGCGTCCGGATGCATTAAACGCAGATGGGAAAGCCGCGTCCAAGAATCCGCGTCACCGTTCTCAAATTGGAAGGCGTTCACCCGCGTTTTAAAGGAGCGTCCACGTGACTCAAAGTCGCGTCCCTGCAGCAAACAATGCTGCGTCCCTCGCGTCTGCTCTATCTGCGTCTTTCTCAGCAAGACAAATTTGCGTTTCACTCTATGATTGACGCTGCGTCTCATTAAAAGGACTTAGTTCTATCTAAGTTCCTATGGAATGATGACTGCGTCTCACCCTGTGATTGATGCCGCGTCTCATCAAAAGGACTTAGTTCTATCTAAGCTCCTATGGACGGATGACCGCGTCTCACTCTATGGATCAATGCCGCGTCTCATCAAAAAGACTTAGAGTCGACGCCGCGTCTCATTGAAAGAACTTAGTCTTACCTAAGTTCAGTATTCACAGCCAGCGATCAGGGAGTTGAATTCATCCACAGCTAAACAAAGAAGATGGAACAAAAATTTCAAAAAAAAACTTTTATTATATCGAAAATAGTAAAAGTGGATACAAACACTCTAATAGAGTGTCCTTTTCTTTACAAAAAAAAGGAAGAAGGGGAAAAGGCTAAAAGTCTTGATCCGGCAAAGAACGGATACGCTCCCTGAGACGATGCATCTCGTGCTGACGTGCCTTCTCAGCCTCCATCATGGCTTGGACCCACAGCTCCTCTTCAGATAAAAAGCGTTTTGCAGCCAGCTGTGCTCGCAGAGATTCCAACCTAGAGGAATGAATGGTCTGGCTTTCTTCAGCTCGTGCCTTCGCAACTTGTTGCTCCTCCAGCCTCTTCCGGACGGTGGCAAGCGTCCTCTCATTTTCCGCGATCATGGCTTCCGCCTTAGCGATGGCAGACCGAGCATTGGTAATGGCGAGCTCTGCGTTTTGCCGAATGAACTCGGATTCCATTGAATCATCAGCCAGTTTCTGACATTCAGCTTGGGAACGCTCGAGATTGCGGACCTCTTCAGCAACTTGTGCTTCCACCTCCTGTCGCTCTTGTTCCTGGGTGGCTAGGAGCCTAGTCAAGATGACCTGGGCTTCTTGAGAAGAACTAGCATTGTTCAAAGACTTCAGCTCTTTCAGGTCACTTCCCAATCGCTCCACCAACAGCATACACGACTTGGCAAGTGAGGAGCCTCCGGTTAATTCGATGTTACCGACCATGTTTCCAAGAAACATCCGGGCAAAGTCAAAAGAGCTACGCCCAGACAGGATAAAATTGATGCACGATCGCATCGCATCAAGGAACTGCTGCACCGTTTTGCATGTCAGGAAATCCATGGTATCATCACCCGAGGTACTCCCCGACCCCCTCTCTATCATGAAGAAAGGGGTGCAAGTCGGCTCTTTTTGCGCGAGAGTCGTGCTGACCGTCGATACGGCAAGAGCGAGACTGGCCACTGGCGCTTCTGGAGGTGTTATCTCTGCAGGAACCTCCACAGCTAATGATGGAGTAGTAAGCGCAACCTCCTCAGAAGCTTCAGCCGAGACCTGAGCTGTGTGGCCTCTTGGAAGGGTACTGACCGTCGGACTCTCCACCTGAGCCCCCTCAGTTCCCTCTGCAAGTTATTGCGACATTAGTCACAAAGGAGAAAAGCAAAACATTTAAAATATCAAAACTTCCTTACCATCTGGGAGGTCCAGAGATGCCGAATCCTTGGGCGAATCCTGCGGAGTGGAAGTCTCCCTGGATTCAATAGTAACCCCTTCACCCTGCAGAGTGGGTTCTTCCCCGGCCTTAGGGGTTGCCTCCTCTTCCGGCAAAATGGAAGGCTCCCCAATTTAAGTAGTTGTCCTCTCTGGAGTTATCTCGGCAACTGAAGCCTCGACTCCTTCGGACTGGGTCAGCTCTTTTACCATCTCCTCGATACGCGAGGAGATTACAGCTTCAATGTCCCTGGCCAACCCTGCAGCATAAAAGAAGAATGTTAAAGCATCCTCTTCAAAATGAAAAGGGAAATTAGGTCAAAAGGTGAAAAGAGTACCTTCAGCGGGAATATCGCCAGCTGTGATACCGTTGATGGCTCACCCCCGTATATTTCTTCCTCTGAGATGTGGGAGAACTTACTCGGATCAGGAAGAGCGGGTTCATCGCCGTAGTCGACCTCGTCTTCAAAATCGCTTTCCCCTGAGAGTGAGGAAGACGATAGCGCCACGCGCGAGACTTCTGCAGCCGGAGCCTTGCCACCAATTACCCCAGTGGTAGGACTGGGGTCAACTGCCCGAGGACTGGAGATGAAGACACAAGGCGACCCAGGTTGCTGTGCCTCATCTCTTCCTTCATGAGCAAGTAAAAACCCGGGTTGAACCAAAATCCCCGGAATATCGACATCTCCTCCACTCATGATGTCGACCTCTAGCTGCTCATCCTCGTCAGCGGTGGTGGCTCTGTCAACAAGCTCCCCTTCCTCCGCAGACCTACGGTCTCTGCTGCTCGACCTAGGGGCGCAGACTAAATGAACATCCTCTTCAGCTATATCTTCTTCCCTCAGTACCTTAACGATAGCAGGGATGTCTTCGGATCGGGAGACTTCGGTCGTCAAGTCTCTCCGAACCCTCTTAGGAGCAGGTTCAGCAGTTGAAGCAGAGCGTTGACCACGCTTGCTTACCGCCTGTCGAGTCTTTGTTGCTTGCGGCTCCTCCCTTGTTGGTAGCGGCTCTGCCCTTATTACTCGTGGCTCCTTTCCCGATCTTCTCTCGACCTCCTTCCGGGCCTTCAGGTACTGGTCGGTGAGTTTCGAGTGTTTACCAGACTCTGACCTTTCCTCGAGATTTGCATTGATGCTCTCAATACATGAAGATACCGGAACAAAGTCTGATGTCTGGATGGCTTGGAAATACCAAGTGCAGAAGCTGAAGCTCATACGGCACTTGGACCCCTCGATAGGTAGACGGAAAGTTGCTCCCGTCCCTCCGGCCACACTGTAGTACCAAGCCCGAGCACCTTCGAACAAGTTCCCTTCGAAGGCGAGCCAAGCATTGGGATTCCCGACGTTGAGTTGATCGTAGCCGAACTGTCGAGCGAAACGATTCGGCATGTACGGCTCGATGGTGCATGAAGTCCCTTGCCGGAAAAGCACATATCCGGGCCGGATATTGATCAACCACCAGAAGACTCCCGCGGACAACCTCGTGAAGCCATCTGGGCCCGCGGAATCAGTAAATAGATCCCCGAAGGATGCACCAGAGATCTCGGGGAAGCAGCGATTGAGCTGGTAATTCGCAGGATCTGAAAGTCGCTTCCGGACGTAATATATATAAAGGTCACGCCAGCTCGAATCCTCCAACCGCTGTACAAAAGGGACGGAACTCTCCCTCCAACGCACCGCCGTCATCAAAGAAGGGCAGTGCATCACGTACCAAGCCAGGAGGTACGTATAAGGCAGCTCGATCCGAGGGTTGGGGCGCTTCACCGTCGGATTCCCCTCTGAGTCAACATACGGCTTGCTGTGGGAGTCGACAGTTTTCGGCGCCTCGCAGAAACTCTTGGTTAGCGCCCGCAACCCGCTCTGAATGCCAGCCGCCATGACCGGGAGAAGGGCTATAGGGTTGCCATGAGCTAGGAGCACCGCCGGGTACACCACGTCAGCAATAATAACTTCATGTGGCAGCGTGGGCACCACACAACGCTTCAGCCACAGCATCAAGAAGCCTGCCAACAGTGCCCTATCGGAGATAGGGGTCCGGGCTTGATGGTGGAAGCTTTCAAAAACCAGGTCAGGGTCGAAACCGTCCTCGTTCGAGGCCGTGGTGTAGAAGCCTTCAGAAGCCTTGTCGATCCTGTCTTCAATCTCCCTGTCGGAACTAGGAGCCAGTCGGGTTATCGGAGTGTCTTTATTATTGATACCGTTGAATAAGTAACTGGCCCAAGACAGTTGCTTGACTCCCTGCGACCTCCAGGCGGTTATCTGACCGCAAATGTGGAAGTGACACATCACTTCCCAGTAAGTCTCGTACACCCGAGGAAACTCTTTCTTCAAGAGGTGGAGCTCCTCAGTGGTCGGGACATATTCCTCATACGGGATGTCCGCTGTTGCCAGCCCCGAGACCTCATGTAGCTTGTGCAGTGCAAGGCCCATCTCTCCGACCGGGGTAAAGAATGTCCCCGTCAGAGGATTGTAGCGCTCCAGGATCCCGAAAAAGTTATGAGAGCCTGGTGGGATACCCCACTGTACGGCCCTGACCGCCGGGTACAGTCCCACGCGCTTTAGCAGATCCCCAAGATTGGTGAGGACGAAACCTACCATCCTGCCCCACCAGTAGTTCTCCGTGGAATGGACCCACCCGGGCGCACGGAACCCGACCAGATAATCACCCTCCGCTTTCATGAACGCGTTGAGGAAGGTAGTGCCAAGTTGTGGTATCTCTCCGACGGAACCTCAGACTTGCGCGACCCAGGGAATAGGTCGAGAACCGACCTGTCATGGCTATCATGACGGTGTACTTTATGGGAACCTAAATCACCGAGAGTAATCTCGGGGACATATCGAGAAATGTCCCATTCCATCTTCCGAGGGACAGACATGTGCTGGAAGTAGGACAGCGGGAACATCCTCTCCATGTCCGGAAGAAAGAATCTTCCACCCTTTATCTGACGGAGCCATTTATAAGTTCCGTCATATACACGATAGCCACCATCATTGATACGATCTCCGAAGAAGAAGGCAGGCTTCTCCAGCTTGACGTGAGCATCCGTTGTGAATGCCGCATCGGTCATAAGTACCCGAAAAGTTCTCACGTCAACATTAGAGAGCCTCTCCCTGCGATCCGGCGACTTGTCAGCAGTCACAAGGACAGTCCTTCGTAGCACAAAGGTCAAGTCCTGGTCAGCACCACCTACATGTCCAAAGTGGTGCGTCTTGGCGAGTGAGGCAGAAGGATGGGGCACTGCAAAAGAAAAGGACACTTAGTTAGATACTTTGTGCTAAGTGTTCATAACCCAGACGCAGAAGAGATACTGGACGTAGGAATTATCAAATCCGCGTCCAGACCTGCGAAACCGCGTCCAAACGCAGAAGAGATACTGAATGCAGGAATTATCAAACCCGCGTCTAGACCTGCAGGATCCGCGTCTCCACCACCAGAAGGTCATGGAATGTCCTTGATGTCACTTCTGGGGTGCGAAAAGAAGGGAGTTATCCACCTTAACCCTTTCATCACCACAACCGCCAGAAGTTAATGAAGGTAACTCCCTTCCTTTCACACCTCCAGATTTCTAATTGCTTGGACTCAGGTGCCAGATTCATCAAAATCGACAGCTGATGAAACAGAACGCAAGAATCAAATCCGCGTTCTGCAAACCAAGTTCGCGTCTGAACCCTTCACAATTAGAAATATTCTAAGTGAAGAGTCCGAAATGCAGAACCCAATGGCGCGAGGGTCCAAACCCGCGCCTCGGTCATCAACTCAAAGACTGCGTCTGAGACCGCGTCTGAGAATCAAACACGAGTTATATTTTATGTTAAGGATTCTTAGGGTTCTATAAGCTTCCGTTAATGGCGAAATCCACGCCTAAAAGGCATTATACCTGGGAAAATGACATCCTGCGCAGAGGAAGCGCCCCTCTGGACCTCGGCGACAGTTGCCCGTAAAGAAGAGGCGGTTGGCTTGGTTTTGGGCGTCATCTTTAATTCCAGTAAAAGGAGATGAATAGTTCAAAAGTCCAGTAATGGAGATGAACAGTTCAACAGAGGAAGAAGAAAACTCTCTTTCTTGAGCAAGTGCATTCAGAGAAGAAAAGATATCTCTCTGACTGTTGCCTTTTATAGGCACAAGGATTCGCGAAGATACGCGGCGTGTGGCCCGATAAGACGCGAAGATACGCGGCGTGTGGCCCGATAAGAGCTGCAGCGAATCATCGCATGACGCGTGGAACAAATCATCACGAAGATCATGCGTCACGACTCCGCAGCGAGTCATCATTTGACACGTGGCGGGGTTCAGTTAATGAACCGAGAAATCCGCGCGCCAAAAGGTGAAATCCTGCCGGTTCCCCAGGCCAGCTGGTGGCGTAATCATGACACGACACAGATTCGCACCCAAGGGACGCACCTCTTCGATGGACATGCCCCGTCAGCATCTCCATAAATGCATTCAGAAGGTCGCGTCTCTCTACGAAGTCCGCGTCCGACCCAGCGGGCCCAACATCGGGCGCGTGTCCATTGCCAACGGACGCATCCTACAGAAATCGCGTCTTTAAAGCAGTACCATCTCAGCTTTTCGAAAAGAACCTGCGTTCGGCCTCCTGCTTCAGCAAAATCAGTTCAACAGTACACTGGACGCAAGCAGACGACCAACCACTCCTGGCTTAAAGCACACCCGTGACAGACTAAAAGCAATCGGGGAGGTTTAGACTGTGCATCTAGACACTCAACATGATCAACTCTGGTGGCTTCAAAGAGTTCAAATAGTACACTCACGAAGACCAACTCCAGATAAAATCAAACCCGGAGCACTAACAGTCCAGTCATGAAAGTAAATATGGCTAAAATCCAAAGTATTTCGAAATCCGTCCCAGTTAACTACGGAATATCGAAAACTTTGGAGGGGGTTCTGTAGGCTGTCCAAAAGTTACTGGAGGACAAGCCATTGAAAAGCAAAGTTTCAAGCTCTAGACGCGAGGGACTATCACCCGCGTCCCAGCATCAAGGCGCGTTGGCTCGACGCCCGCGTCTCAGCATCAAGGCGCGTTGGCTCGACGCCCGCGTCTCAGTATCAAGGCGCGTTGGATCGACACCCGCGTCTCAGCATCAAGGCGCGTTGGCTCGATACCCGCGTCTCGGCATCAAGGCGCGTTGACTCAACACTCGCATCTCAGCATCAAGGCGCGTTGGCTCGACACCCGCGTCTCAGCATCAAGGCGCGTCGGCCTGACACCCGCGTCTCAGCCTCAAGACGCAAAGGTCTAAAACCCGCGTCTCAATTATAACCGCCTTGGTTAAGGGACCAATCACTGCCTACATGTAAGGGAAATCAGCCCCCATCGTGGTGTGTCTTTAGCAGGCACGTGGGTTAGTTACCGCCCATGTAGCGGGGAGGTTGGCCCTCATTGTGGAGCGTTTTTAGGGGGCACGTTCACCCCCTAGGACCTCTATAAATAGCCTCGTTTGCTATGAGGTCGAGACAATAAGAGGAGGCAAGAAGAAGAAGGAGAGGGAATCGGCGATCGGCATCGAGAGGGCGACACAGAGAGAAAAGGAGCAGATCAACTCTTCAGCAAGTTCGCTGCGTACGAGCTAGCTTTCGCCTACCTTCTCTTTTAGAGTTTTGGTAGACAGAGCTGTGTCACTCTTTCTACCGGCCGAAGAGGAGATCCTGAAGGACGGTCATCTGGTCAACGGAGAACAAGATTCACTCTCCACCGCCACACGAAGAACCCAGCCTTAAACAAAGGGGGGATTCAAGATTCAATATCCTCCCTCCCTTGTAACCGGAAGGAACAGTTTTTGTTGTAATCCTTTTCATTTGATTCAAGGAAAACTTTTACCGCAATTCCTGTCTTCTCCTTTCCCGGGTCATACAGCGTCAAGCTCTTATGGATGGTCCACGGGAGATTCGGCAAGAGAAAGCGGACCGACCATTCGTGTTGACTCCGCAAAGAATTTTCTGATGGAGCCTATAGAGAGTGATGCGGCCGCCAAGACGCTTGAGGCGACATTCTCCTTCGGTATTGTTCCGACCTCTTGGCTTCTACTGCATGTTGTGTCCTGTCTAACCATAGTCTTGTTGCAGTTGTTCTGCCTCAGAGCGCATCAGCTTCAAGGGAGCCTGATGACCTTCCCGAGGGGTCAATGGGTGACATGAGCGCTTCGACTGTGGCAGATGCTGCTGTGTTAGATGTGCTGTATGGCGACCTGCCCTCTTATCGGCCTAAAACAGCCACAAGAGCAGAGGTTGTAGGGACGGTAATCCAAGAGGTGTCCTCACTCCCAGCTATATCAATGGGTGAGGTGCCGTCAGTTTCGCCAGGTGCAGAGCTGAGAGTGATTACAAGCCCTACTTCCCCAACCCCGGTGGTTGAACCTGCTATTCAGGAGATGGTCACTACTTCTACCTCGGCGGTGGCTAGTATACTGACTTCCATGAAGACTTCGCCGAGATCGCCGATGACTGGCCATGCTGCCGCGGTTAGTGTTCCCACCGTTCCTTCTTTGGTAGTGTCAACCAGGCCGGTGGATTTTCCTGAGGTTGTCCCTCTATCAGGAGTGGCCGAAGTCGAAAATGACTTTATAGGAGATATAGTCAATTGCTTTTATAAAAGCTTAGGGCGATTCATTGATCTGGTCTTGAAAGGTTCGACTATGTCGTTCTCAACTTTGAAGGTGGTCCTTTCCCGCAGTATTGAAAGCATTCAGGACTTTGAAGCGTATCACCAAGCCGCTGCCTTAGAACTCCTGGTAGATCAATCCGAGAGGGAAGTAGAGGAATGGCGCCGTCTCAGTTGCTCGGATCTGGGGGCTTCGGTTGATGAGCAGTTTGCACGTCTTGTCGCTCAAATGCATGAGGCCCGTCTTGCCACTCAGGAAGCTGCTAAGGCTATTTCTTCTGACTTGACATCCTTGGAAACAAGGCAAGCAGAGGTTGGAAATGCCATTGATGCCTCCACCAGTGCTCTTCTTGACGCTGAAGATAAGATTGGGAAGGCCAGGGAGAGGATCAGGAAGGGAAACCTTCTTTTATCCAAGGCTAAACCGGTGCGTCTTGAAGAAGCTGCACGGCTTGAGCAGCTCAAGGCTCAGAGTGATGAACTCTTGCGGCAGGGATTATCTCAGAGGACAAATTTAGCTGAGGTCGAGACTCGTTTGGCCCAGGCGATGGATTTCAATGAGGCTGAGCTAAGGTCGCAGGCGCTTGCCCAGGTTGCTGATGACAGGAGGACGAGGCTGGCTTCCCTTGAAGAGCGGATCAGATCTTACAATGTACACCTGTAGCTTACAATATGTAAGCTTCGATGTATCTTATCCTTTTAGAATCAATGAAAATTTCTTTTTCTTTTGTTTTGACTCCTTGTCGAACCTTCAACTTGTTCTTTTTTCCGAATTGTCGCCTCCAATTTGTATTACAGCCACTTGAGAGCATAGTCCTTGTTGGAATGAATAATGAAACTTGGCTATCTGTCAGTTCAGAGGTCGCGATGACGTAACTGATTAAGACATTACCAAGCCTGAAACTGGTCCTCGTTGGATTGAAAGATGAGACCTGTCTTTTGTAGATGTCAACAGGGCTCGGGGTTGAGACTTAACTGTCTGCTGGTTCAGAGGTCGCAATGACATAACCGATTGAGACGCCACCAAGCTCAAGGTTGGTGATACTTATCTTTTGTAAATGTCAACAAGTATCGAGACCTGTCTTTTGTAGATGTCAACAGGGCTCGGGGTTGAGACTTAGCTGTCTGCTGGTTCAGAGGTCGTAATGACATAACCGATTGAGACGCCACCAAGCTCAAAAATTGGTGATACTTGTCTTTTGTAAATGTCAACAAGTATCGAGTCCTGTCTTTTGTAGATGTTAACAGGGCTTGGGGTTGAGACTTAGCTGTCTACTGGTTCAGAGGTCGCAATGACATAACCGATTGAGACGCCACCAAGCTCAAGATTGGTGATACTTGTCTTTTGTAAATGTCAACAAGTATCGAGTCCTGTCTTTTGTAGATGTCAACAGGCTCAGGGTTGAGACTTAGCTGTCTACTGGTTCAGAGGTCGCAATGACACAACCGATTGAGACGCCACCAAGCTCAAAGTTGGTATTACTTGTCTTTTGTAAATGTAAACAAGTATCGAGACCTGTCTTTTGTAAATGTCAACAGGCTCAGGGTTGAGACATAGCTGTCTACTGGTTCAGAGGTCGCAATGACATAACCGATTGAGACGCCACCAAGCTCAAAATTGGTAATGGGATTTGGGAAGAGGTCTCGTTTTCACAGGGAGAAACGAGGGAATCACTGTCATAGGTTTAATGTTAACATAACAGCGAAATGTATATGTGGTCCTACCATTCTATGGATGAGAATTGGTAAGGGATTTTGGAAGTCTCGTTTTCACGGGGAGAAACGAGGGAATTGCTGTCATAGGTTTAATGTTAACATAACAGCAGAATGTGTATGTGGTCTTACCATTCTATGGATGAGAATTTATAAGTGATTTTGGAGAGGGAATCAAATGGGAACAGGTCCCTTAGGATTTTAAGCAAACCCCCAGCTGTCAACGGGTTTGATATGCCTTTACCAACTATCGTTTGAGTCGGGCTAGCCATGTTATTCCCCTCAACATGATGAGTTGTCGAGAACTTATGTTGGGCTTAGAGGCCAACATTTTCCTCTGTCCTTAATCGTTAAGGATGTTGGACTATCTGGTTAATGTATGCATAACCTTGGTTCGTCTTTGGGACAACCAGTGCATGACCAGGTTCCTACTGGTTTACGGTTGTATGATCTCGCTTGGAGGAAGAGAGAGGCTCTCTTTGTGTGTACTTTGGACACGAAGATCTTGATCAGAGGTGTAGTGTTAACTTGATCGTGAGAAGGATCCTTGATTAAGGATAATACTTCTTTAAGAACTTGCCATTGATCGGCATCATGAGTAGGTCGCCGTCTGAAGTCATAAGGTGGTATGATCTGTTTTAATAGACTGTTTCTATTACAAACGGTCCTTCCCATTTAGGCTGAAATTTGCCCTTGGTCTTGTGCGTCATAATCATCGGTCGTCTGACGGCTAAAATCAGGTCTCCTTTCTGGAAGACTCTCTGTTTGACCTTCTTATTGAAGGCTTTTGAAATTCGAGTTTGATATAGCTCGATATATTGCTGAGCTTGTAGCCGCTTTTCATCTAGGGTTTTGAGCTCTTGAAGACGCAACCGATCATTATCCTCTGATGTGATTTTAGTGGTCAGAGCTACTCGCAATGATGGCATCTGAATTTCCAATAGGATGACTCCTTCGCACCCATATACCAAGGAGAAAGGCGTATTGCCTGTCGGTGTCCGAACCGTGGTTCGATAGGCCCAGAGACTTTCACCGAGCTTTTCGTCCCAATCTTGCTTATTCGAGGAGACGAACTTCTTGAGTATCTTGATGATCGTCTTGTTGAATGCTTCTGCCAAGCCATTAGCGGCAGGATTATAGGCAGTTAAAGCCACACTCTGAATTCGGTATTTATCGCAGAATCGATAGAATACTTGCTTATAAATTGGGGACCGTTGTCGTGAATGATCCGCCTAGGGACACCAAATCGATGAATGACATGGTACTTGATGAAGTTAACCACATTAAAGGTTTTGACTTCAGCTAATGGTATAGCTTCTGCCCATTTCGAAAAGTAATCGGTTATTGTCAGGATAAACTGGTGACATCTTGTCGAAGAGGGGCTGATTGGCCCTACGACATCTATTCCCCATGCTTCAAATGGCCATGAAGCAACAGTCGGGTGGAGTAGCTCCGAAGGCTAGTGTCTGAAGTCCGCATGGATTTGACACGCTTTACACCTTCGTGCGTATTGGATGGCATCGACTATCATAGTTGGCCAATAATATCCGAGTCTGTGCAACCTATCTTTGAGCTTCAGACCTGGCTGATGAGCTCTGCAAATGCCGTCGTGCGCTTCTTTAAGCGCTTCCTGTGCCTCTGAATGAGAAAGGCAATGGAGAAGGACACCGTCATATGAACAACGGTAAAGTGTCTTCAAAGTTGGATCGTAGTAGAAACGGAGAGACCTTCGTCTGATAGATGCCGCTTCTTTAGGATCGTCTGGAAGTAGACCGTGCAAAGCATAGTCAATGAGAGGAAGCGCCAATCTCTCGGCTCAAGATCTGTGGAGACATTATAGACTTCTCAGGTTCTTAGCATATGCTTAGAGCATACAAGATGTCGAGTTGCGACTGTGAGGTGATACTCAGTGTCGGCTGGCAAGGCTAGTGTTGTTGCTAATGCAGCAAGAGAGTCCGCCTTGGTATTCTGAGATCGAGACACATGCCCGATGTAGAAGCCTTCAAATAGGTTAGCCAATTCGATGGCTGTGTGATAATAAGGCACCAAGTCCTCATGGCGGACTTTATATTCACCTTTAACCTGATTGATAATCAGTTTTGAGTTACCGTAAGCTTCGAGGTAGCGTACCCCCATTTCATGGGCTAGTTGAAGGCCAATGAGTAAAGCATTATATTCCGCTACATTGTTGGAGCTTGATTCCGTCAGAGAAAATGCTCTGGGGAGGACATGATTCTGCGGGGAGACAAACATAACCCCCACTCCCGCAATAATCTTGCCTTTAGGGCCCATTTGCGATGCTCCATCGAAGAACATTTGCCACACTTCCTCCTCTGAGGTTGCATTAGACTCGAAGACTTCATCAGGGATATCTTCGTGAAGTTTTGAATGTTCTGGAACTGGATGAACAGCCAAGAACTCTGCAAGGGCCTGGCCTTTAATCGCTTTCTGAGGGGTAAAGATCATGTCGTATTGGGCCAATAAAAGTGCCCACTTAGCCAATCTTGAATTCAATGATCCTGGCTTTGTCATAAGAAGACGCAAAGGGTTCACTCTGGAGACGACATGTATGGTTTGGCTGACCAAATAATGTCGCATCTTCTGACAGCAAAGACAAGAGCTAAACACTCTTTCTCGATAGGATTGTAGCGAGATTCTGCTCCTATGAGAGTCCTGCTCATGTAATAAATGGCTTGCTCCTGACCATTGTCATCCTTTTGAGCGAGGAGGGCACCGAGAGAATAGTCCATGACTTTTACATAAAGCAAGAATGGTTTCCCTGATGTAGGGGCCACTAAGACTGGAGGTTTTGTGAGATACCTCTTGATGTCTTCATAAGCTTCCTGGCAAGCTTGATCCCATACGAAGGAAGCACCCTTTTTCATGAGTCGGGTGAACGGTTGACAGCGGCCTGAGAGATTTGCAATGAATCTTCTAATATAAGCCAGCCTGCCTTGCAAGCCTCTGAGCTCTTTGAGGTTTCTCGGTGGGTGCATGCCCTGAATGGCTTTAATTTTGTCCGGTTCTAGATGAATCCCTTTTGATGTGACAATAAACCCAAGAAACTTGCCACTTGATACTCCTAAGAAGGATTTTGTCGGGTTCATTTTTAGTTGATGAGCCCGCATTATGTCGAACATCGTTCTCAGGTCGCAAAGATGTTCACCCTTGTTGCGGCTTTTGACAGCATTGTCGTCGACATAGCACTCCACCATTTTTCGGAGATGTTCGCGGAAGATTGTACTCATTGCCCGCTGATAGGTTGCTCCGGCGTTCTTCAGTCCGAAGGGCATTACAGTATAACAGTATACCCCCAATAGTGTTCAGAATGAAGTATGCTTCTCATCGTCGGGATACATCTTGATCTGGTTGTACCCTGAAAAGCCGTCCATGAAAGACATCCTTTCGAACCCGGATGTGTTGTCAATCATGACGTGGTAATGGGCAGTGGGAATTCGTCTTTAGGACACGCCGTATTAAGATCACGATAGTCGATGCAGATCCATATTTTCCCGTTCTTTTTGAGGACGGGGACGATATTAGCAACCCAATCTGGATGTTGTTCCTCCCGGATGAAGCCACATGCAATGAGCTTATGAACTTCGGCCTCAATAGCTTCCATGATGTTCGGGCGAAACCGACGTTATTGTTGTTTGACTGGCTTAACATCGGGCTTGATATTTAGACGGTGCATAGCGACCTGTGGATCAAGTCTGAGCATGTCTTCGTAGCTCCATGCGAAGACATCTATATACTCTTTTATGAGCATTATCAATTCTTCCTTTTCTATAAGTGATAGGCTTTCACTTATAAAAATGGGTTTGGGATGATCTTGACTACCCAAGTTGACCTGCATCACCTTGTCTTCAGTAGGTGGTTCACGCAGCTCGAATCGCTTTTTCCACTGGAGTTCCAATTGTTGGGCCCATGGTTCTTCATC
This sequence comes from Agave tequilana, assembly GCA_038442645.1. Taxonomy (NCBI): domain Eukaryota; kingdom Viridiplantae; phylum Streptophyta; class Magnoliopsida; order Asparagales; family Asparagaceae; genus Agave; species Agave tequilana. Next base: position 74,776 of record JAVJIF010030420.1, read on the forward strand.
AGTAGCCTCTGCAGGTTCCTGTCGACTGCTTGAAGTCATATTAACAGTGAGGCTTTCGAACATTCCTCCTATACTGACATCGGAGTCCCACTCGGAGGATGAGGCTGAATGTGATGGAATTGGTCCATCGTCTTTGACTTGAGCTGTTATTGATGATGTGGGTGTAACGTATCCCAACCCCCTGCGTGTACTATCATAGTAATTTGCAGATTTCCCTTTTGGGACAAAATTACGCATCAAACTGCGCTTTCCTTTTCCAAAATTCAAACCTGCTCCATGCTTCAAGTCGTATCCCATTTTCTTCATAATATGGCGTGCTGACCGCGCATAATGAAAGAACTGTGGAGAGTCTGAATCTGAGCTTGAATCTGCAGCTGTGGGTTCCCGTGGTTGGGTTCTACTGAAGATTATCGGCAGCTGACCTTGTCTGTACGGAGGGATCACCAGCGTGGCCCCTTCTATAGCTTCCATAGGTGTGCTGGCCGCACTCAGTTTATGTAAGGGCATATGCAGAGAGCCATCTGTAACGGGTTTATCTAACCCAGCACTCTCAGGATAATCAAAAGAAATATTATCATTAATTACCCATTCACCTTCCTCTTCAGATGGAGTATTACATTGGGGATTATTAAGACATGCTATAACTAGTTCGACAATCAGAATGGCTGGCATGCCCGCTTCGGATTCTGAATCCGCCTCGTTGCCACTTTCATCATCGTCTGGCAATGGTTCCTTAGGCGTTCCACCGGCCTCTTGATACAGGAGAGCGTCGGTGAAGTAATTTTTCACCCCTTTGAATGGTTGTTTCTCAGCGAAGACAGTTCGTACTGTCACATCATCTTCAACATATTTGAAGCATTGGTGGAGAGTGGAAGGAACGATCCAGTTGGCATGGATCCATGGCCGTCCTAGCAGCAGGTTATATGATGTGTCAGCGTCAATGACATAACACGTCACATCTGACTTCAGGCTCCCGATTCTGCAACAGAGTCGAATTTTCCCAAGTGGATGACTGCTCCCGGCGTTGAAGCCGTATATTGTAGTGGTTGCGGACAACCTATACAGTGGTATGCCGAGGAAATAGAGAAGGCTCTTGGGGATGATGCTGAGTGCGGACCCCGAATCGACTTGTACTCTTTCAATGCACGTCGAACCAATATATCCGGTGTAGTACAGAGGTCGGTCGTGCTTGTTGTCTTTGAGAAGCATATCTTCCGCCGTGAATGTAATGGCGGGCACCTTTGATTGTATGTGATGGCATCTGGGCAAGGAGACTGAACTCATCGTTAGGGACCTCAGGCATGCATGTCAGAAAGATTCTGAATTGGCTAGCGCATCCCTGAGTGCTTCTCATGTCTCTTTTGAGAGATGAAGGAGCTCGTGTATTGTGATACGAGCCAGGATATTAGCCAGCTGAGCTAATATGTCAAAGCGAAAGGGCGTTTCAAACCCTCGGCCTGATGGTTTCTTCAACACATGGTCGAATCGTACCTCTTTAGGCTTCTCCTTTCCCTTTGTTGGAACTGGAGTGGATGCTTGTATTGGTACTGACGTCGTTTGCTATTGTATCTCATCAGTAGACTTTTCATACTGTCTCAAGTATGATTTTTCAGATCGGGTGCAAGTCTGTTGAGGCGCATCGGCTTGCGTCGTGCAAGCATGCTTTTCTCCTTCTGAATCACTGAGGGAGGCTGATGTAAGGTTGCCATCGTCTGGCAGGACAGAGATGACATTGCAAGATTTGCCCTTTGGATTGGGCTCTTTTGAATCCTGCTGTACTTCTTGGGCGAGGTCCGGGTGTATCCACTTGACTTCCCTTGTCTCCAATGTTAGGGGAACGAGACCTTTATTATCTCGAGTCATGGCTGAAGGATGTCTAACTTTCAACCGTGGCGCGGGGGCTGGATAGGTCCCGTCAGGAACTGTGATCTTTTGGGTGCTGCCGAACTCAAGAGTCACCATATTGGCAGTGACTTTCTTCTGCTCTGCCTTCAATGTCAGGACCCCGGTATCGATTAAGGCTTGTATCCTATCTTTGAGGACATAGCACTTGTCGGTAGGATGGTGAATCATCCTGTGGTAGAGGCAGTATTTGGGGTCGTTGGTAGGCCCTATCTCATTAAGACGTCGAGCATCTGGTAGCTTCATCTTATTCCCTTTGTGGAGCAGATGGAATATCGTGACAACCTGATCGTCTTTGAAGGAGTACTATTTTGGAGGGAACTTAGGCTCCTGATTGTTGAAGCCGCTCTTCTTGGCCTTCGACTGCACGTCCCCGGATAACTTCACAGATATAGTCTCTTTCCCTTTAGCTTGAGAAGACTGCGGCAAGTCGCTACGTCCTTTACCGTTCATACCCCATTTGCCTCTAGGGGTGGATGGTTCGAACTTTTTAGTTGACTTTTCGGCTATCTCTGCTTGTTCGACCAATTCCTTCCAAGTGTGGGCTTTGATAGCCCCCATGTGAACTTCTACTTGGTCTAAGAAGTTATGTCTGCATGTCTGTAGGAGCATGGGTAATGGCATCCCTGCTGGGCACATCAAAGATAAATTTTGAACCGCTCGATGTAGTCATGGATAGATTCGCCCTTCTTCTGCACGGTGGAGAGGAGCTTGTCCATGGTCACTTCGGTGTCATCCTCATAGAAATGAGAGAGGAACCGGGTTTCCAGGTCAATCTAGGAATTGATAGAGCCCGTAGGGAGACTTTAGAACCAGTCAAATGCTACCCCCTTTAAGGTGCCAATGAACAGCCTAGCCATGATGGCATCGTTGCTTATGACATTACCAGTCTGAGACCGGAAGTAGTAAATGAGCTGATTTGGCGAAGTCTTACCATCATACGTATGCAACGTTGGTGGTTTGAACTTCGGTGGATATGGCACCGAATCCCATTCCAGTGGGTAAGGACGGATCGCCCCTACTTTCTTTAATTCATCCCTCTGAGCTAGGGATGCGATTTGAGCTTGGAGGCTTTTAATAACTTCGGCGTCTAAGGAAGAACCCTCCTTGGATTTCTCCGCCTTTGGCTGCTCATTGCTGAAATGTTCCTCCTCATCATGATTGCTCCCGGAATCATTGTCATTCCGATTGCTGAGGAGTCGGGCAAGCATCTATTGAATATTATCCAGGGCTTCTTGCTGGGTCTTGGAAGTTTGCTCCTGAGCTTCCAGACGCCGACGAAGGTCGTCGTTACCGTTATCAGCCATATTGACTGATCTTTGTTTGTTTGCACTGAGCTAACTGTCGCCGAAGAGGCGTACCCACTGTCTTCATCTTCTTCATCCGATGGTAGGGATGATCTCCGGGACTCCGACGGGGTCAGGGCCGTCGAAGAGGAAGGCTGCTCATAATCATAGGGTATCGTCACCCTGGATCTGGTGTTTCGGAAAACACGTTCTTCATGCACCAAGACTTCGCCTAAGACTAGGCTATAATCTGGATCTGGGGACTCTCATCCTCTTCCGGTCAGTTGACGGATGCAGAGGTTGGACTTCGTGGGATGTTCCTTCTGCGATGCTCCATTGGGACTTGCATAGCCGATCGATCAACAACTGATTACCAGCAAGGAGAAGTGGCGAGGATTGGTCGTAACCGGCAATAAGCTGAGTGGACCGTCACCAGTTGACATCCTTTTTGTTGACAATGGGTATTTTGGAAAGATTCTGGCCTTCGCTTGTTCGCCAAGGATTCCCGTAAGTCAGGCCCATAAGGGCCTAAAATAGTCCCGCGTAGAGGCCCTTTCGAAGCGTACACAGGATAATGTTTTGTTCCTTTTATCCCTACAGAAGAGATTAGCACTGAATAGTGTTTCAGTTCTAGCTCCGCCAACAGGTGCGAACTTAGCGCTTGACGAACTGGAGAGCGGAGCACGGTGTGGTGCTTTACCCGCTATGCCATTGCGAAGAGTATTAGCCTTAGATAATACTTTGGCTCTAGCTTCGCGGTCATGGACCCGGTGAGTACGCTGAGGTACAGTAGCTTCGCTCACATGAACGGGGCTGGCACAAGGCATTGTTGCTCTTGAATTGGGCGATGGTATAATTGCCGTCGTGACTTCTGATTGTTATACATATTTGCATATTTTACCGCTTCCATACCATGCATCTTGTCAATAAAAATATGATTTTTACTCATATTCTCTCTATTTTTGCAGGTCCACATCTGAATTAAGAAAAGGCCCAAATTCTCTTTAATTAACAATAATTAAAGGGAATTAATTCAAAGCCCAAAAGAGAGCCCAAGTTTGAATCCAGAATCAGGAGAGATCCTCGCGCCAACTCAATCTTCCAGAAGGACACGTGGATAACAAACTCATAACAAACCTGTACCAGAAAATCTGGCCTGAACGGCCAAGATCTTGCCGCCAAATCTGGGATTTTGCCGCCAGATTGCGTCAGTTACAAGGTGGTTAGATCCCGGATTTCTCTCCAACGACCAAGACTCTAGATCCTTCTCTCTGAGGCCTATAAATACAGGACCAGGGCTGCACGAGCGAGAAAAGGAAGAGAGAGGAGAGTTTAGGGGAAAGTCTTGTATTTTGTTTTAGCATTCTCTAGGTTTTAGTCTCCCTCTTCTTCCTCCTAGAGATTTTGTCAAAGAGAGAAAAGAGAGTGCTGTTGAAAGCTTGTGAGCAAGGAGGTGACATTACTTGTAAGCAAGGATTAATCAAAGCTTCATTCTTCTCTTTACAATCTCTAGTACGTTGCTTTACTTTGCTTTACTTTCTTGTTTTACTTCTAGTGCATTTCTATTGCTTTACTTCTATTGCTTTACATCATGAATTGTTGTTTTGTTTCTTATGCAATGGATAGCTAAATCTCTCTTACATTGCTAGCTAACAACTTACCTAGCTAACTTCTATCTCTTTGGATGATTGCTAATCTCTATACTTGCATTGTTAGAGTTTCTTTTGCTTTCCAATGAAGTAGAGTTGATTTCACTTGGGAAATGCTTGTTCAAACTCCATATGACTCATGTGTGCCTCATTTAGAGCCTTGTCTAGAACATGTGCCTTGATGGAACATGGAGATGGATAACCAAAGATATGCTACTTGTAGAACAACTTCTTTACTTCAAGCTAATTTGTTGTTATGTCTTGAATGTTAATTGAATGTTGTATCTTCTTCCTTAGCATCTCTTGAGTGTCACTCCTAGAGTTCATCATTGATAATCTATCTTGGGAGCCAATGAATCAACACGAGGCTACAAGCTAAGACCTAAAGGAACACTCATCTTCCAAACGGTAAAGTACTTGAACAAACAAGCAAAGTAATCTCTATTGCCAATGAATCAACATGAGGCAATCAAGCATCACCATTGAGCTTAGTAAGTTAGCGAAGTGGTAAAGTTAGCTGGCCATGGCCTTTCTCACCTAAAGTTTTTCTTCAAAGAATTCTTCAATAGCTTTCTTTCTTAGCAATACACTTTCCAAAGTTCTTTTGATTTCTTTTCCATTATGAACAAATCCACCAATTCTTTCATTTTCTTATCCATGCTTCTTGCATTTGTGTAAATACAAAGAAGAATCTTCGTTTTCTTTTCTTCACTACGGACCGTAAAACTTCCATCGTGAGCTCTCCTCGAGGATCGACCCGGTATAGCCATTGCTATAATGGAGATTGGAAAGGATACATCAATCATATTAACTACATTGTGAAGTGATCAAGCACTAAAGGTTGACTCTAAACCTTTCCTCTTTTACATAATATCTGTGCAATTTACCACACTATCCTTTCCCAATCAAATTTTTGGCGCCGTTGCCGGGGAGAGCAACGGTTTTTGGTTTAAAGTAAAGAACTAAACGAATTCACTTCTCTGTTGCAGGTTACAGGTGAAGAAAACAGGAAAATTTGCATTGCAGAAACATATAAGTGGCTCTGGGCTTCTGCTCTCGAAAGCAAAAACCAGAAGCCCTCTGAATTGCCGCAGATTCACGGCTTTTGCCGCAGAATTGCGGCAAGGAGGAGTTGACTACTGACAAACTTTCTGCAGGGTTGCTTGCTCTGCAAAATACTGCTGCTGCAATAATTAAATTCTTGTCTGCTTCACCTTATACCTGCTAATAATCAACAGTAAAAAATTTGTTGCAAAGTTAAAAAAATTGTTTAGACATTTGCATTCTAGGCACGTGTCTTTCAATTTCTTTACTTTTACTATTGAAGAGTGCTAGAGGCAAGGTACGTACGCATCGCATATTGACTAGGACTCACTCTTTGTTTGATTTAATTACGCTTTGAGTGAACCTTGTTTGTTATATCGTACACTTGCACAAATCAACTTTAAGGGCATTACCCATAAAAAGATAAGGTGGGGATTTTATCACCCTTTCCTTAGCCCACAAATCATTTTCCCAAGCACTCACAATCCTAAGCTTCTAAATAAAAACTGCTAGACGCTGGCCCTAGGGACATCCGGACTCACTTAGGAGATTATCCTAAGGGGGAAAAGTGTTGGAAATTGACTTTTATAAAATCGGTGTCTAGGAAAGGGATTGAGGGCCGAAAGCCCGAAGGTTGCTGGTTACTTAATTAAGGAACGTCTCTGACGGAAAACCTCCCACCAACCTTGCCCTTCCCTGGCTGATTTGCTTATAGTCAGAGTCTACACTAAACCTCCTGTGGATGATCTAAACAGTTAGGAGTCGTCTAGGTCCAGGAACCCTAGATAGCTTGGATTGATTTTTCTTTTTTCTTGTTTGTTATTTTTCATTTTTCGCTGTGTGATCGGTGCACGTTGATTGTGTAATTTTGTATGCAAGAGTGGTATCGAGATCCGAATTCTGCTAGGCTTGTGAGAATTTCTACACTAGCACATACACCTCCACTCGACACAATCCCAGTCATGACCAACAACGTGTCGCTGCAAGACAAGTTCTACCCGATCCGCACATCACTTCCATCGTGCATTCTCCTCCCAACCACAAATGGAAATAACTTTGAGTTAAAGCCGCAGTTCATAAACACTCTTCCACGATTCCATGGCCTAGAATCTGAGGATGCGTACTTCTTCATTCGAGAGTTTGAAGAAGTATGCCTTATGATGAGAATTTCCCAGTTGACCGAGGACGCTGTCAGACTTAGGTTTATACCTTTCGCACTTAAGGATATTGCTAAGAAGTGGCTTTATAATCTCCCTGTCAGCTCAATTTCTTCATGGGATGATTTCGTTAAGGTCTTTCTTAAAAAGTTTTATCCTATCCATAAGACAGCCCTTATGAGGAAAAATATAATGCAATTCAAACAAGAAGCCAATGAACCATTCTGGAAGTACTTTGAGCGTTTTAAAGACCTAATAGCCCTGTGTCCCCATCACGGTATAGAAAAATGGCGCCAGTGCCAAATTATCTATGATGGGCTTGATTATCAGACTAAGACACTCCTTGAAACTATGTGCCAAGGAGAATTCTTAAAGAAGGATGAAGATCAGGGTTGGGATCTTTTTGAGGCTTTAGCTGAAAAGACTGTCCAGTGGGAGTCATGTACTGAGAAACCCACACCCACAACTTCCAGAACTGGTTTACACTCCATAGAATCCTCGATAGCTGCAGAAGCTAAAATCACACAATTGATGAAGAGGATTGAGTTGCTAGAGTCTAGGGAAAATTCTACTGTTAATCAGGTCAACCCATCATCTGTGGTAAACCCGGGTTGTACCTATTACCATGATCTGAATCATCTGTTTGAGGAGTGCCCAGTATATCAAACTCAAATGTTTCAGGAGAGTACGAATGCCGCATACACCAGACCCACTTACAATCCTTACTCCAAGACATATAATCCGGGGTGGAGAAACCATCCAAATTTTTCTTGGAGTCAGTCTGGTCCTGAGCAGCCGAGACAACCATTTCCACAACAATACCCTGCTCAGTCTCATCCACCGACTTACCACGAGAACCCACCAAATGTCCATTCATACCAAAGTCCACCAAGATTCCAGTCATATCAAAATCCTGTGCCTTACCAAGCAAATTTTCAGCCCCAGTATCAGCATCATCCACCACAAAACCCTTCAGACAAGAGAATTTCTGATTTGGAGAAAATGATAGAGACCTTATCTAAGACCAAAGCTTCAATGATGAACAATCAGCAGCAGGACATGAACAAATTGCAAATCCAGATAGGACAGTTGGCTAACTCTCTGACTGAAAGACAAAAGGAATGCTACCTAGCCAACCTGTGCCAAATCCTAAGACCCATTTTCCCCTGCACGAAGTTGAAGATCTGGGCCCCAGCCAATGTCAAGCTATTCAAATCCTTAGATCTGGGAAGCAAGTAGATAATAAGGTTTCAAATCAGCCTCCCAAATCTGTGTCAAGACCACCACCTTCTGTTCCAATCCAACCGATTCAAGACAATCCTTCATCAAGCACACAACCATCCACTTCTCAGTCCAAAGGAAAAGAAAAAGTTGATGAGCAAATATACAAGCCTGTTGTACCATTCCCAAATAGGCTCACAAATCATAAGATGAATGCTCACATGGAGAAGATAAGAGAGATATTCAACCAAGTACAAATCAATGTCCCTCTTCTTGATGCCATACAACAAGTGCCATCATATGCTAAATTCTTAAAGGAAATGTGCACCAAGAAGAGAAAAACACAAGTCCCTAAAAAAGTCTTCCTAGCATCATCCATCAACGAGCTGCTCAATGGTCCAATTCCTGTTAAATACAAAGACCCAGGGAGCCCCACCATTTCATGCATCATAGGACAGACTACCATTAATAGGGCACTTCTTGATTTGGGGGCCAGCATCAATCTCCTGCCTTTCTCTGTGTACCAACAATTAGGGTTAGGTGATCTCTGTCCTACCCAAATGACTATCCAATTGGCTGATGCTCTGTCACTAGACCCCAGGGGGAAATTCACGATGTCCTTGTTAAAGTTGGGGAATTCATTTATCCTGTTGACTTTGTAGTCCTTGAAACAAAACCTGTGTCAAATTCCAATCAAAGGGCTAAAATTCCTGTCATTTTGGGACGACCATTCCTGGCTACTGCAAATGCCATCATTAATTGCCGGAATGGATCATTGAGGTTAACCTTTGGTAACATGACTCATGAACACAATGTCTTCCACACACAACCTCGTAAAACAAAAAAATCAAACATTTGAGGTTAGCTTCATTAGTAACAATTGTGAGTAAGAAGGTGAAGATCCAAAAGATAAGTCACAATCTGGTGATTCTCTTATCCGAGTACCCTTTCAAAAGGGGAAAGTTGATTTGGATATTTTAACTTTCACAGAGCCAACTCTGACTGTATCTGAACCTCCGATTGATATATCATCTGAAGACTTATTTGTTGATGAGATCATGTGTCTAGATGAGTCCACTCGGGGTAGGTTAGCTGATTGTACACTTTTGAAAGAGGATGTTGACGTGAGTTTCGAAGAATTATTTGGAGATGAGCTTGAATTTCTGAATAATGAACAAAAAGATGTGCTGAATAAAAAAGGTGGTGAGGAGGAATTCTTGAGTGAACAAAATGGTGAGATATGGATGGACAACAATGAATTGAAACTGGAAATGCCGAGGGTTAAGAATATAATGCGACACGTTTCCCAATTAGACCCGCGAAAGAGAACACACTGGAATGACGGGAAACGGGCCAGAGGGAAACGGCCAAAAGATAGCCCAGGCAGTGAACCCACTTGTACATAATTTTTGTAAATATTCTTTCTTTCTTTTTATAATTTTGTAAATAAATAAAAATAATAATAATAAAAAAAATAATAATAAAAAAAAGAAGATGAGGGATTTATAACAAGAGTTCCACCAAATTTGAAGTTCCTAGGTTTCTTTAAAACTCCTTCTTTCAAAAATTCCAAAGTCCTAGGTCACTACAACTTCCCAAGAGTCAAACTCTCTTTTCAAAACTACCAATTCCAAAGTTGGTAAAATTCCTTTTGACCTAGGGATAGAAGTGGAAATCTCTTGGTTTTTCCCTCCTATAAATACTTACTCTGCCCGACCCTTCTCCCTCACAAGAAAAAATCATCTCAGATCTACAACTCTCTTCCAGAGCGCCACACTCTGCAACTTTTCCTCTCCTTAGCTCTCTTTGTTGTGCCGCGTTCCAGCGACTTTTGCCGAGATTCTGCGGCTTTTCTGAAGCTTCCTGGGTGCCGTCAAGTTCTGCACCAGTCGATCTCACGCACTTCCAGCCGATCTGGTGCTACATCTTTATTCAGACTCTCCTGTACCCACTGCAGAGATCGAACTTTTTCCCCCCACGAATTCCGGGGGCGGTTCGAATTCAGATCTCTTCTTTTTATTGCTTTTTTTTAATTCATATCATGGCACCATCTATTTTCATTGAGAAAGACTTGGGAAAAATATTGAGTGATGCAAATGGATATGGGTATGTGTTTCTAGAGAGAATTAGGGCTTGGAATTGGTATACGTTAGTGTATGACAACTCTGAGACTGATGCTTTTTATTGTCCCGAATTGGTGAAAATGTTTTACACTCACATTGACCAAGCATCAATTGATCCACAAACGTATCAGTTTACTGTACACATGCCCACAGGAGACTTACTTGTCACGCTTCCTCTTCTTGAGGAAGTCACTACTGTCCCAACCATCACACAACACAGCGAGCCTCTCCCATTGATTGAGTATATGACTGTTATGGGGGCTCGTTGTACTGAGCAGGATCGTGGGCTAAAGGCTAGCACCACGTTTAGAAATATTCACTGCGTTGGACGTTGGATCCAACGCAACATTTTAGGGCTAGACCATACCTCCACATTTAACAGACCTGAGTTGCAAATTATACATGATTTAATGACTCGACAACACACAGTTTGTTTGAATAAGGTCATCTTCCACGCACTCATAGCCAATTCCTCACGCACTAGGGGTGCCAAATACTCCCATCCTATCTTGATTACACGTCTATGTAGGACTTTCCTACCAGACGATGTCTTTGATTCATTCGACCGAGTGTTTGTTGCACCTGAGAGACCTACCAGTTCGTATAATAGTTGTTTGCACGCGGTCTGGACTCCTACTGTCCAGCCCGAGGATGTACCGGTAGAGTCCTCTTCTGAGGAGAGTCTTGAGGAAGAAGATGAACCTGAGTTTTGGAGGCATGATCCCCCAGCAGAGTCACGAGCTTTCATGTCTTCCATCTGGAAGGGCATGAAAAAATCTTTAGGGGACAAGTGAGGCTGAGGAAGAAGGTAGAGGAGCAATCCTCTCTGCTAGATAGTATGGAGGCAGTGTTGAGGAGATCACAGTCGGCTGGACCTAGCACCACTGCGGGTCAAAAGCGACGGAGGGAGTAGCTTTATCCTTTACCTATTTCATGCATCATTTCATCTTGCATACATTGGGGACAATGCATGAGATAGGTATGGGGGGGTAGATGCTAACATAGGATTTTTCATTTTTTAGGTCTTTTATTTTTTAGGATTTTCAGTTTCTTTTTAGGTTTTTATTTTTTTAGATTTTACTTTTCTTTGTAGATTTTCTATTTTCTTGTTAGATTTTATTTTCTTTTAGAAAAAATAAAAAAAATAAAAAAAATATATAATTAAAAAAAAGGGAAATTCTTGATCCATGTTTAAATAATCAAACTTGAAATTTAGGGATTAAGGAAGCTCTTAACTAAGATTTCTAATTATAAGTTGAAAAGAGGAGTTTAGTTGGATTTTTAGGTTAAGTAATAAAGGATTAGAAAAATTACTAGATTTTAATTCTTTCTTTAGGATATATACATTAAACATATTGAAGGATTAATCAAAGACTTTGTGACTTTATTTACATATATATATAATAAAAAATATAGAAAAAAAATAAATAAATAAATATGTACATAAATAAATAATAATCACTTAGCCACTAATTAAGCTGGTTAGTAGTGCCTCAAGAAGCATTGCCAATCACGCCTAAAGGTGGTTAAGTCCTTAAATTCCTACGTGGCCTTTTTTACTCGAGTCATCGAACCCGAGGGATGTTTTCTCATCTGGTGCCCTAAGACCGTCTGGTTTGGGAGTCATCGGTAAGAGACTCGTTACAAGGGTAAACTAGAAAGCCTAAGGATGCTAAGGAAATGTAAATAAATAAATAAAAAAAGTATATTATATATATAAGTAAATAAATGAACTTAGTCTAAGAAAGATCCTTCATATTTATAGATGTATATATCCTAGGATTGATGCAAAATCCGGTTTTTGATCTTTTCCCTAAAATCTTAACCTAAGTTGAAAACAAAACTCCAAATAGATGCTTATAAGAGGAATGACAAGTTTAGGGTAACCTGAAACCTATAGCTTAAGTTAAAATCTTTAAAACATGGATCAAAATTTTCACTAACCCTTTTACTTTTCTTTATGGATTTTGTGGGTGCAATCCGCTGAAAACCCTCAGGAGACAACACTCCTCCTCTAGGGTAACCTAGAGGTTTAACGGCTTGTTGCACGTGCTCAGTGCAATCGTGTCACCTACGAAAGTGGTGTAAAAAACTAGTTAGGATTTTCTTTTTCTTTCTTTTTCTTTCTTTTTTGCTCGAGGACGAGCAAAAGCTAGGTATGGGGGTGTGATTGTTATACATATTTGCATATTTTACCGCTTCCATACCATGCATCTTGTCAATAAAAATATGATTTTTACTCATATTTTCTCTGTTTTTGCAGGTCCACATCTGAATTAAGAAAAGGCCCAAATTCTCTTTAATTAACAATAATTAAAGGGAATTAATTCAAAGCCCAAAAGAGAGCCCAAGTTTGAATCCAGAATCAGGAGAGATCCTCGCGCCAACTCAATCTTCCAGAAGGACACGTGGATAACAAACTCATAACAAACTTGTACCAGAAAATCTAGCCTGAACGGCCAAGATCTTGCCGCCAAATCTGGGATTTTGCCGCCAGATTGCGGCAGTTACAAGGTGGTTAGATCCCGGATTTCTCTCCAACGACCAGGGCTCTAGATCCTTCTCTCTGAGGTCTATAAATACAGGACCAGGGCTGCACGAGTGAGAAAAGGAAGAGAGAGGAGAGTTTAGGGGAAAGTCTTGTATTTTGTTTTAGCATTCTCTAGGTTTTAGTCTCCCTCTTCTTCCTCCTAGAGATTTTGTCAAAGAGAGAAAAGAGAGTGCTGTTGAAAGCTTGTGAGCAAGGAGGTGACATTACTTGTAAGTAAGGATTAATCAAAGCTTCATTCTTCTCTTTACAATCTCTAGTACGTTGCTTTACTTTGCTTTACTTTCTTGTTTTACTTCTAGTGCATTTCTATTGCTTTACTTCTATTGCTTTACATCATGAATTGTTGTTTTGTTTCTTGTGCAATGGATAGCTAAATCTCTCTTACATGGCTAGCTAACAACTTACCTAGCTAACTTCTATCTCTTTGGATGATTGCTAATCTCTATACTTGCATTGTTAGAGTTTCTTTTGCTTTCCAATGAAGTAGAGTTGCTTTCACTTGGTAAATGCTTGTTCAAACTCCATATGACTCATGTGTGCCTCATTTAGAGCCTTGTCTAGAACAAGTGCCTTGATGGAACATGGAGATGGATAACCAAAGATATGCTACTTGTAGAACAACTTCTTTACTTCAAGCTAATTTGTTGTTATGTCTTGAATGTTAATTGAATGTTGTATCTTCTTCCTTAGCATCTCTTGAGTGTCACTCCTAGAGTTCATCATTGATAATCTATCTTGGGAGCCAATGAATCAACACGAGGCTACAAGCTAAGACCTAAAGGAACACTCATCTTCCAAACGGTAAAGTACTTGAACAAACAAGCAAAGTAATCTCTATTGCCAATGAATCAACATGAGGCAATCAAGCATCACCATTGAGCTTAGTAAGTTAGCGAAGTGGTAAAGTTAGCTAGCCATGGCCTTTCTCACCTAAAGTTTTTCTTCAAAGAATTCTTCAATAGCTTTCTTTCTTAGCAATACACTTTCCAAAGTTCTTTTGATTTCTTTTCCATTATGAACAAATCCACCAATTCTTTCATTTTCTTATCCATGCTTCTTGCATTTGTGTAAATACAAAGAAGAATCTTCGTTTTCTTTTCTTCACTACGGACCGTAAAACTTCCATCGTGAGCTCTCCTCGAGGATCGACCCGGTATAGCCATTGCTATAACGGAGATTGGAAAGGATACATCAATCATATTAACTACATTGTGAAGTGATCAAGCACTAAAGGTTGACTCTAAACCTTTCCTCTTTTACATAATATCTGTGCAATTTACCAAACTATCCTTTCCCAATCAACTTCCTGGTCGGCAGCATTGTTGGAGCAGACATGCGTTTTACCTTTTTCTTTGCGAGAGAGGCGCGGTTTTGGCGTAACTACGCCTGAAGCTTTGGCCAGAGACTCCTGCTTAGGCCTCCACATCTGCTTAGGCCAAGGATACTTAGGTTCGCATGGAACCTGATTAGCCACACGCGAGGCTGAAGGGTGTTGGCAGGATTCTGCTTCTGGTTTCTGGTTTGAAACCTTGGCCGTGAAGACCTTCCTATGCTTCCGCGCTCGAAGCATTAGGCCACCCCCAGAGAGGACTTCTTCAAATCTTCCTTGATCGAACAGGACGACCACGTTTTTGGCAATGAAGGACTTGGACTGCGGGCGTGCTTCTTTGTTACGCCAGAGAGCCGCAGCAGGTTCGCTGAGAACCTTTTCTGTCTTCGCAGAGGCTTTCCTTGAAGATTTAACCAGAGAAGCTCTGGCTGCACCGGCTTTTCTAAATTCAGAATTAGACCCGAAGTTCTGATCGTCGCATTGCGACACTTGATTCTTAGCAGTGGAGAATGCAGTCCCCAGCGGAGTCGCCATCTTGTTTTCCATGGATTTGCAAAGGGGAAAACTTACAAATAAAAAAGAAGTTGAGGAGCTAAATTACAAGTATTCTTAAAAAAGATTACAAGTAGATCTCCTCAGAGATTCTGGAGAAGTGTGCCGATAGGAGTCTGGTCAGCGCGCGACCACTTTGTCCCTTTGACGATGCGAGCGATGAGATTCCCTTCTCACTTGGTTCCGGGAATCAGAGAATAGAAAGTTGGTAGAACCCTCTTGCTACTTCTCAAAACCGTCTTCAATTAGGAATTCCTTCTCGCCTGGTTCTGGAGATTTCTTGTGAAGAAGCCTCTGCTTGTGGAGTCCTCTCCCTCTTTCAGAAGTCGTCCTCTCTCTTCGTGCGCCTTTCTGCGTGGCCTCTCTGCGTGGCCTCCTCCTTATGCCCCTGGTGGGCTATTTATAGGGAGAGCAAGAGTATAATCGTCCCTTTGAAACTATGGAAACAGATTGAATCGAATCTGTTTGAATCTAGAAAGTAGCCTTACTGCGAGGCTAGGATCAGCTTCTGCGAAGCTAGAATTGGCAGGTCGGTTGATCCTCTTGATCTGTTTTGATCCTTTCCATATCGTTGGAGGATTTCCCTTGATCTTCTTACTCGTTTTAAGAGAGTCAAGAGATTGTGGCAATTAACTACCAAATTTGTTCCCTGATTTGATCTTAATTGGATTCGATCTGATTAGATTCAATCTAATCAGGAGATTTGATTGGTCAAAGGTTGACAATAGCAGATTCGTAGCGGAGCTGCCCGCATTGAGCTCGTAGCGGAGAGCGCGTTTATGGCGAAGCCCGAAAAGAAGCTTTTCAGTGGAGCTAGAAGTCTTCTGTGGCGGAGCTTTGAATGACTTCAAGGCGAAGTTGGATGATTTTAGCCTCTCAAGCGAGGCTATCTCTTTGGGCTCATTTGATGCTAAGTGCTAGCACCTTAGACCTGCTGAGGTCTGTTTTAGAAATAATCTGGGTTCACTGTCTGCTTGCTGGATTAGTGGAGTCCAAGTTACTTCCTTGTCCCTCGGAGATGGGTGAAAACTGGTCTTCAGCTTGTCTGTCACTTATCTTTTGTAAATGTCAACAAGTTTAGACATTATTCGGACCAATAAGAATCTTGTCTTTTTAAGTGTCAACAGTGGCCACACCATGTTTGTAGGTCTCCCCGGTTTCGCGTTCTGGCTTTATCTTCAGTTGGATTTCTCGTTTAAGTCCGAGATTTTGACGAAATGGCCTTTGATCTTTGCTTCAACCGATCGATTCTGGGAGGATTCTTCTCAACTGGTTTTTAACCTCTCTGATTTTGCCCTGATTCACTGAGTTTGAATTAATTCTGATTTAATTCAGAATTTGGTGGTTTTTTGGCTCATTTCTCTTCACTCTCCTTTTGGAATGGGCCTACAAATAAATTAAAAATTTAATTAGGACAATGCAGAGTTTATTCTATAATAAGTATGAAAATATGATATTAAATGTGCAACATTAGTGACCAATCACAGAGACTCTTATGCCTTATAAAAAAATTTATAAAAAAAGAAAAAAATATAAACAAATCTAATTATTTATTAGCTAGGTGCTTTGGCCTAAGCAAGCCTTAGTATTTAAGTAAAAGATAATTAGATGAGTTTGAAAAAAATGTATACATAAATCCTCTGATTAAGCTGGGTATTTATGCCTCATGAATCATAAGTATTCACGCCTAAAAGGGGTACATCTTATAAATAAAAACTTTGATTTCGTGGCCTTATCTGCTCGAGTGTTTAAGTCCTTAGAGGTGTTTTCTCACCTGGTGCCCTCAAACTGTCCGGTTTGCGTGTCATCGACTGAAGGCTCGTTACATGGGCAGATTAGAAAGCCTAATGAAATCAAGAAATAAATTCCACCAAAAATAAATATAAATAAGGCATAGGAGTTAATGTTAAAGAACCCTTAGTCAACTTCACAATCACGATGGTGCATACGACTCAGGGTAAATTAATAGACTAGATGAGAAGTACAATTTGACTCCTTACTTTAATTGATGACATGTTTTTGAATAAAGACTGAGTTTCAGAATGAAAAATTTGATATGCCTATAACTTATAGATTACTTAAAGCCATACAAATATATTTCAAATATTTTCTCTTTTCAAAATGCTTTTCAAAAATACTAACTTTTTCTCTTTCTTTATGGATTTTGTGGGTGCAATCCACTGAAAACCCTCACGAGACAACTCGTCCTCTAGGGGTAACCTAGAGATTTAACGGCTTGTTGCACATGCTCATTGCAATCGAGTGACCTGTGAAAGTGGTCTAATAATTGATTAGAATTAGTTTGATGTTTTGCTCGAGGGCGAGCAAAAGATAAGTGTCGGGGCGTGATTAGTCATATATATTGCATTTATATTGTTACCTTACTATACTTTTTAGCTAATAAATCCTATTAATAAGTCTTCTTTTTCTTTGTTAAATGTAGGCCCAAGTGCTAAAAGAAAGAAAAGAGAAACAAGCCCAAAGGCCCACTAAATTCTGATTTAATTCAGAATAAATTCAAAATCAAGGAATCAGGGCAAAATCTTGGCATATCAAGAGGTTGAGAAGAATCCTCCCTGAATCAAGAGGTTGAAGCCACACAATTAAAGGCTGTTTCATCAACTTGTGGAGCAGAAATAAGAAAACTAGAAGAAGATATAGGAGATTCACCAAACTAGGAGATCCCACCTTTTGGGTGTGGCCACCTGGCCATACTAGGGCCATGGAAACGTGGCCCTAGCCGCGTTTTCGCGACTTGTTGGAGGTTGTTGGGGGAGCGTTTGCTCCCCCAATCTTCCCGGGATTCCCCCTTTTGGTTTTTCCCTATAAATACTGGTTTCAGTAAAGGAAAAGGGAGCGAAGACTAGAATTAGAATTTTTATTTATTCTTTAAGGATTTAGGCTCTTTGTTAGATAGTATAGAAGTTGTATTTTTGATTTATAATTTGTAATTCAGTGCAAACACCAGAGAGAAGAGTGGAATTTAGTGTGTAATTCATCTTTGAAGTGACAATCAAAGGAGCTTCTACTTGCTTGATCAACTCAACTCGAATTCGGTATGTTCAAGTTTGCTTGTCATTCTATTGTTTGTTTTCATTTCATAATGAGTAGCTAATTTGTTTTCTGGGCTTACTAATGGATCTCTTCTATCACTTCTCTCTTGACTGATTCCATAACAAGCAACACTTTTTGAAGCATAAAGTACCTTAGTTAAAACTTCGTTCTTGAAAGCACATGAGGATTTCTTTACTTTAAACTTGGACTTTTAAAACACAAATCTCTTTGAACTATTTTTATTTCATACTTGCTTCTTCAGTTTTGATGGTTTAATATTCACTTCATAATGATTTGTTATGAAAGGGCTTAAGATTTAAATGAGATGATCTTATTTATTTTGCTTGGACATTAAACGAAGCTTAAGGTTTATGGTTCATAATAAAAGTGATGCAACCCAAATTTCCTTGAGATAAGTATATAGTTAAGTTAAACATTAGTGAGCCCGATCTTCTCCTCTTATATCTAAAACAAACCAAACAATTTTTAAAGTTATTTTCACCTTCTCCAAAGTCTTCTCCAAAGTTGTAATTTCTCTTTTAATCATCTCCCTCTTTCCATTCCCTTTTCAATTAAAAACAAACACAATTCTTTGTTTTTGAACGAATCACCGAAAAGCTTCTATGAATTCCTCCTCGTGGACACGACCCGTTAGCCACAAGCTACACGGTAAATTTTTAACTCTTTGATTGTTCCTTCATTTTAGCAATCAGTAAGCGGGCGAGCATCCAAGCAGGGCTAAGCAGTACTGGGGACAAGTCAAGGAACAGTGTTTAATCAATAACCGCCTGGTGGAACCGGGAACGATTTAGCTTAAGATGCGAGTATAAAATTTGGCAGGGCTTTGCCTAAGCGTTTTTAATGGTAAAACGCTGAGCGTTGAGCTGCCTTTCCAGGTGAAGGTAGAAAGTCTAGAGGGCTTTAATAAACCTCAGAGAGGTTAAGCCCGAAGGCTAAATGATCACGAAGAGTCAGCCATGCATGGTATAAAAGTAGAATAAAACACATCACAGGTATGGTATATGTACAGGAAATAAACTACCCTAATATAAACATTTGTCACAGGCATATACATGTACAATACTAGGCACTTGGCCATATATAAATACAAGGGCGCATCCTAATACAAAATATGAATCTCAAATACAGGATAAATACAAGTCGATCCGATGAAGCGGGGAAACCAAAAACGAGGTGAGGACACTCGCCTAAATCTTTGAAAATGCCGTGAAATCCAGAACTCTGTAATTCAGATAACCAACGCATAAACGCGTTCAAATATAAGAATATTATATTTTATAGAGGAGGAGAGAGAATGAAGACGCGGGGCTCACAGACACGGCAGCTGCATTACGGAGAAGCTGAAATGCAAGGTTCATGATCCACATTAAGCCATAACACGAGAAGAACGTGGATACGGGCATAAGCTCTATGTCGCATTGACACTAGAACACGAGGATCACATTATGGAGATAACAAAGAACGCGAAGATCATGTTTTGGAAATGATTAGATGCGGGGATGAGCTCCGCATCCAGTGGCCCAACGCGAGAGTTATGTTAATGAGAGAGATAGAGAGAAGGAAATCAAAAGGGAGGGAGAAGCTAGGGAGAGAAAGAGAATAAAAGAGAGGAGATAGAAAGAGAAAGCTAGAGAGAAGAATTCTAGAGAGAGGGGCAGATGAAAAGAGAGAGAGATAGTACAGGTGAGAAAGAGATGAAAGAGCGTACGGGGGAGAGAAAGAGGACAAGGGGGAGAGAGATGATAGAAATAGAGAGGACATGAGGGCTGCTGCCCCCTCCCTACTCTCCTGGTCACGGCCTGGCTGTGCCAAGCCGTGGCCAGGCCAGCCCCGGCCGCATAGCCAAGGGCACCAGGGGGCGACGCCAAGAAGCTGCACCGGCTGTTAGAGGCCGACGCAGGCCAGGGGTGCCACCAACCACCCCAAGAAGGAGGAGAAGAAGAGGTATCTTGGGTATTGATTGAAGGAAGAAGAAGAAGAAGGTGGTGGTGGAGTATTTAGGTGGAGGAGTTGAAATTGGAGGGGGGATGGTGAAATTAGAGAAGAGGGAAGGAGGAGAAGAAATAGGGGTGTGTGGTGGTGGAGTTTGGAGGTGGGATTGGGGGTTGTGGCGGTGGAGTTGGTGATATAAAGGAAGAAGAAGAAGAAGGAGATGGTGGTGTTGATGTTGGTGTTGGAGATGGAGGTGAAGGAAGAAGTTTGGGGGGAGTGGTGACCGTCACTGCTGGCCATGGGAAGTCATCAGAAGGTCACCAGAGTTAGGGACTGGCAGAGGCATCGACCAAGCTTGGAAGAGAAGAGAGAGGGAGAGATATTTTGGTGAAAGAGAGAGTGATTAAGAGAGATAAAGAGTGATTAGAGAGGATTATGAGGGGAAAAGAGGGGGTAGGTGAGAGTTGCATTTGGAAAGAGGTCTGCACCCGAATGCGGGTCTGATCCTTGTGTTGGACCAAGAAAGAAGGGGAGGAGAGAAAATAAGTGGGGAGATATTTTGGGAGTGGAATTTGTTGTGAAGAAAAATAGAAAAAAAGAAAATAAAAAGAAAAATAGGGGAAAAGAAGTGAAGGAGAAAATAGAAGGAAAGGAAAGAAGAAAGAAAGAAAATACTTAGGTAGATACTCCGGATCTGGGAAGACACAAAAAACACTAGAAAAACTCGAAAAATAAAGTAATCCGGAATGATCTCCAAAACTTCATAATAATAATAAATATTATTTTAAGGTACATTGTGATATTAGACTCAAGAAAGTCAATGCCATTTTCAAAAAAAATTCTAAAATCAGCCGTCAATACCCGTCTCCACGGTCTCGGCCAGATTTTGATAAATTCCAAAAAAAATTCAAAAATTCTTAGAGATAGAAAACATCATCCTGAAGAATAATATGAAATCATTTTTAAGAAATAAAATATTATTTTTTAAATTAAAAATCATAGAATCTTCTAGTGATACCGGTCGATACCTAATTTGGCTAAATTTTGATAGATCTAGAAAAATCTCAAAAATACATTAAAGGAGAAAATATGATTCTAGGAAGTAATGTGAAAGAATAATTCAGAAATTCAACTCTGATTGTAAACTAAAAATCTTGAAATTGATTAGTGATATTGGCTGACACCAAATCGGTGGAATTTTGATAAATTCAGAAAGATCCTTAAAAATACATTTAGAGAGAAAATATGATTTTAAAAAATAATTTGAAAGTAGTTTCTAGAAATTTGACTTCAATTATAAATTAAAAATCTGAGAATCGATCGTCAGCACCAGTCGATACCTGTTTTGAAGATTTTATAATTTAATTTAGGAAAATTTTAGAAAATCATGAAAAATATAAAATATTAGAAAATGATATTTGAAACTTAAATCGGTCAATTTTGATTGCCAGAAAGGTCAAATTGATCAATACACTAGGTTGGGTTCTCGGTTCAGACTCGGGT
Organism: Agave tequilana; assembly: GCA_038442645.1. NCBI lineage: Eukaryota > Viridiplantae > Streptophyta > Magnoliopsida > Asparagales > Asparagaceae > Agave > Agave tequilana. The sequence goes on from JAVJIF010030420.1 coordinate 96,101, forward strand.
TGATTCTGGAATCAGGAATCCGGATCCAAATACCAAACTATGATATAAATGATCATAAAATAGAATTAAATACGAGAGAAAAATCTACGATGAGAAAATTAGAATACATAACTAAGTACGTACTTCAGAAACGGGGTGTTACAGTACGTAAAGGGAATAGTTGGTTCAGTCGGGGTGGGTGAGAGTGAGGGAGAGAAAGTGTGGGAGAAGTTAGAGAGAGTGGGAGAAGTTGGAGAAGATGGAGAGAGTTAGAAGGAGGTTTCAATAGATGGGCTTGGGCCTCTATATCACACGCCAATGTGACATTGTTTAGTTATTACATTCTTTCTTAGCCAACTAAGGTTCATACCCTTGTGATTGTAAATAATTTCTGGGTTTTATTTTTATTTTTATTTTATTATTTTTGCCTTTCCTTAATTCAATTAAATTCTTATTTAATTCTAAAAAATTCCTAAAATTCTTTTAAAATAACAAATAATATTTTAAGCATTACTGAGAAATCAGATTCATGAAACTCATCCCCAATTACAAATTAAAAAAATTCGAGAGTCGTATAGCGGCGTTGATGGGTCTCAAATTTCATGAATTTAGAAAAATTTTGGAAAAAACTAGAAAAATCTGAAATATTAGAAAATAGCAATAAAGTTAACGTAGACTCAGATTAGGCAACCAGAATAGCTAATAAAGTTATTTATATCATACCGACTACTAGTGAAAAATACAGGTGACTAGAACTGAGGGGTACAATCCAACCCACCTAATAAAAAGAATTTCATCCTCGAAATTTAAAAATAAACAAGAAAAGAGTATTCTAAGATATAAGATGATGATCAATAAATAGCTAGAGGTGAGTTAAGTTTCCTAATAAGAGATGAGAATATTTAGTCCTGATCTCATCTTCCTGTTCACAGGTGGAATCCCCAGGAGAGCTCGTATCCAAGATCCCAGTACCAAGGGAATACTCTTGTTCTTTAGAACCTTTTTCTTCTTGTCGATGGTGCGAATTTGCTGAGCCTCATAGGATAGGTCATGGTTCAGTCTCAGTCTGAATAGTCCAGGATATTTTGGTCGTCCCTGACGTACTTCCTTAATTGAGAGATGCGAAATACATCATGAGCTCTGTCAAGTGCTGAAGGCAAGACTATTCGGTATATTACTTCTCCAACCTGCTCTATGATGTCAAAAAGTCTAATGTATCTGAGACAGCTTTCCATTGCAGCCGAGCCTAATGACTCCTCAAGTTGGTGAGATCTTAAGAAACACATGGTCACTACTGCAAACTTTAGGAGTCTTCTCTTAGCATCAGCCCACTTCGTCTGATGATCTTGAGCGTCTTTCATATGTTTCCTGATCTTGCCCACCTTCTCTACTGTTTGCAAAATCAGGTCTGGACCAAGCAGCTTCCTTTCACCAATGTCATCCTAGCACACAAGAGATCTGCACTTTCTCCTATAGAGTGCCTCATATGGAGCCATCTGAATACTAGCCTGATAGCTGCTATTGTAGGAGAACTCCACTAAATGCAGATGGTCATCCCATAACCCCTTAAAGTCTAGTATACATGCTCTAAGCATATCCTCTAGGATTTGAATGGTCCTTTATGATTGGACATCAGTCTGAGGATGGAATGTCGTGCTGAACTTTAACTCGCTGCCTAAGCTCGTCTGAAGAATTCCCCAAAAATGCAATACAAATCTAGTGTCTCTATCTAAAACAATACTGATAGGACTCCATGCAATCTGACTATTTCCTACATGTACTCTCTTGCAGTTCTTCTGTGGACTGTCTGACTATGAAAGGTATAAAGTGAGCACTCTTAGTGAGTCAGTCCACGATCACTCATATAGAATTATTCCCTCTTGGACTCTTAGACAAGCCTATAGCAAAGTCTATGGTGATATTCTCCCATTTCCATTCAGGAATAGGAAGTGGTTGTAGCAGCCCAGCTGTCCTTCAATATTTTGTCATCGCATACAAGGCAATAGGCTACAAATCGAGCAATCTTTCTCTTAAGCTCGTGCCACCAAAAGTGTTACTTGAGGTCTTTGTATATTTAGTAACCCAAGGATGCACCGATAAAGGGAACTGTAGGTTTTAGAGAGCAACTCCTTTTGAACTTCCCTGAATGGCATACAGAGTCTGCTTCTGAACCAAAGCGAACCATTAGCATGGATAACTATATCAGCCTTAGTCCGACTTCCATTTCTTCTCTGATCTTTTGTAACTTAGGGTCTTCCTTCTGAACTTCCTTGTTCTTCTCCATCAGAGATTGTTGAGTCACCAATGTTATGAGTTTCCAATATCTCCAGGTAGAATGATCTCAAGTCTAACCTAAGAATCTCTTTTTGTATCTCTTTCTGCTGAGTCATTATCATGAAAGAAGTCTTTCTACTGAGAGCATCAGGAACTACATTCATCTTCTGGGGGGTGGTATTTCAGGGCTAGATCATAGTCTGCCATGAGCTCTAGCCATCTCCTTTGGCGCATGTTGAGCTCCTTTTGGGTGAAAATATACTTAAGACTCTTATAATCTGTGAATATCTCTATACACTCTCCAAGAAGGTAGTGTCTTCATACTTTAAGGGTGAAGATGACCGCCACTAGCTCCAGATCATGGGTTGGATAATTCCTCTTATGGGGCTTTAGTTGTGTAACACCATGTTCCCAGAATACGTACTTAGTTACGTATTTAAATTTTTAGAATGTATTTTTTTGATTTACTTTTCATTTTTACTTTTTGTTTTATGATTTTCTATATGATCACTTTGCCTTGAATCTGGATTCGTGGACTCAGAGTCAGCCTAGTCTGAACCGGGCATCCGATCCTAGTGTATAATGATTGAGGTAAAACCTGCACACAAATACGAAATTTCAGAACTTAAAAGAGGAAATGTGCAAGTGCTTAATTCTTTCGCGATAGCAAGTGGCTATGCGGGTCGTGATCCACAAGGAGGGTTTTGCGATAGAAGCGTTTACGTTTCTTTATTGAAATCTTAATGAAGATAAAACGAAGATTCTTCTTTGTTTAAAGAAATGAAAATGAAGAAGAAAGTTGTTAAAGTTAGAAAGAAAATGAGAGATGAAGAAGGTGGAAAAAATCAAAAAACGGTGAAAGCGACTATGTACAATTGATTATTTACAAGGAAGTGAAAAGGAGTGGTGTTGGTGATTTAATTTACAGAAATGAAAGAAAGGAAAGAAGAGGAAGAAATACTTACCCAGATTGATTGATGACTTACCTGAAAACCTTTGCATGTTCTACCTTTGTTTAGGAGGCGTTCAACGCATAGATCATAAGCCCGAGCTCAGCCCCCGATCGCATTATATCATCAAGTCTCGCACAAGCATGAAGTGATACGTCTTGAGGAGGAGAACGTCTTCATGAACTATCGTTGGCACTCACATAACATCGTTATACTTGTGCTTTGTTATTCACTTGTAAACTCAACAAAAACAAACGAGATAAAGTAGAAGAGGAAGATGAAAACAAAAAGAAAATGAAAGTAAAGAAGAACATAAAAATATTACCTTTTATTGATTGAGACGATGGAAGAAAGGAGGAGGGTACATCGGTGTTACTCTCAACATATGCCTCTCTCTTACTTACATGAATCATCATCTAACCTAAGCTTACATACAAGTTACATAAAAAGAAAAGAAAAACCTAAACTAAGAAATGAAAACTTGGCTAAATCCTATCTCTGCATGGTCCTCTCTTTTCAGCACAAAGAATGCCTTTTTATAGGCTTAACCCACACGAGGGGGATCCCGGGGAGATCGGGGGAGCAAACGCTCCCCCTAACTCCCCAACAATGCCGCGAAAATGCGGCTTTGGCCGCGTTTTCGCGGCCAGGGTGTGGCCAGGTGGCCACACCCTGTTGGTGGGTTGCCCTGGTTTCGCCTTCTGACTTTATCTGGAGTTGATTTTTCAGTTGGAGTCCGGGAGTGTGACGAAATGGCCTTTGATGCTTGGCTTTAACCGATCAATTCTGAGAGAATTCTTCTCAACCGGTTTTCAACCTCTTGGCAAATATTTACTGAGTGCAAATTAATTCTGATTTAATTCAGAATTTTGGTGGGCTTTGGGCTCATTTCTCTTCATCTCCTTAAAGAATGGGCCTGCAAATAAATTAAACAATTAATTAAGACAATGCAAAGTTTTAGAATAAGTATGGAAATATGATATTAAATATGCAACATTAGCGACCAATCACACCCCCAAACCTATCTTTTGCTCGTCCTCGAGCAAAACTACAAACTATACTAAAGATTATTAGACCACTTTCGCAGGTCACGCGATTGCACTGAGCATGTGCAACAAGCCGTTAAACCTCTAGGTTTCCCCTAGAGGACGAGTTTTGTCTCGTGAGGGTTTTCAGCGGATTGCACCCACAAAATCCATAAAGAAAGAGAAATAAAGAGTTAGTATTTTCAAAAAGCATTTTAAAAGAGAAAAATATTTGAAATATAATTGTAAGATCTAAGCAATCTATAAGTTATAGGAAAACTAAAATTTTCATTCCTAAACTTAGTCTCTATTCAAAAATTTGTTATCAATTAAAGTAAGGAGTCAAATTGTACTTCTCATCTAGTCTATTACTTTACCCTAAGTCATATGCACTTGTGACTGTGAAAATTTTGACTAAGGGTTCATTAACTCTAACTCTTATGCCTTATTTATTTATACATATATATTTTGGTGGTATTATTCCTTAGTTTTATTAGGCTTTCTAATTTGCCCATGTAACGAGCCTTTAATCGATGACTCCCAAACCAAACGGTCTTAGGGCACCGGGTGAGAAGACACCCCTAGGACTTAAGGACTCGAGCAAACAAGGCCACAAAACTAAGGATTTTATTATGTGAACCTCTTTTAGGCGTGAATACTTATGCTTTATTAGGCACAAATACCCAGCTTAATCAGAGGGTTTTTATATATTTTTCTTTTCAAACTTATCTAATCATCCTTCGCCTAAATACTAAGGCTTTCTTAGGCCAAAGCACCTAGCTAATCAATAATTAGACTTGTTTATTTCTTTCTTTTTCTTTTTCTTTTTTATATATATAATTTTTTTATAAGGCATAAGAATCTTTATTTTTGAACCCTAAGTGTGTAAGTCTATGAAGTGTGCATATTTCATCAAGGTAAAGATCAAGACTAAATTACTTTGACAAATTATCTTTCTAACCCTAAAAATCAAATAAATAATCTTATTTTGACCAAGTATAAGAAATCCTAATTTGGATTTTCCTATTCCTTAAAATTAACTTAATTTCTTACAAAAAATATGTCAAAATATTATTTCTATTTTTTAAAAAAGTTTTTAATAAAAAGAAAAACCTAAGTTACGTTAGAACCCTCCCCCACACCTATTCATGCATTGTCCTCAATGTATGAATTAATGCATAGATGCATGAAAATGACGAAAGGGAAGGAAAATGTTACCTTAAGGTGGTGGTTCCGGTGGTGGTCTGATTGGTCCACGAAATGCGGCCCAATCAACTTTTCGTTGGGTTCGGAGGAACCCACCAGAAGTTTCTCTAATATAACCCATTAAAATTGTGTATCCATGAAGGATTTTTATTAAGTATTTGACCCCATCTAATTTCCAAATTCCATAATTGATTTCGGAGTCAAATTTGTCAACCACCTCGTCCCAGAATGGAGAATGAAATGATAGAATGATTGACTTGGACTCAGGAAGTATAGGACCTAATACTGACTCAGGAAGGTGACTTAAGTCAAGTAAAGGCTTAGGAGTTGAGATTGGTTTAGGAAGTGGGTCCAAGTAAAGAAATTGAAACTCAAGTCCACTTTTATTTTCCAACAATGGAATGTGACCTAATATTGATGATTCAAGTTCAGGAATGATAGGCGGGGGAATAAAACTGACTCTAAAATATTACTCAAGTTTGGCAACAAAACAGGAGTCAATAATGATTCAGAAAGTTGAACTGGATCACATATTTGAGAATGTAGGTCACATATCTCATTGAGTTCAATATCATAAAAATGAGAACTTACCAATTTATCGATGGGACTTTCAAAATTATAAAGTTGGTCAAGTTCAACATGATGATAATCAAAGATGGGTGATTCAATTTCATTATGAATTGGCATAGGATCCAATGTTGACTCGGGGAAAAGATTGAAAGCAAGTGAAGACACCGGAGTCATGATTGAATCAGGAAGTAAAATTGAATCAATAAGTTGCGGTTCATGATCATATTCATTTTCAAGTTCGATTTCAGGAAAAGGATAACTTGCCAAACTGTCAATATTCATTTCAAAATTTGGAGTTTGGGCAAGTTCAAATAATTGTTCTGAAATAGAACCTTGATTTCCAAAACAACCTGACTCATCGGCTCTAACAGAATGGTTAGTGACATCAGGACGGTGGGAACGTAGAGATTCGACCATCATATCTATGTCACGATTACGAGCGTGTTGAGCCTGAGTCATGGTTTCAAGCATCTTTTCATAATTGATAGGTTCATTTTGATGAAAAGATGAAGTATTGTCTTGAAATTGGTGGTGAAATTGTGAGTCCATCAGATTTTGGGATTTATGTTTGGATTCACGCATACTCATTTCCAAAATTGATAGTTTTCTATTTTGGACTGGTGGAACTGAGTATGAATCTTGGAAATATTGTGGACAAGGTGGAGAAGGAGGACAAATTGGTTGAAAATTATGCTCGGGGGAGGTGAATCCCCACTTACTCTGTGAAGAGTTGAAATCATTATGGAAATTATAGTTATTAGATTGAGGGTATGGGTTATATTGATTCGGATAAGACCAATCTGGCACACTAGGCTGGTTAAAGTTATGATATGCCGGGTTGGTAATATCTGAAAATGAAGTCGGTGTGTAATATGGATTATTATTGAAGTTGAAAAATTATTATTATAAGTCATATCACACAATAGAATACAAACAAAGAAAAACAAACAAATAAACAAACAAAAAAGAAAAAAAAAATCTAAACTAAGTTAGGGTAGACCTATGACCTAGATGACTCCTAACTGATTAGACTGTCCACGGGAGGTCTAATGTAGATTTTGACCACAAGCTAATCAGCCAGGTCAGGGAAAGGTTGGTGGGAGGTTTTCCGTCAAAGACGTTCCTTAATTAAATAACCACCAACCTTCGGGCTTTCGGCCCTTAATCCCTTTCCTAGACACTGATTTGGCAAGAGTCAAATTCCAACACCTTTCCCCCTTAGGATAATCTCCTAATTGAGTCCGAGATGTCCCTAGGGCCAACGTCTACTCATTTTTAGTTAGGCTTGGGTTAGTGAGTGCTTGGAATCTGATTTTTGGGCTAAGGAAGAGTGATTAAATCTCCACCTTATCTTGTTATTGGTTAGTGCCCTTAAGATAAGTTTGTACAAGTATACAAGATATGTAAATAAGATTCACTCAAAGCAATGAAAATCAACCAAAAGATGAGTCTTATTCTACATGCAATGCGAACGTACCTTGCTCCAGCACTCTTCAACAGTAAAAATAAATGAATTGAAAAGACACGTGCCTAAAATGCAAATGTCTAATCAATTTTTTATCCTTTTCAACAAGTATTTTACTGTTGGTTTATTAGCATGCTTTTGGTGATGGCATATAAGAAAAAACAAAGTTGCAGAAAACTAGAATTTGCAAAGCAAGCAACCCTGCAAAAACACGTTAGTAGTCCACTCCTTTTTGCCGCGGATCCGCGGCTTTGGCCGCGAAAACACGGCAAAGCAGAGGGCACTTGGTCTCTGCTTTCTAGAGCAGAGGCCCAAGGCCACTTATATGTTACTGCAACCTTAATTTTCAGCTTTGCTTGCCCTTAACCTGCAACAGAGAAGAAAATTCGTTTAGTTCTAAAAAAAATTTCAATAAAAATTAGATTTCAATAAAAACGTTACCCTCCCCAGCAACGACGCCAAAATTTGATTGAGGCAAAACCTGCACACAAAATACGAAATTTCAGAACTTAAAAGAGGAAATGTGCAAGTGCTCAATTCTTCCGCGATATCAAGTGGCTATGCGGGTCGTGATCCACAAGGAGGGTTTTGTGATAGAAGCGTTTATGTTTCTTTATTGAAATCTTAATGAAGATAATACAAAGATTCTTCTTTGTTTAAAGAAATGAAAATGAAGAAGAAAGTTGTTGAAGTTAGAAAGAAAATGAGAGATGAAGAAGGTGAAAAAAAATCAGAAAATGGTGAAAGCGACTATGTACAATTGATTATTTACAAGGAAGTGAAAAGGAGTGGTGTTGGTTATTTAATTTACAGAAATGAAAGAAAAGAAAGAAGAGGAAGAAATACTTACCTAGATTGATTGATGACTTACTTGAAAACATTTGCATGTTCTACCTTTGTTTAGGAGGCGTTCAACGCATAGATCATAAGCCCGAGCTCAGTCCCCATTCGCATTATATCATCAAGTCTCGCACAAGCATGAAGTGATACGTCTTGAGGAGGAGAACGTCTTCATGAACTATCGTTGGCACTCACATAACATCGTTATACTTTTGCTTTGGAATTCACTTGTAAACTCAACAAAAACAAACGAGGTAAAGTAGAAGAGGAAGACGAAAAAAAAAGAAAATGAAAGTAAAGAAGAACATAAAAATATTACCTTTTATTGATTGAGACGATGGAAGAAAGGAGGAGGGTACATCGGTGTCACTGTCAACATATGCCTCTCTCTTACTTACATGAATCATCATCTAATCTAAGCTTACAATACATAAAAAGAAAAGAAAAACCTAAACTAAGAAATGAAAAACTTGGCTAAATCCTATCTCTGCATGGTCCTCTCTTTTCAGCACAAAGAATGCTTTTTTATAGGCTTAACCCACAAGAGGGGGATCCCGGGAGATCGGGGGAGCAAACGCTCCCCCTAACTCCCCACAATGCCGCGGAAACGCAGCTTTGGCCGCGTTTCCCGGCCAGGGTGTGGCCAGGTGGCCACACCCTGTTGGTGGGTTGCCCTGGTTTCGCCTTCTGACTTTATCTGGAGTTGGTTTTTCAGTTGGAGTCCGGGAGTGTGACGAAATGGCCTTTGATGCTTGGCTTTAACCGATCGATTCTGAGAGGATTCTTCTCAACCGGTTTTCAACCTCTTAATTTTGCCCTGATTTACTGAGTGCGAAATAACTCTGATTTAATTCAGAATTTTGGTAGGTTTTGGGCTCATTTCTCTTCATCTCCTTAAAGAATGGGCCTGCAAATAAATTAAACAATTAATTAAGACAATGCAAAGTTTTATTCTAGAATATGTATGGAAATATGATATTAATATGCAACATTAGCGACCAATCATATAACTCATTTTGATCTTTTCGGTAGTCAAATTTGATCAATTTCAATTTCAAACATAATTTTCATTATTTTAGATTTTCTATGATTTTTTGAAATTTATCCGAATTAAATTACAAATCTTCAAAACGGTGTCGACTAGTGTCGCTGATCAATTCTCGGATTTTTAATTTACAATAGGAGTAAAATTTCTAGAAATTGCTGTAACACTATCTCTTAAAATCATATTTTTTATCTAAATGCATTTTTGAAAATCTTTCCGAATTTATCAAAATTTAGCCAGAATTGGTGTCGACTGGTTTCTCCGGAAGATTTCAAGATTTTTTATTTTAAAATTATGTTAGATTTCTAAAAACCAATTTTGTGTTATATCTCAGGAAGATATTTTCCATCTCTGGGAATTTTTTAGGATTTTTCAGAATTTATCAAACTCAGCCGAACCGGTGTAGATCGATATCGATAGTTGACTTCAGGATTTTTATTTTGAAAATGGGATTGAATTTCTAAAATTTGATTTCATCATGCATCTTAAAATAATATTTATTAATTTTATAAATTTTTAAAAATCATTTCGACTTCATTTTTCGGGTTTTCTAGAGTTTTCGGTATTTTCCCAGAGTCTAGAATTTTTTCCAGAAATTTCGTATTATTTTTTATATTTTTTATGAATTTTTTCATCCACTCATAAATTCCCATCTTTTCCTTTTCTTTTCCTTTCTTCCCAATTTCCCTCAAAAATTCCCAACCACACAATAAATATCCCAACCACCCTCTCTCTCCTCATTTATGGCGAATCTCGCGTCTAGAATTAGCTCAGCCTAGACGTGGAGCTCACCTCCACGTCTGGCTCAATTGGCCAAACGCGAGTCTTATTTATGTTTCATGGCAAACTTGTAGTAATCCCCACTCTTTATATATATATATATATATATATATATATATATATATATATATATATATATATATATATATATATATATATATACACCCCTCCTTTTCTTCTCTCTCTCTTCATATATTTTCCTTCCTCCTTCTTCAAAACATAGCACCATGGCCAACCCATCTCCTTGGCTGCCCCTCCTGGGCCGACCACCACCACCATCTCCACCAACTCAACACCACTTCCTCCTCTTCTCTTTCTCCATTCTAGCAACCACATATACAACCATCTCCTTCTTCTTTTTGTTCTTTTCACCAGAGAACCCGCTATTACTATCACTTTCACCACCATTCCCACCACCACCATCTATATCACCTCGACCACCAACAACCATGTCATCTTCTCCTCGGAGTACTCTTTCCAATGAGCTATTTTGTCGCTCTTTGAAATACCATTTCCAAGACTCCAAAAATTCGATTTTACACTACATTTGCTCCCTTCTCTTCCTCTTTCTCTACTCGCTGCCGGCCACTGGGCTGCCACTGGTGCCTCCCCACCACCGGTGCCACCACAGGCTGGCCGAACAGGCCACCCTTTTTCCCTTTCTTTCCTTCCTTCCTTTTCTTCCTTCCTTCTTTCTTTTCTTCTATTTTCCCTTCCTACTTCACTTTTGCCCCTCCCTCTCACTTATAGTTTCTCTCTCTCCCCCTCTCTCTTCTCCAACCCTGCATCTCTTTCTCTCACGCACAATCCTGCGTCTTTCTATCTTTTTCTCTGTTATATATATATATATATATATATATATATATATATATATATATATATATATAAGAGAGAGAGAGAGAGAGAGAGAGAAATGTATATCAGCCTGCGGCTGAGAGAACTCTCTCAGCCTGCGGTGACGTGGCTCAACTTTGTCACCCCACTAACTTGCGGCCCGCTTATAGGAAGAAGTTAAATTACTAAATACCCCTTATGAAAAGCTACTCTTTCGGTAACTTTCGTTATTGTTTATTATTATTTGCCTAAATGGCAATTTTTGGACCGCTCGTTGTCAGATTTAGGTTATTGTTTATTATCATTTTTCTCCTTTTTTTGCCGCTCTTTATAAGATTTAGGTTATTGTTTATAAATTATTTTTCCCCCTATTTCCTTACCTCTCTTTGTCAGATTTAGGTTTTCCCTTTCAGCCTGCGATAAACTTTTTTCTGAAAATATAAAATCTTTTCAGAGCAATTTTTTCTCCAAAAATATTAATGTCGACGTTTGAGCAGTCTACTTCCCCTGCAAATTATGGTCGCAGTCGTAAGCGATGTTTATCTGGCGTTCTAAATATGAAAGATATAGCATCTGGTTCAACTTTCTCTCAGAATATTTGAAAATATTGAAGGGTTGACATCTTTGCATGCCGATCAACAAGTTTTAATTGTTTCAATATTTTCCCGCAATTTCTTAAATATTGAATTTTTCTCTTTAGTCTATGTGGTACTATGACCTATAACACATGTTTTAAAGTTTCAGAAATGCGACCATGGTCGTAATCTTATTTGAAAATAATCTCCGGCTGTGAAACTTTTTTTTTTGTGACTGCGACTTAGGTCGCAGTCTTTAGTAAGAAGTAATATAGATTTATTCTCATACGGATAACTGCGACTTAGGTCGCAGTCTTTAGTAAGAAGTAATATAGATTTCTTCTCATACGGATAACTGCGACTTAGGTTGCAGTCTTTAATAAGAAGTAATATAGATTTCAGCTCATATGCGACCTTGGTCGCAGTTATATAAATTAAATTTTAGACGTGTGATATCTAAAAAATATTTATATTCATGTAATTCGTCTAATTGTTTTTTGTAGGATATGAATGCACATGGAGAAATGTCTGGAAGCTCAGATAAGTTTATAGGGAAACAGTTCCTGTCAGATGTGGAAGCATACAATTTCTACAATTCTTTTGCAAGGAACAGAGGTTTAGCGTGAGAAGAAAAGGAATAGATAAGTCACGGAAGCCTCTCATGAAGTTATTTGCAGAAAATTTTGCTGCAACAAGGAAGGTGTGAAGAAGTTGTCTGACAAAAGACAAGAGGGGCTTACAGTGCATCGTCGAATTGACACTAGAGTAGCTTGTCCTGCTGAGATGCATGTCCATCTTAGTTTTCTTTTTGACAGAAGATATTAGGTTATCACAAAATTCGTTGATTCTCATTCACATGAATTGTCAAGCCCGGATAAGGTACATCACCATTACTCTCACCAGACTCATCGTTCAAAGATTAGCAGAAGCGTTATGAGCAACTGATTGATATGGAAATGCGGCCTTCAAATATTTTCCGCGTTGTGAATACAATGAGTCAGGGAGAAGGCTGTGAAGAAGTGAGCCCGCAACAAGTTATTGATTTTACTCGTCAACGTAGAAATAAATGTGGCCATGAGTTTGCTATTATCAAATATTTTCAAGAGAAAGCCGAGACCATCTAGAATTCTTCTTTGCAAGTGAAGTCGATAACACGGGCACACTTAGAAGCATTTTTTGGGCTGATGGAAGAGCTATTTCCTCGTATCTGAGGTTCTGTGATGTGATCGTTTTTGACACAATATACATGACTAATCACTTGAGCTTGCCATTTGTTCCATTCACTGGAGTAAATTATCACCGGCAGTCAATTTTGTTCGGCTGTGCATTGCTTGCTGATGAGCAGAGGGATACGTTTGTTTGGCTATTCCAAAAATAGCTCAAGTGCATGCATGGAGTTGAACCGAAGCAGATTGTTACTGATCAGGATGCGCAGATTGGTGACGCCATCAAGATTTTTTTCCCAACTTCTCGGTATCGTTACTATTTCTGGCATGTGCGGAAACATATTGCCGAGCAACAAATCCCAATGACAAACAAGTATGGTGAAGATATGGTCTCTGATTTCCATGATTGGTACACCTCCCGTGATATAAGCACGTGTGAGGAGCGATGGCGTCTGATGAATGAAAAATATCATTTAGAAGAAGAAGAAGACAGTTGGTTGTTGAAGATGTACAGGCTGCGTGGACATTGGGTTAATGCATATCTCAAGGATGTTTTCTGTGCTGGAATGACAACCAGTCAGAGGTCTGAGAGTATTAATTCCTTCTTTGATGGTTTTGTTAATGCAAACACGAAACTAGTGGAATTTGTTCACCAATATGATAAAGCTGTTGCTGCCCGTCGTACCTCTGAATCTCAACAAGATTTTCGGAGTTTGAATTCTGTGCCCAACTGTACATCGAATCCATATGAGATACAGGTTTCGAAGTTGTATACACCGAAGATTTTTCAGTTGTTCCAAAAGGAATGGGCAGTTGTAATGACACTGTTTTCCGAAGAGTTGGAACATGACAAACCTGGGTCAACATATTTGGTTGGTAATTATTCAGAATCAAAAGACAGCTGGGAAAAGGTCAGATATGATAAGAGTGAGGAACTTCATGTTTCTTGTAGTTGCTCGTTATTTGAAACAAAGGGTATCCTATGTAGACATATTCTATGCATTTTGTAGCGCAATCACGTTACATATATACCAGAATCATATATACTTCAGAGATGGAGGTTGGATGCTCGTTACAAAAATGTTGCAATTGAAAATGGCCTCAGGCCTTTTCCCAGTCAAGGCACTCCACGGACGGCTAGATTATGGACAATTCGTTCAAAATTTAATGCAATTCTTGAGATGATCGCTCATTCTGATATCCATCTTTCAAAGTTGGAGGCAGTTTTGGAAAGTTTTGCCGAAGAAACCACTAGTGAATAAAGAGCCATGTCAGGAATTATCATTCATCACAGCCTAAAACTACAGTTGGTTCCAGTGGATCCGTTGTTGTTCTACGAGATGGTGAAGAATTGAATATATGTGATCCAATTGTTCCTGTACCTATCAAGGGAGGCCTAGAGCTGCATCCAGGCTTAAGTCTGGTTTTGAAGATTGTATATATCAGAAGGAAGTTAAGCATCGAAGATGTGGTAACTGTCAAGAGCTGGGCCATTACAGGACTGGTTGTCCGTTATTGGTATTACATTAAACCTGTTAAACAATTTTTTGTAATGATTTATATTTAAAATTCTTACTATTCTTTTTTTAATGGCAGAAGAAGTAGTTTTGCGATGCGTCCATCTTGAATAAATAAAGTCTTCATTTTTACATGAACTGCGACCTGAGTCGCACAGTGTAGAGTGATTCATGCCGTAGTTTGCCACAGGCGTGTCATTATAATCAGATTTTATTCTCATTTATTGATTTCTTCTTTACTATTTTTGTAATTAGTTGTACTTTAAAGTTTTACTGTTACAAACTTCTCATATGTAATTTAATTTTTGTTTACTATAACGTAGATAGCGACTTTGGTCGCAGTGTACGTGGTTCATTGTGACTTTGGTCGCAGTGTTGTATATCGTGAAAATTGATTTGTTGCTTTTAAAATTGCCCCCGTCTCTTGGTATATTATTGTAACATCTGAATATAGATGAATATTCTTCGCACTATTGTAATTTTGACAATTTTAGCTCTATTTTTTTTATTCCACTCAACGTAAATTACCACTGCGACCATGGTCGCATTAATATTTACACATTTGAATATTGACTTTATCCTTATATAAAACAGCTCATTCACTGCGACCAGAGTCGCAGTTACCTGACTTATTTTTTTATATTTTTTTGGCTTCAGTCGCAGCGTTCACTTTAACTTTTAATTGCCTGATGTATTTTTTTTAGATTTATACATTTTCGCACTTTGTTTTGGCTTTAGTCTACTGAACATAAATTAAAACAGCGACCTTGATCGCAGTGTCGACCTTTTTTTGCCAATTTGAAGGTATTGTCTGGATGTGTACACCAGTTTCATGTCTGCGCCAGAGTCGCAGTTCGTTAAAATAAAATTTGTAACAATTGTACAGCATTTCAACTAAGACTAAGTAGTAAAAACTGTAATTCACACAATTAACCTTAGAAAACAGAGTTATATATATTTAAAAAATCAAAATACAAATTTTAAACTTCTAATCTAATCCTTCTCGTCATCACCATCATAATCAGATTTGTCGTCAAGAGTATGACCGCTTTCGTCTTCCGTATCGCTTTCCGTCCCTTCCACCTCTTTAGCGACAATCTCCTCTTCGCTTTCTTCCTCTTCATGTATGTATTTTGGTTCATCAATGAACTCCCAGAATGGGTCGTCTGTATCAAGCTCATCCTCTGACCCGTAGCGAGGCATCACTTCAGAACTATACATCCAATCATCATTAGATGATTGGCTTCTTTCCGGTGAAGACGGTGGAGAAGACATTTTTGAATCCGATTCCGAACAGTGAGAGTAACGAGTTTCAGCAAAAACAATTTAGTATGTTTATAATCCTGTCCTAATGACCCTTTATATATTTTTAATCCCAAATTCTAAAAGGTTTAAGCTCTCAAACCACGTGAATATCTCCCAAATTTATTTTCTACCTTTTCTCAAAAATTGTATACTTCCTAGGTGACTGTTCAGTTATCCAAAACAGTTTAAAAGTTAATACACTCTTATATTAAATTACTTTATACTCCAAAACAGTTCATTATTGCGACCACAGTCGCATTGGGAACTGATATTGATTAAGTAACTGCGACCATGATCGCTGTCTCGGTTAAAATGTCGCCGTATAAGGAAACGTTGTAACTAAAACGGGTCATTAATGCGACTTTGTTCCCAATACAACTGCTGAACGCATGTTTGTTTCTAAGATCAGTACGCAATAGTAAATTGCACGGTGTAACAAATGTAGATTGGAAATAATCAATTGAATTTATAATAAATAAATGTATAAAAATGTTTATAAATTAAATCAATAAACCCAAAAAAATGAATGAATTACAATTATTTTTACATTTATAAATAAAAAAATTATGGTATATCAATAAATTGCCCACTGTCAGTCTTGAAAATCATCCTTCGTGTCATTTCTGTTTCTTCATCCTAACTCTTCTCTCTATCTGCAAGTATCATGTATGCAAGCTCACTTCTTAGTTTCTGTACATCAGCAGCCGTAACAGTATCAACAGCTGGTGGACTACCAAATGCTATCCTTTTCATGTACTTACATACATATACAACACAATCAACACTGAAATTTCCACAGAGTAATCATTAAATGAAATTAGATTTTTGTACTAAAAAAAGGTAGAAAATATGAAAGGTAAGGAGATGTCAAAAATTTATATATCTGTTTGCTTGTTGGGGCATCTTGTGTATTTTATATT
This sequence comes from Agave tequilana, assembly GCA_038442645.1. NCBI lineage: Eukaryota > Viridiplantae > Streptophyta > Magnoliopsida > Asparagales > Asparagaceae > Agave > Agave tequilana. Next base: position 112,552 of record JAVJIF010030420.1, read on the forward strand.
AGTTTTTCTCATTAATTTATTGAAATCAACCTCAAAAATCTGTAATAATCTTTCTTTCTGCAATATCAATAGGGAAAAAATTAGTATTAATCAAATTAAATGCAAGTTTCTAGTAACCAAAATATTAAATTTTAACTTACCATTATTCTTGCATCTTTTTGTTAAAGCTTTAATATACTACTAGTTTTTTCAGCTGGGATCAAAGAGTTGTAAAAAATCTACTCTTGTGTATGGCAATCAAATACCAATAAGGTCTAGTGAAATCCGGGATCGTCGGCACTATGTTTGTGATTGATCGGGAAGAACATGTACTGCACATCTTGGTTCCAGTTTTTCAACAGCTGCTGCTTGATGAAATGATCTTCTAGATCTTTACTTTTATATATAACACCGTACTGCGGATAAGAAAAAAATAAAATACAAAAAGAATTTAAAATATAAAAAAATTAATGAAAATAAGAAGTCATTACATCAAGACAACAGACTGCGATCAAGGTCGTAGCGTTTCTTAATTAACAAATTTTTATATTAATTAATATAGCGACCAAGGTCGCAGTGTTGTTATTGATAAGGAGGGCCAGCAACTGTAATCTAGGTCGCATTCTTTTCATTACCAAAATTATATTCGTTGTAATTAATATTTTCATGGACTGCGACTAAGGTCGCAGTACATTAGGTATCTGCTCCTTTTACATTACCACGCATAGCGACCAAGGTCGCAGTGGTGTTGTTGATTAAGACTACCTCCAGCAACTACCTAATTCATAAACTGCGACTTAGTCGCAGTACATGAGTTAGTCGCAGTACATTTAATTATAAACTGCGACCTTAGTCGCAGTACATTCGTTATGTCTACACAGAGATAAAGAATATTAGTAGAATATTTAACGTTCAAAGATTTAATTCACCAAATTAATTAGGAAATTGATATTACATTAAACCGTAAAAGTGAAAATAGATGTTTACCCAAGCTTCGCTCCGAAAGAATCTGCTTTTTAATCCTTCTCCTTTCTCTAGATGCTGCATGTAGAAATAAATTATATTCGAATCTAAGTCTCTACTGAACATCTGGTCCTCAATGTCATTCTTTGTAACAACGATTCCGTTGTCGGTATCCTGATATGCAGTAGAACTGCAAGATATTCAAAACAAAATTAGTAATTAAATTGTTTATATATATAACAGTTTTTTGATATGAATTATAATAAAATTAATTAACTTACTCAGAAAAGGACTTGTCCAAGAAATTTTTTATAAGAGCTTGTTGATGGGGCTGCAGAATTCTGTATGCTGTGGTTTCGGTCAATTCTCTTGATTTTGGCTGAGTGGGGGTAATCTCTTTGTCACTGAAACCAGTGGCAGAACTCAGAGCCGTAGGCTGTGGAAGAGGATGTTCATTTATTTTCTTCTTTTGTTTTGGATAAACGAAGTCGGAGTCATCGCGATCTCTTTTAGCGCGCTTCCATTCTTTGACTCTCCTTTCTGTCGTTCCTTTAGAGTAATCCAAAACTTTTCCTTCTAAGGATTGCTTCTGAACTGGAGTATGTTCTTGAATTTTTTTTTCTTCAGAAGCTCTATCCCTTTGGAGTTCTAGAATCAGTTGAGTTATATTCAAAAAAAACTGGGGATATCTTCCCCAAAAATATTTACAATAAATTCAGAACCCATGTTTTCATCCTCTTCTAAAAAAATTTTATTCTTCTCTTCAGCCTGCTTCTCCATCTGCTCCATAATTATTTGATGCTTCTTCTCCTCTTCTCCCTTCTTCCTTCTCCTCTCCTCTTCTTTCATCCTCTCCTGCCTCTTCTTCTCCTCCTCTAACTTCCTTCTCTTCTCCTTTTCCTGTTCCTCCTCTTCTCCTTCTCCTTCTTCTCCATTACAATCCTCCTCTTCTGCTCCTTCTCCTCTTCCCTTCTCCTCTCCTCCTCTTACCTCCTCTTCTTATTCTCCTCCTCTTCCCTCCTCCTCCTCTCCTGCCCCTCCTCTTCCCTCCTCCTCTCCTCCTTCTCCTGCTCATCCTCTTCCTTTCTCCTCTTCTCCTTCTCCTCTTCTTCCCTCATTCTCCTCTCATTCTCCTCCTCTTCACTCCTTCTCTTCTCCTTTTCCTTCTCCTTCGCAGCAGCGGCTGCTCTCAACAGCTCTTCTTCTTCTTCTTTCACTTTTAATTTCCTCTACTGCTTTTTTAATTTTTTTCTTCTCTCTTATTTTTCTTCTTTTTTCCTTTAATTCAGCCTTGAGTCTGTTCTCAGTCTCTATTTTTTCAATTTTTCTTTCAAGCTGAGAAACATATTCTATCAAGTACTGATTTTGATTCATTAACTCTTCAATTTCTTTAGCTTGTTCATCCCGTTGTGGTGGCAAAAAACCTGTAAAAGTTGGTTCTTGCTCACTCGTCTCTTCTAGCTCAATTATTTGTGCAGCTTCTGGCTCCTTTTCAGACGGGATGTTAGCTTGATTATATCTATTTCCTTCTTCTTCTTCTTCTTCTTCATCTTCATCTTCTGCTTCTTCTTCCTCCTTCTCTTCCCCTTCAGCAGGAAGGCCAATCATAACTTTTTCTTCATTAGAGATGTTGGCCATTCGAGACAAAATCTGAGAAAAAATAAAAAAATAAAGTTAAAAACAATTATTTGAAATAATTATACTGCGACCAAGGTCGAGTATATTTATTAACTATTAAGATAGAATGCGACCATGGTCGCAGTTTGTTTGTCTGGCACATAAATTTAACTGCGAAGACTTACAACTTAATACTGAGACCTTGGTCGCAATTTATTTAAACGGTATTATCAGGAGAATGCGACCATGGTCGCACTTTGTATGTCCGGCACATTATATGAACTGCGAAACGTGCAGCTCAATACTGCGACCATGGTCGCATTCTAAGATTATGATCGCATTTTAATCAATACTATATGGTATTTAATATTTTAAAAATTACGATATTTGCGTCAAGCTCATTTAGATCAATTTCAAGCAAAGATCTGCTAATGTTCTGGAGGTCCCATCTTATTGCGCGTGGGGTTTTTTCCTCCAAACCAGATCTCGGCTCAAAAATAGGAGCCCTCTCACATAGTCAATAATGCAAAATGTAAAATTAAATTAGTTTACACCAATATTCATAAGACTATGGGCAAATTTCATACAATGTTGGCCAAATTTGATATTCATACTCACAATAATTTGCACGGAGCATCCTTGCAGCTCGTACGTGGTATGCCTGAAGATGTCCATTGACTCAATCAAGAATTGCCAAACAGCTTTAGCCTAGCATATTGACCTCATCAGCTGCATATTGACAATCTGTTCCACAATATACCACGGCACCGTGCATTTACTGCCAGAGAAGAATAGAGTGGCCGACATGTATAGGATGATTATTGTAGTAAAGTCTTGAGCTGCAAGTCTCTGTCTGTCTCTTATAATTTCATGCAAAATCACTTGCTGCTCAAGCTGTTCATCCTTTGTCATATCTAATTCACCCCTCATCCTTTTCTTGACCAGAAGATCATCCAATGCCTCTTCAATAGATACTTTCGTGATCTTCTTTATATTGGGGAAATAATATTTTATAACCCATCTATCCTTCATTGTACAGGTTTTATTCATAATAAAATCTGATCTAATGATAGGTAGACTAAAAGTTAGGGCAATATCCTCCACCGTTAACTCAATTTTTTTGCCCCCAATTGTAAAGGTCCTTGAATCCCTATCATACTGGTCTAAAATTCTCAGTACAAAACGTTTGATTTTAGACCCTTTTCACCCCCAAATTCCTCATTATAGAAGGCCATGAAGATTGGGCCAAATGGGGTATTCTTGATTGCCTCTAAGAAATCGGCCTGAATGTACTTTTTGAATTTCTTTATGATCTCGCACATAGGTTTTAGGCTCGATCTCAGAGGACGAACCTTCATCTGTTGTTTACCTATAAATGAAGAAAAATTAAAAACTTTAGACCAATGATTATTTATAAATTATAAGGGAATAAAAAGCAAATTAATTTTACAACACTGCGACCAAGGTCGCAGAGTAAACAATGAACGACACTGCGACCAAGGTCGCATAAGTCTTCAGTGTAAACATAAAAATCTGCGACCATGGTCTACACTGCGACAAAGATCGCAATAATCTACAGTGCAAACATAAACAATTGCGACCAGGGTCAATAATGCGACCAAGGTCGCATAAGTATACACTTTAAACATAAACAACTGCGACCCGGGTCGACACTGCGACCAAGGTCGCATAAGACTACAGTGCAAACATAATCAACTGCTGTCGGGGAATTAAAAAAAATGACGTTAAATACACTGCGACCATGGTCGCAGGACACTACAACGCATATTGAGACAACTGCGACCCATGTCGCAGTATGTAATATAAAACAAAGGACCTTTCAAATACTGCGACCAACGTCGCATTCGTATAAAATAAAATACCAAAAAAAATTTAAAACTCTACTATCTAAGTCGAACAGATCTGCTCTATAAGTTTAACTACTGCGACTGAGGTCGACAAATATTGTATGAAAAAAAAATTTGGCTTAAAAATATATTAGCAAGGTCGCATACATGTACATCGCTTTTTCAAAAAATACAGCGACCATGGTAAAAATAAAAGGAAATGAAAAAACATGAAAAAAATGGACCTTTATCGTTGTGTTAGAAAATCTATAAATTTAAAAATTTATTCGTCATCTAAAGTTTCAAAATCTCTTTCTTAATTGCGACCATGGTCCCAAGATTTAAAAAAAAAGTGACAGAAATGGAAATAAATTTAAAAAAATAATATTAAAACTATTAAAATCCATAAACCCTAAAAAATTTTGGAAAATATCATTTTTCTAGTACCTTTTTCGGCGGATGATTTCTTTGGCGCCATGTTTTGCTAGTATATATTTTTAAAAAAAACGGATGAAATTTGAGAACAATAGAACTAATTGGATCAGAATGATCAGGTGAAATTTTAGAGTTGTAAATTTTTTTAAAAGGAAATATTTTACATAAGGTAAAAAGTTGTGAGTGAGGGTATTTTCAGAAAATACAATGTTGAGGTGACTGACATTAAATTAGGCGGGAGTTTTCAGGTTTTTGTCCGCCAAAATTTATGACAGATTTGTGGATCTGATGTTGCCACGTCCCACCAGCTGAGAAACTCTCTCAGCCTGCCGGCTGAGGTACAGTAACCCCATATATATATATATATATATATATATATATATATATATATATATATATATATATATATATATATATATATATATATATATATATATGAACGCGTTCTCTTGTTAGTACTCGGAGTTCCAAAGATCGAGAATTTTCATGTGCTTTTCGTATTTAAGCGAGTATCCTCGCCTCATTTTGGTTTTCCTGCTTCGTTAGGTCGACTTGTATTGTATTTTGTATTTGTATTTGTATTTTGTATTGGGTTGTACCCTTTTATTTGTATGTAGCCATGTGCCCAGTATTGTACATGTATATGCCTGTGCCGAATGTTTGTACTAGAGTAGCTTATTTTTTTGTACATATACCATGCTTGTAATGTATTTTATTTTGCTTTTGTACTATGCATGGCCGACCCTCCGTGGACAATTAGCCTCCGGGTTTAACCTCTCAAAGGTTTATTAGGACTTTCCATCTTTGCCTGGAAAGACAGTTCAATGTTTAATGTTTTGCCACTAAACACGCTTAGGCAGGACTCTGCATGATTTTACACTCGCATCTTAACTCGAGTCATTCTCAGGTTCCACCAGGTGCTTTAGTGACTAAACTATGTCCGTTGATCTTATCCCTGGCTTGTTTAGCTTCACTTACATGTTTGCTGGCTTGTTAACTACTTGCATTAATGGTTAAATATCTGCTATTGCTTGCTGTATTTTTCATCTGAAGTGTTAGCCCTATCTCTTGTCACCTGAAATATTACTACTTGCCACCGCCGCTGTTTTGAAATCACGTATCACCTGCACCTGCCTGATCACTTGTCATCTTAATATCAACACCTGGCACCTGTCATGTCTAACTCTTGACTCATAATTATCACATTACGGGAATATAGTACCTGATCTCTTGTTAAGTACTCCTGTTATAAATACTCTCGTTATGCAAGTATTCCCATTATGCATGTATTCTTTTTATGCTTCTGCTCATTCCCGTAATCTGATAATTATGTTTAATAAGTTATAAAGAAAAAGAACAACTTACATTAGGAATGGGAGGAAGTGATGAATGCCAGTATGATGCCTTACTTATAGTGGTAGATAACTAAACTAATGATTCATGTTAGAGTGCTTTTAGGCACCCAGAAGATGCGTGTTAGGGTGATTTTAGGCACCCATAGGCTGTGTGCCGGGCAGACGGGAACCATTATAAATGTGAGCTATCAGTTCTTCATCAGCTTTCAATAACCAACCTCGACTTACTTATATATAGACGTATGTGTGTTGATATGTACACTAGGACACATACCTAGATATATGAGTTGGACGAGTAATAGTAATAAGATACAAAGATAATAACTCGTTGTCTTGCTTTGCAACTGGGTTACACCGCTGGTTTTGTCATGTTTACTTCCATCGAGTTTTACCTCAGATTTTTTATTTTATTAATCATTATTATATTTCATGGTTACCACCTATTTTAGCTGTGATTGTGGACAGCTCAGGTTGTGCATACTCAGTCGATGGAGACATGAGGTATCGGTATATAGATAAGGGTTTCCTTATTTAGATTATCCCCTTAAGGTATTAATCTCATGAATCTATCTACTAAGCCCATACAAGTGGTTTTATCATATCTATTTATCCCATCATTTGATGACTCATTCCTATTCATGTGTGACTGTGCTCACAACATGATTTTCAATACATGCACTTTTATTCTGATTTATTGATACGCATGTGGTTATCCTTGCACGCCACTTGGCATTTACCATATGACTTGTTGGGGAGTTCTGACTCCCCTCGATCCTCACGTTCAGATCTCGGAGCTAGGATGGATGTGGATCCTTCTGCTGAGGGCCAAGCTTACCTTGTAGAGCAAGCATGCCTGTTGTGGCTTTAATCCCCTCTTTTATTTCTCGTTGGTTGGCTCATGAGCAACTTTTATGATGTTCTTATTGTAAATCTTACTTTGTTGTTTCCAAGTGATATAATATTACTGTAATATTAAATCACACTATGTGATAATGATATACTTGTAATGGTTATATTAGAATATATATTACCCTTGTGCTTTTGCACTCTGATTCTTCCTTGTACTGATGCTTAGCATATATACGTGAGGGTATTTTTGACTTGCGTATATACGTCGCAGTAACGTCTCCGTATCTGCGAGATCAGGGCATTACAAGTTGTCTTGAGGCGAATGATATCACTGTGCCTCGTTGCATCAACACACAGCCCAGGCCGCACCCAGAAGCATCATTATGTATCACCATCCCTCCTGATTCATCTAGAATTACTAGAACTAGTATTGTTTTCAATCGATCCTTCAGTTCCTCAAATGCTATCTGACATTCCTCAGTCCACTGATACTTCACCACTTTCCTGATGAGCTTGGTTAGAGGCTCGATGATCCTGGAGAAATTTTTGACAAACCGATGATAGTACCTAGCCAGTCCCATGAAACTTTTCACTTCTGTGGCAGACTTAGGGATTGGCCAATCTCTAACGGCTTCTACTTAGTTGGATCCACCAAGTTGATATCCCCAAACATAATACACACGAGAAATGAGACATTTTCTAGCCAAAATGAGCACTTACTAAGCTTTACATACAACTTCTCTTATCTAAGAGTTTAAAGAACAATCATCAAGTGCTCAGCATGCTCCTCCTTGGTCTTAGAATAGATCAGGATATCATCAATGAAGACCATAACAACTTGATCTAGGTATGGAGCAAAGATGCGGTTCATCAAGTCTATGAATACCGCATGAGCGTTGGTGACTCTGAATGGCATAACAAGTAATTTGAAATGTCCATATCGCGTACCAAAAGCAATCTTTGGCATATCCTCAACCTTAACCAGCACTTGGTGATAACCAGAATGGGGATCTAACTTATAGAGAATACTGTGGCTCCCCCTAGTTGAACAAAGAGATCTTTAATCCGGGTACGTGTTCTTAACTGTGTGTAACACCCTGATTCTAGAATACGTATCATTTTACTATTTTTGACGTTTTGATATTGTACGCTTCATTTCATGTACGTTTTTTTTTCTCCGTTTGACCTGAAATTTTTGCACAAGACTCTACAGTGGCACTAAATTCTACCCTAGAAATTTCATATTTTTTAAAATAATTATTTAATAAAATACTTTCTCCTTTCCTAGTTTTCCTTTTCTTTCTTCTCTAAGTTCATTTATTTTTCAAATTTCTTCATGTTACTTTTATTATTTTCTTAGGAGATAGTTGCATATAACACATTAATGATCTCATATTTGCATTTCTAATTCTTTCTCTTTTCTTTTTTTTCCTTTTTTTCCTTTTTCTTTCTCCAAGTTTCTACACAATTCCAGGGCTTCCCATGGAAGCCACATCCCTAGCTTTTCATGCAAGCTTCCCCCACTCTCTAGAATACTCTCTCACTCATCCTTATCACCCCAAAACCAAACTCATCCTTTCCCCCATCATTTTCTCTCCATTTCACTCTCTAAAGTTCCTAAAATAAATCCTAAAACCCCACTGCTGCTTCTCCATCATCCTAATATGATCCCTAGGCCTAAACACAACCCTATATTTTTACCATAATTTTTCTCTCACTAAAAACCCCTAAAATGGTACTTTCTCTCTCCTCCCTCTAACTTCCCTCTACATTTTCTCTTACCTCCCTCCACTCCTCCATGGCTGTTGTCGTAGGATGCTTCCTCTTCCTCTCCTCTACCTCCCATAATTTTCTCCTGTTTTCTCTCTATTTAATAGTCCCAAAATGCTATTTTCTTTCTCCTCCTTTACCTTCTCTCTAGCTTTCTCTCACGTCACTCCTCTTTCTCCATAGCTACCACAGGGAGTACTCTCTCCCCTCCTCCACCTCCTCCATCAATTTTACAGCCAAAAGCTTTTTCTCTCCTATCCAAAACCAAAACCCTAATTTTCTATCTAGATTTCTCTTCTTTATATTTTCTCTCTCTAAAACACCTCCCTCAACTTCCTCCTTCCTCCTACAGTCCAAGGCAAGCCCTTGGCTGCCCACATGCACGCACTTGCCCACACGTGCACATGTGCACTTGGTATCAGGTATTTCCCAATAAAGGCGAGTACTCTTCCCTTGTTGCACATATACACTTGTACATATATATTAGTACATAGGCATGCGTATTTCATGTTTTGTGCATTTCTAAGAATTTCCTATAATATTTTGAAAATATCTGGCATTTCTATTAATTTCCTACATTTTAGGAATTTTCTGTATATTTTAAGAATTTTTCAATGTATTGAGAAATTATCTTTGTATTTTTAGGATTTTTGTGTATTTAAAAATTTTCTACATATATACATATGTATTTTTTGAGTATTTAAGAATTTCCTATAATTTTTTGGAATTAAAATGTATTTTCTGTAATTAACTGTATTTTTGACATTTCGGACTAACAGTGGTGCAGGTTGCAGATAAAGACCTTTGGGATGAACTTTCCTTCAGGGGTTGGCTGTTTCAAGAGATCCCTCCCAGTTATCTAAGGGCAAAAGGCTATCTCCATCGCCCACTACCATTAGTGTTTCATGGTAGCCGGATGGGGGGTTTTATGCCTAGGATGCTCTATCCATTCTGAAATATCCTCCGAGAGACCACTATGCAGGTCACCCATTACTTTTGGGTTTCATGGTGACTGGGGCAGAGGGTACCCAACTAAGGAGCATGATATGGAGTCTGTGTCGATATTTATGATTATTATATTATTTCCTGTTTGTGTGTGGTACTAACATGTTCTGCAGGTACCTATACAACTAACAGGCTTAAATTGCTATGCAGTTCTATGCTAAAGCCCCGGGGCTTTTGAACCTCCTAAGGTTTATTAACAGCTTATCTCTGTTTTGGCAACACCTGGTAGGCGTATTTAACGCTCAGCGCTTTATTCACTAGACTCGTTAAGGCGGAACTCTACCAGATTTTTGACTCACAGTCTAAGCCGAGCATTCCTGTAGCTCTGCCTAGAGCATTAGTAATTAAATATTGTTTGCTGATTGTGCCTTGCTCTGCTTGCTTGTGCATAGCTATGATGCTGCTTTTATACTATTTACTAGATACTGATACTAATATTACTGATACTAACACTGATATTGTCACTGATATTTGACATGGATTACCTGGCCTAACATTTGTTACTGATACCTGATACTGACATTACACTGGACATGACAGTGACACCTGATACTGAGCACTATTACTGATATGGACTACTGACACTAACGTTACACCTAACATCAACATGGCATTGACATCTCATATACTGACTGCAGAACATATATTGATAACTAAACAGTACCATAACTCCTGATCTATTACACTATCCGCTTTCAGACTTGGTACTTTAACTCCTGACTAAATATAATACAAGAATCATGATTATCGCTTTACAGGGAATCGCTACTGAATCTTGATATACGATACTCATGTTACTATTTTGTATGTGAAACTAAGTGTCATGTGAAACAATACGGGGGCCACCTCTAGAATCCCATACCTGATGTGTGGAACAAAGTGGCACGTGAAAAAAAGTACCACACACATGTCCTAGTGATAGGGGCCACCTCTTGAATCCTCCAGGGTCACCTCTAGAATCCCACATCTCTTGATTACTATAATCCTGATTTTTGTACTCCTGATATGTATTCTTGTTGATCCCCGTAAATAGTATATCATGAGCATACTGAGAATTGTATAAAGAACTGGTTATATTAACTGACTCCACATATACTTTGGATGGGGGAATTGGTGTATCAGTATGTACGGCTTCATAATGGTTCAATATTACAACATCTGTAGAGATCTACCTTAGGCCATAGGAGTCCTTGCGGGGTGTCATGACACCCTGATCTATAGCACCTAATGGCGTGGATTGGGAGAAACAAACCCAATCATATGAAACTAGCGCCTAAAGGTGTGGATTGGGGGAACAAACCCAATCATCTGAAACTAGCGCCTAGCAATGTGGATTGGGGGAACAAACCCAATCATCTGAAGCTAGCGCCTAACGGGGTAGATTGGGGCCAAACCCAATCACATGAAATCGTTGTCCCGGGAATGCACAGGGCCCATTGTGAACCTGATGCAATTGATATTCCATCAGTTTCCAAAGTAATTATTATGAATCCACAAACATGACATGACTTGATGATACTAACTCCCAGCAACTCTGGTTGTATACGCCCAGGGGATGGTGAAGTGAGATATATGGTATATACAAAAGGGTTTCCTTGTTTGGATTATTCCCTCGATGTACTAATCTCATGGAGCTAGAGATTAAGTTTATACAATTGGTTTTTCCTATATTTACATTATACACATACAATTAATGAATTACATATGCTTTCGTTGATATAATTTAAATATGATTTCATGCATACATAAACATGTTTTCATGTAATTTCATTTAATTCATTTGCATATGCATTTGCTTTTGTGCATGCCAATGGCATTTTTATGCACTCATTGGGTTGCATTCTGACAACCCTGAACTTGCATGTCCAGATTCTGGAGGTTAAACATTAGTGAAGTTCCTCTAACTGATCAGAGTGGCGCAGCAGAAGCTCAGCAGATCTTAGGATCGAAACCTGGCGTAGGCTTGGAGATCTAGTAGCGGATTCTCCTGATCCATCTCTTTTATCAGAATCTCGAGATTTATTTTCAGCTCTAGAGCTTCTTTCAATATTATATCTTGTAATATTATATCATGTAAATATCTTGTAAATCATATTTTGGTATGTTCCTATGATATAATATTCATGTAATATTGGATCACATACTGTGATAACAATGTGCTTGGACTGTAGTAATGAAATGTGTATTACCAATGTGCTTACGTACCTTGATTCCTGACTGTACTGATTTGCTTAGTGTATGTATGGGCCCTGCATATGTATATTGTAGTAGCATCTTCGTAACTGATGGGGCGAGGTGTTACAGGTTGGTATCAGAGCTTAGGCTGAGCTCTTCCACTTCAATACAACCAGTCGACAGATTAATGTGATATTAATTTGTAACTAGAACAAGAATTAGAGTTATACATTATAATTTGAAGTTCAAGTTATCTGTCCTTTCTGATGATCTTCCTTAAACTCCTGAAATCTTTTCATCCTTCTGATCAGGGAAAACCGTGCACAAAAAGTGCAGTTTTAAAATCACTAATTAAAGTGTGTGTGTTTGTGTGCGCGCTTTACCTTCCTCGATACTTTCGCTAAACGGGTCGAGTCCACAAGGACGGAAGGTGATAGGAGCTTTCACGGTATGTTCACTGTGTGTTAACGGCTGTTATATGTTTCAAAGAATTAAAGAAAATAACACAAAGAATGAAAAGAGAAGAGTAGGTGAAAACAAAGAAGTGGGAAAACCTAAAAGAGAAGGAATTTGTGATTTTTGTGTTATTTTTAAAACAAAATAAAAATGTAAAAAAACTCATGGCTACTTATTACTAATAACTTCACTAATCATGTTAACATCTTAGTGATAGTTATCACACATGTATCCTTAACCATCACTACTCCTTGGTTCAAAAGCTTTACAAAGCATGAACCATAAGATCACTCATCACATCGAAACTCAACAAACAAGTGCAAGCTACACTTAAACTATCAAAATTAACTAGAGCAAGTAAGAAATAAAATAATATTAGCTTGTTAGAGAGTTATATTTTAGAGTATTAGAATCCATCATCATTAGCCATCAATGGCTCTTGCAACAACACGACCAAGTAGAGGCTATTAGATTCATGTGAATTATCAAGTAAAGGTTAGCAAGTTAATGGTTAGTGGTTAGTTGCCTTGAGAGAAAAATCTAAGCATGTAAAGAGTTAGAGAGAAGAAAACAAGTAGAGTAAAGAGAGAACCTTTCATAGAGTGTCACCCTCTATTACAAGCACTCTAACTTTCATCCTAAGAATCACTCTCTTGCCTATTGCATGATCTACAAAAATAAAAAAATACAAAAGAAGAAGAACTAACCTACACTAAAGAGAGAAAACTATCCTAAAAACCTTCCTTCCTTTCATTCTGCTCAACCAAGGGTGTTTATAGGCTAAGTGGGGGCACCAGGGGGTGTATACGGGGCCACGCGTCGAAAGACAACACGTGGCTCCTCCGTATTTCCATGGAAACATGACAAAAGACATGTTTCCGCGGCAATACAGGCTCCATTCGCACGGCGCCGCCTGCCACGGTCGGCTGCCTTGTCCCCCTACTGGTCCCCCTAGTTTCTAGTTTTCTATTCCCAAAATTAGCAGAATAGGCACTAAAGTCAATGGCTAGTTCTATGAACTAAAAATCACTAAATAAATTAGATTTTTTATCTTCTTCTTCATTTCACACCATGGATCTAGGAACATACTAGAAAACCATTATAAGTAATATTTTTATATAAAACAAATGTAAAGATATGCATGAAATTTGCACTTTTAGAGACTAAACACACCCCCACACTTACCTTTTGCTTGTCCCGAGCAAAACAAAAAAACTAACTAAGAAATTAATTACACCACTTTCGCAGGTGACGTGATTGCACTGAGCTGTGCAACAACCTGTTAAACCTCTAAGTTTTCCCTAGAGGAGGAGTTTTGTCTCTGAGGGTTTTCAGCGGATTACACCCACAAAATCCATTAAAAAAAAGATACCAAATGTTAATATTTTAAAAACACATTTTGAAAAAGAGAATAATGTTTTCCAAGGTCATAAGTTTACCATAAATTATTTTTCCTTAAACTAAGTTTAAATGTAAAATCTTGTTATAAATTAAAGGTTAGAATTTAAAATTGAATTGATTCTTTAATCTTTCATAGAACTCTTAGAAAATATGCACTTTGTGAACAGTGAAAATTCATGGGATATCAACTCTAACTTTCATACCTTTATTTGTCTCAAAAATATTTTTTCTTCTCTTAGTTTTTTAAGGCTTTCTAGTTTACCCAGGTAATGAGCCTTTAGCTGGTGACTTCCAAACCAGATGATTTTAAGGCACCAGATGAGAAAACATCCCTCGGGCTTAAGGACTCGAGTAAATAAGGCCACAAAAACTAAAGGGGATTATTTTGTTTTTGTCTACTATTTTAAGATGTGATTAATTATTCTTCCTGAGGCATAATTACCCAGCTTCAATAAGTGGTTTTATGGTTTTTATTTTTTATAGCATTTTCAATCTTTGTTTCAATCTTAAAAAATTGTGTAAGTGTGAAATGCATATATCTGAGGCAAAAACTTTAAGATCAAATATCTTTTCAATATTGCTTTCTTATCATAAATTTAAATAAGATCTATTATTTTGACTTGGTTTATAAAACTCATAATTTTAGGTCTTCCTAATTACTAAAAAACTATTTCTATTATTTCAAAAAGTTTTGTAAAATGAAAAGAAAAGAATTTTTATACAAAAGAAAAATCTAAAATTTTCTAAAAATAAGTATAAAAGAAAGAAACTTTAAAACAAACTATGCTAGTAAACCCTCCCCCACACTTATCTCATGCATTGTCCTTGATGCATCGTGAATGTGTATATGCATGAAACAAATAAAAATTAAAGAAAAATTATCTTATGGTGGTGGTTCCGATGGTGGTCTGATTGGTCTACGAAATATAGCCCAATTCAGAGATTTTGGATATTGATGGAGTTCACCAGTGACCTCTCTAATACAACCCAGTAAAAGAATGATTGAGTGAATGATCTTATTTAAAAAATTGTCCCCATCTAATTTTTAATTTTCAAAAATAATTCTTGAGTCATTTTATTCAACACCTTTGTTGTTTTATTTTGAAAGATGATTGATTTGCGCTCCAAAGGAACAAATATTGACTCGAGAAGTTGACTTTTAGATCAAGTCTGGATTCAAAAGAAAGAGTCAAAATTGGTTCTAAAATTAGGTCCAAACCAAAAAATTGATGTTCACACACTTGCCTCATAAACGAAGTGTGATCCGAAAGATATTAGTGAATCTGTTTCATGGTATACTGATATTCTATTTCATGATGTATTGATACAAGATTCAATGTTGACTCTGGAATACGAAAAAAAATCTGGTAAAGATACCAGAGATATTATTGAATCAAAATATTAAATAAAATTACCAAATTATAGATCTAGATCACTTTCATGCTCAAGTTCAATTTCAAGAAGGGATAACTTGCGAAAATATCAATTGGACTTTCAAAACTTAGAGTTTGGTCAAGTTTAAATGGATGAGCTGAAATTAAATCTTGGTTTCTAAAATAACATGATTCTTCGGTCCAATCGATAGGGTTAGGGTTATAAGATTGGTCAAATATTGACAATAAAGACTTTTCTCACTCCCATTGATCAATTTGCTTATTATTAAGTCTAACTTACTAATTGGTTGGGTAATAAAATTTTGAGTTTCAATCATGTCTTATACACTCGTTGCAATTGGTTCTTCTTGAAATTATTAGTATGAAAATTGGTTTTGGAAATTGGGGTAATATCGTAAGCCAATTCGATTTTGTGATTGTTGCTTAGAGTCATGCAAGGCTTCCGTACTAATTTTCAGATGGATTTTTTTGCAGTTAAAGTTCTAAAAAAGAAGTATATGAAGCTTAGTACTGGGAAATGGTGAGTCCAACATGTTTTAAGAATGACAGTCGGACTCAAGCAAGAGTTCCATACTCAATTCTAGGATTGATGGTTGTTCATTTTGAACCAATGAGACTGGAAAAGATGAGTATGGCTCTTGAAAATTTAGTTGAAATGATGTGTCTAACATATTTTGAAATTGTTGCTTAGCTTTAAGAAAAAATTCCATACTCTTTTCTAAATCTGATTTTTCTTCAATGGGTTGTTCTAAAAAAGGAGAATTGAAGTTTGATGGGGGAATGATTGTGACTTGTTCTGAATTCGTTATTGGGACTCGAGCATGGCTTCTATACTCTTTTGTATCTCTGATTTTTCTTCAATTGGCGGTTTAGAAAAAGGAGTATGTGAAGTAAAATATAAGAAAGAAGAATGTGGATAAGGTGGTTAAAAATTTGACTCAAGAAGTTGAATCCTCATTGACTCTTTGAAGAGTGAAAATTATTTTAAAATTTTGATCGTAGAATTAGGGATACTGGTCATATTGAGTCAGACAAACCCAATCCGACATTTATGGTTGGTTCATGTTGTATATAGTTGGGTTCGAGTTATCCAAGTCAAATGAGATCGAGGTGAAAATGGATTCATTTGGTTGGAAAAATTTTGGTTATATTCCATTTTATCACAATAATCACAAAAAAATTCAAACAAACAAATAAACAAAAAGGAAAAAAATTCAAAAACAAGCCTATAATAGGGTTGACCTAGACCTAAACGACTCATAATTGGTTAAACTGTCCACGGGGGGTACATTGTAGGAATCTGACCACAAGTTAATCTGTTATGTTGTGGCAAGATCAGTGGGAGGTATCCGTGCTGGAGCAACGGGCCTAATTATGCCAATCACTGTTCTTTGAGATTTTCTCTCTCAATCCCTAACCTTTGACACCAATTTGATATTAGTCAAACTCTAACAACTCCCCCCTTAGATCAATCTCTTAAATGAGTCTGAGATATTCTTAGAGGACAACGTCTAGACAATTTTGCTTAGGCTTGGGTTAGGTGAGTGGGGAGGTGGTTTTTAGTTTAAGTGAGGGTAGCGACTTCCACACCTTATGTTGTATCAGGATACGCCCTTAAGCTCTGATTCGTGCAAGTGTGCAATATAAATAAGAATGAACATACAAAGCGAGTAAATCACCCACGTGTTTGTCCTAATTATAGGCAATGTAATATGTACACCTCTGTCCAGATCACAACAATAGAAGAACAAAATACTGGATATTAGAATTGAAATTTACACGTGCCTAGATACAAATGCCTAAGCCATTTTAAAGCATCCAATTACCGTATTTTAGTTCTTAATTATTGTGGTGTTTAGGCAAACCAACACAGAAATTAACAACAGAAGATAGTAATATACAAAAATTTATCCAACCATACAACAACTTTTGAAGCACTTGCTCCCTGCTTTCTTGAGCAGGGAGATGCAAGTAAGTGTGGATTTATGCAATGCTAAAGATTTGACCGTACACCAAAAACAAAGAAGAAAATTAACAAAAATGTGAAATCAAACCATTCCCATCCTCGGCAATGGCGCCAAAATTTGATCAGGGAAAAACCATGCACAAAAAGTATCATTTTGAAATCACTAATTAAAGTGTGTGTGCTTTGGCTTCCTCGATACTTTCACTATAGTATAGAGGCTAAATGGGTCGAATCCACAAGGACAGGAGGTGATAGAACCTTTCACGGTATGTTCACGTGTATGTTAACGGTTCTTTTATATTTCAAAGAATCAAAAGAAAGAAAATAACGAATAAAAAGAGAAGAGTACGGTGAAAATAAAGAAGTGGGAAACATAGAAGAGAAGGTGTTTGTGATTTTTGTATTATTTCTAAACCAATGTAAAAATGTAAGAAAACCCATGGCTACTAACTAGTAATGACTCAATTAACCATGCTAATCTCTTAGTGATAGTTGCCACACATGTATCCTTTACCATCACTAGTCCTTGGCTCAAGAGATTTACAAAGCATGACCCATAAGCTCACTCATTATATTCAAACTCAACAAATAAGTGCAAGCTACACTTAAATCTTCAAAACTAACTAGATTAAGTATGAAATAAAGCAATGTTAGTTTGTTAGAGAGTTAGATATTAGGGTATTAGAATCCATCATCATGAGCCATCAATATATCTTGCAAGAGTAAAGCCAAGTAGAGGTTATTAGATACATGTGGATTATCAAATAAGAAGTTAGCAAGGTAGTAGTTAGTGGTTAGTTGCCATGAGAGAAAAAACTAAGCATGTAAAGAGTTAGAGAGAAGAAAACAAGTGAGATAAGGAGATAACCTTTCATAGAGTGTCACTCTCCATTACAAGCGCTCTAACTTTCATCCTAAGAATCACTCTCTTCCCTATTTAATGATCTACAAAAATGAAAAATACAAAAGAACAAGAAGATAAAGAAATAACCTACACTAAAGAGAGAAAACTATCCTAAAAACCTTGCTTCCTTCTATTCTGCTCAGCCAGGGGTATTTATAGGCTAAGAGGGGCATCAAGGGGTGTATACGGGGCCACGTGTCGAAGGACGACGTGTGGCTCCTCTGTTGCCTTGGAAACATGACAAAAACTGCGTTTCCGCGACAATACGGACACCGCTCGTGCGGCGCCGCTTTCCACGGTCGGCTGCCTCATCCCCCTGTTGGTCCCCTTACTGGTTTCTGGTTTTATTTTCCCAAAATTAGAAGAATAGGCTCCAAAGTCAATGGCTACTAGTAGGATCTAAAAATCACCAAATAAATGGGATTTTTTATCTTCTTCTTCATTCCACACCATGGACCTAGGAACATATAAGAAAATCATTATTAGCAACATTTTTTTTCATAAAACAAAGGTGAAGATGTCGTATGAAATATGCACTTTTAGAGGCTAATCACCTTCCACATTTAAGTTTTCATTGTCCCGACTTTTTCTATTCTGAATCGGTAAATCTTTCTTGTTATTTCTATTATATCTTGTAATATCAGTGATTATTTCTGATCAATTACCATTGCATCTTGCTCTGATCATTACTCTGATCCTTTTTGTGTGTGTCTCCCTCCTTAACGAAATTGTGAGGAAGTAAGTTTTTGCGAGGTGGGAAGAGTGTAATACCCTGACCCCAGAATACGTATTTTTTTACTATTTTTGACGTTCTGGTCTTGTACCCTTCATCTCATGTACATTATTTCCACATTTGACCTGAAATTTTTACATGAGACTCTGCACTGGCACTAAATTCTATCCTAGAAATTTCATAATTTTTCTTTTTAAAAATTTATTTAATAAAGTATTTTCTCTCTCCTCCTAGTTTTCCATTTCTTTCTTCTCTAAATTCATTTCTTTTTAATTTTCTTCATTTTTATTTTTTTATTATTTTCTTAGGGGACATTTGCACATAACCCCTCAATGATCTCATATTTGCATTTCTAATTCTTTATCTTTTCTTTTCTTTTTCTTTTCTTTCTCCTAGTTCTACACACTTCCATGGCTTCTCATGGAAGCCACATCCCTGGCTTCTCATGCAAGCTTCCCCTACTCTCTAGAACACTCTTTCACTTATGCTTATCACCCAAAAACTAAAATCATCCTTCCCCCATCATTTTCTCTCCATTTCTCTCTCCAAAAACACTCCATTTCACTCTCAAAAATCCTACAAAAATCCTAAGACCCCATGTCCACTTTTCCATCATTCTAATATGATCCTTAGGCCTAAATAGAACTCCCATATTTTCCCATAATTTTTCTCCCACTAAATCTCCTAAAATGGCACTTTCTTTCTTCTTCCTCTAAATTCTCTCTACATTTTCTCTCACCTCTCTCCACTCCTCCATGGCCAGATATTGTAAGATGCTTCCTCTCCTTCTCCTCTATCCTCGATAACTTTCTCATGTTTTTCTCTTTTTAACAATCCCTAAAATGCTATTTTCTCTCTCCTCCTTTACTTTCTCTCTCTAGCTTTTTCTCACGTCACCCCTCTTTCTTCAGGATGGCTACTATAGGGAGGACCCTCTTCCTCTCCTCCGCCTCCTCCATTAATTCCATAGCCAAAAGCCTTTTCTCTCTCCTCTAAAACCAAAATCATAATTTTTTCTCTCTAAGTTTCTCTCTTATTTACATTTTCTCTCTCTAAAACACCTCTCCTCAACTTTCTCCTTCCTCTTATAGTCCAGCGTCAGCCCTTGGCTGCCCATGTGCATGTGCACCCACGTGCACACGTGCACATGATATCATGTATTTCCCGATATAGGCAAGTACTCTTTCCTTGTTGCATATGTGATCGGCAAAAAATAAGTACAAGAATAAGTAAAAAGAGTGTGGGCTGATGTTACTGCTTTTATGATTCTTTCGTAGTAGCGAAGTGGCTATACGGGTCGTGTCCACAAGGAGGGAGAGCGATGGGAGCTTGATGCGACTTCAAAGTTCAAGAAGAAAGAAAGTTCTTTGTTTCCAAATAAAGAATTGAAAAGTGAAAACAAGTTGTTTCAAGAATTGTTTGAAAATATTTTGGTGATTTGGAAAAGTAGGTTTTCTTAATGGTAAAGGCGCATGGCTAAGTTTCTACTAATTGCTCCCACTAATCCCTAACTTCTTGAAGATGTAGCTTCACACTGGATCATAGGCAAGCATAACCCTTATACATTGGAACTATTCACGTGAAAATCAAGTGAAAGTTCTTCCTATAACTTAGCTTTACACGACAAAAACTCGGAGATTCCCTTATCAAGATCCAATCGAAAGTGGGAATACGGAAAGACACGGTGCACTAATGGGATCGGCAAAGTTAAAAGAAAAGTCTCTAACTTACAACAACAAGCAAAGGACAACACCCATAGATCATCAAAAACCATTTAAGTATAAGATATAAGAAAGTAAATACTTATAGGTAAGTTAGAGTTAAAACCCTCATCTTAAGATGCCATAGTTCTCGTTTGCACAAGGCTTATTTGACACTGTTGACTTATTTGGGTTATCAATCAAGAAGTTAGAAATTAGTGAGTTAGTAGTTAGTTAGCCATGTAATGGTGGAGTTAGTTAGACATGGTAAGAAAAGCAACAACAAGAAGAAAAGAAGTATAAAGAAGGGAAGTTACACTACAACAAGAAAGTGAAAACCAAATGAAAGTACAATTAAATTGAAAGAAGGAAGAGAAGTAGTACTTGTATTATCTTGCCACCCTTCAAATACAACACTTACACACACTCTCTCTCTCTTTCCCTCTAATGGCTAAACTAGAACTAGAAGAAGAAAGCAACTAAAACAACTACAAACTAAAAATAAGATTACAACAACTTGCTCTAACTCTAGATCTGCTTTAACTGAAGAACCCTGGGGGTATTTATAAGCACCAGGCGAAAGGGGGGCCACGGGGTGACCCGTGGCCCAAAGCCCGGGCGCGCGTGCACCCATAGGGCAGCAGAAACGTGGCCAGGGCCGCGTTTTTGTGGCCCCGCCAGGGCAGCGTGTGCCTGGCTTTGGGCAGTGCGTCCCCCAGTCTGTTGTCTGACGCCTGTATGTCTTGGATTCGTGATTTGATGCCCTGGGCTGACAAAATCTTTACTCTAAAGTCAATGGCTACTTGGTAGGCCTTTAATCACCAATTAAATGGTGATTTAGGTCTTCTTCTTCATTTGCACACCATGGACCTAGGATCAAGCAAGTAAGATTTTATTAGCAGAATTTTATATGAAATAAATATGAGAATGTGATGAAAATTATGCAAAATTAGAGACAAATCACACCCCCACACTTATCTTTTTGCTCGTCCCAAGTAAAACAAAAATGAGAACATTATTACACCACTTTCGCAGGTGACACGATTGCACTGAGCATGTGCAACAAGCCTTTAAACATCTGAGTTTTCCCTAGAAGAAGAGTGTTGTCTCCTGAGAGTTTTCAGCGGATTGTACCCACAAAATCAAGTAAGTAAAGAAAAGAAGGTAGTGGTTAGCAAAAATTTTGTCATGAAAAAGAACTTTCAATCATCTAAGTAAAAATGACCGAATGATATAAAAATTAGGTTTAACCCTCATAAAGTCCTCCTATACTTTAGCCTTCATAAAGGAAGAAACAATGGTTTTTCTTTGAATTTAGAAAGGATCTTATACTTCTAACTCATTCTGTTATTTTGCTTTGATAGATATGCATAATGTGTAAGTGTGATGTGCTTGGGATTTGTCAACTCAACTTTGAATATTATTGAAGTTTATTAATAATTATTTATTATTCTTGATTTCATTAGGATTTCTACTTTACTTATGTAATGCATATCAAACCGATGACTCCCAAACCAGATGATTTTAGGGCACCAGGTGGAAAAACACTCCTCGGGTCAAATAGACAAGTAGAGTAGACCATGAAAGCAAGATTATATATATATTATATATTGAGTATATATATATTTGGAATGAGGAATCATGCTTCTTGAGGCACAATTATCCATCGTTTTTTTTTCAGAGTTGTGTTTCTAAATCCCAAGCATGTGTGTGTAGTATACATGTTCTACTAAGGCTAAATAAAAAGTATGAGTTATTTTTCTTATTCCTTCTAACTTTTAGTCAAACCAATCTTTCTTGTTTATTTAGGCAAAAATAAAGTTCATTAATAATGTTCCCGTAATTCCTACAATCTTTTGGCATTTTTATAAAGAGTATGAAATTTCTTTTCAATTTGGAGATTTTTTTTTGGTAAGAAAAAGAAGAAAAAAAGTGTTAGCACCCCCCCACACCTATCTAATGCATTATCCTCAATGAATGTATAGGGAAATGTGAATGCAATAAAGGGGGTAAAGAAATGATGTCACTGTCTTCGTTGACTCGGGCCGGCCAAGTGAGAATAGGCTAAAGAAAGATTAAAAAAAGGTAGAAGGGGTAACCATATAAACAGATACATTTTTTTATGTTTATTTTTATTTTTTTATTTTTTATTTTTTTAAAATTGTTGTGGCTAGGTGTATGACGGGGCAAAAAGAGTCAGTACATCATCCGGAGTCATAGGCTCAGTGGTCAAGAAGGGCTTCAGTCTTTGCCATTCACTTTGAATTCCGTATTGTTCTTAGGGTCTGCAATAAGCATAACACCGTGTGGGAAAAAAGTGCGCACAATGAATGGTCCAGATTAATGAGTCTTCAACTTTCCTGCAAAAATGTGAAGCCTAGAATTGTATAGCAGAACCTTGTCGACCGGAGCAAAACTTTTTCGGGTGATAATTTGGTCATGAAAAAGTTTAGTCCTGCTTTTGGTGATCCTAGCATTCTCATAGGCTTCTTTCCGTATCTCCTCTAATTCTGAAATCTGCAGTCTCCTTAGCTCACCGGCCTTACTCAAATCAAAATTGAGCTGCTTAATGGCCCAGAGGGCCCAGTGTTCTAGCTCTACTGGCAGATGACGTGCTTTTCTAAATACGATTCTATAAGGAGACATCCCCAGAACTGTCTTAAAAGCAGTGCGGTAAGTCCACAATGCATCATTGAGTTTGACCGACTGATCCTTTCAGTTTTGTCTGATAGTCTTTTTCAGAATGAGCTTGATCTATCGATTGGTGACTTCGACCTGCCTATTTGTCTGGGGATGATACGGAGTAGACAACTTGTGATTGATGGAATATTTCTGCATCAGAGCTTCAAAAACTCTATTGTAAAAATACGATCCATTATCACTAATTATCGCTCTAGGGGTGCCAAATCAGGAGAAGATGTTCTCTTTGAGAATTTGATAACCATTTTGTTGTCATTGGTCTTAGTTGGCAATGCTTCCACCCACTTAGGGACATAATCTACAGCAACCAAAATGAACTGGTTGCTGAAGGAATTAGGGAATGGCCCCATGAAGTTGATACCCCAAACATCAAAAATTTCAACTTCAAGGATCGGGTTCAGGGGCATCATGTCTCTTCTTGAAATTTTTTCAATTTTTTGACAATTTGTGCATGACTTGCAAAAATGATATGGTCTTTGAACAAAGTGGGCCAGTAGAACCCACTTTGTAGAACCTTCTCTGCGGTCTTGCGGGGACCGAAGTATTCTCCGCATGCAAGGTCATGGCAAAAGCTGAGCACACTCCTCTGTTCCTCCTCTGGTATCCATCGTCATACGGTTCTTCCCAGAAGAAGTACCGTACTTAGGCAAAGAAGCAGTATTGTCTTGCTTTGTCCAGTCAGCGGGTAATTATACAGTGGCCAGGTAATTAACAATGTCCGCATACCAGGGTTCCTTAAGAATGGCCAGGATGTGCTCTTCTGAGAAATCCTCATTGATTGAAGCTTGTATGATAGCTGTGTTCAGAATTCGTGAGAGATGATCAACGACCACATTTTTTATACATCATTTATCCTAGATTTCTAAGCAAATTCTTGAAGCAAAAGGATCCACCGAATCAGTCGGGCTTTTGCTTCCTTCTTGGTCATAAGGTATTTCAGAGCTGAGTGATCCATAAAAATCATTGTCTTCGAACCTAACAAGTAGGGTCAGAACTTCTCTAACACAAAGATAACAGCCAAGAATTCCTTCTCAGTCGTTGTATAATTCTGTTGGGCGTCATTCAAGGTCCTACTCGAGTAATAAATCACGTGCTGCTTATTATCGATGCGCTGTCCTAGAACAGCGCCAATAGAAAAATCAGATGCATCACACATGATTTCAAACGACTGGGCCTAATTAGGAGCAGAAATAATAGGCGTAGAAATAAGTTCTTGCTTAAGTTTCCCCTATGACTTGAAACATTCATCGTTAAAATCAAAGGGCACGTCCTTAGCGAGTAGGTTGGTTAAGGGCCTAGCGATTTTGCTAAAATCCTTAATGAACTGTCAGTAGTACCTAGCATGCCCTAGAAAGGATCTAATATCCTTGATGCTTTTGGGTGATGGAAGCTTAGCAATCACTTCAACTTTAGCCTTATCCACTTCTATGCCTCTCCTTGAAATCTCATGGCCCAAGACAATCCCCTTCTAACCATGAAGTGACATTTTTCCCAGTTTAGAGTTAGGTTCTTCTCCTTGCATCTTTGTAGCACTAACTCTAGGTGATGAAGATACTGATTAAATGAATCTCCATAGATAGAGAAGTCGTCTATGAAAATCTTAAGAAAACATTCTACCATGTCGGAGAAAAAACTAAGCATGCACCATTGGAATGTTGCGGGAGCATTGCACAATCCAAAAGGCATGCGTCTATTAGCAAAGGTTCCGAACGGGCAGGTGAACGTGATTTTTTCTTGGTCTTCTGCAGCAATGGGGATTTGGTTGTATCCCGAGTACCCATCTAGGAAGCAGTAGTAGTCATGTCCAGCCAATCGTTCCAACATTTGGTCGATGAAGGGTAACGGAAAGTGGTCCTTACGAGTGGCTGCATTTAACTTCCTGTAGTCAATACAAACAAGAACCTTGGTAGGCAGTCGTGTTTGCCCTAACTCGTTTTCCTCATTTTCCATCACCATAAAGCCTGCTTTCTTTGGGACCGCATGAACAGGGCTAACCCATTGACTATCAGAAATAGGATAAATGATCCCATTATCTAATAGTTTCAGAATTTCAGCCTTACCTGCCTCTTGCATGAGAGGGTTAAGCCTGCGTTGTGGGTCCCTCCTAGGGGTTGCTTCGTCGACTAAATGGATTCTATGTTGTACTATGGCTGGACTTATTCCTTTGATGTCTTTCATCGTCCATCCAATGGCTTCCCTATGTCTTTTCAGAATAGACATTAAGATGTCCTCTTGTTGCTCAGTCAGGTGGGATACTATGATGACTGGCAAGGTGTCCTTTCCGCCTATGTAGGCGTACTTGAGGTATTCAGGCAAGGCTTTTAGCTCTAGGGAAGGTGTTGCTTCATTGGAGGCATTCTCCGGCTTTCAATCCTATGATGAGGTACACTTGGGCTTGACGCCCAATCCACTGCTGAATCTACAATCTGGTCTAAATTAAAATCCTCAGCCTCCATATCAAACTCTGCCTCAGTTTCTGTCTCCATGCTTTCCTTATGCTCACTGGTCAGGTTTTTAATAGAATTGACCTCAAACGTCTAATCATTGATATCCCTAGGTTGTCTTCCAAGATTGAAGACATTGACTTCCTTCGTCATGGCTCAAAAGGTCAATCGCATGAACCCGTTCCTACAGTTGATAATGGCATTGGCTGTAGCAAGGAATGGGCATCCTGAGATGACAGGAGTTTGAGACCTTGGATTGGACACAGGTTGGGTTTCAAGCATAATGAAGTCAACGGGGTAGATGAAATCCCCGACCCGAATAAGGACGTCTGTGATTTCCCCTTCGGGATCTTCACAGATCGGTTAGCTAGCTGAATGGTGACTCGAGTTAGGCTTAGCTCGCCCAACCAAAGTTGCTGATATACTGAGAGCGGTAGCAAGTTGATACTTGCTCCCAGGTCAAGAAGTGCCCTATTGATTTCAATCTGTCGTATAGTGTAAAAAATGGTGGAACATCCGGGATCCTAGTATTTCACCAAAATGGGACCAGACAGAATTTTGCTTATATTAGTTGCCAAGAACACTTTCTTGGGCACATTGGTCTTTCTCTTCTTCGTACATATATCCTTGAGAAATTTGGCATAAGCTGGGACTTGTTGGATAGCGTTAAGAAGAGGCACATTCAATTTGACCTGGTTGAACATCTCTAACATCTTTTCCATGTGCATATTCTTATTGTTGTTCCTAAGCCTATTGCGAAAGGGTGCTGCAGGCTTATGAACTTGTTCAGCAGCTATGTCCTCGTCAGATGTTTGAGGTGCAGTTTGGGAGGAACTAGCAAAAGTGGAGGCTGGAGTGGGATTAGGATGGACTGGACTTTTCTGTTGGCAGAACTGGTTGTCTACCTTCTTTCCAGATTGAAGTGTGTGAACAGCATTGCACTGATTAATTAATGGATCTTGAATTTCATATGCTTGATTGGAGGTTTTTGGGTTAACTAGCGGTTGACTAGGCAAAGTATCTTTTGGTCTTTCACTTAGGGAGCTAGCTAATTGGCTCATCTACATTTCCAATCTCGATATAGCCTGTGAATAATTGTTTAGAGTTTGTCCCTAATTTTGCATGAAAGCAGCTTGAGACTTCATGAAAGCCTCTATGCTCTCCTCCAATTTACTGATTTTCTTTTCCATTGGTGAGCTTTGGGAGGAGGAAGCTAGGGCTTGACTGGGAAAAGGTGGTGGAGGAATAGGATGGTGAAAATTGTTGGAAAAAACCTGCACACAAAATACAGAATTTCAGATCTAAGAATAAAAATGTGCAAGTGCTCAATTCTACCGCGATAGCAAGTGGCTATGCTGGTCGTGATCTATAAGAAGGGTTAGCGATTGAAGCGTTCAAGGTTTGTATTGAAATCTTTGTGAAGAAAAACGAAGGTTCTTCTTTGTTTTAAGAAATGAAAATGAAAATGAGTTATAGTTAAGTTAAGTGAGAAAGAAAGTGGTAGAATGAGAAGGTGGAGAAAATGTAGAATGATTATTTACAAAGAAAAAAGAAGTGATGAAAGAAATCGTGTTGGTGATCTAAACTAAGAAATAAAAGAAAAGAAAGAAGATTAAAGAAGTACTCACCTAGTTTGGTTGATGACTTACCTGGAACCCCTTGCATGTTCTACCTTACTTCGGAGGCGTTCAACGTATAAGCCATAGGATCGAGCTCAGTCCCCATTCACATTATATCATCAAGACGAATAAGAATGAAGTAATACGGATCTTGAGGAGGAGAACGTCATAATGAATTATTGTTGGCATTCACACAAATATTGTTATACTGATGCTTCTGGATTAACTTGCATTCTCATCAAAACCAAAAGAGGTAAAGTAGAAAGAAGAATAAGAAAATAGAAGTAAAGAAGAACATAAAAATATTACCTTTTATTGCTTGCAGAAATGATGGAAGAAAGGAGGAGGGTACATCTGTGTCACTCTCAATATAAGCCTCTCTCTTACTTACATTAATCTCAATCTAATCTAAGCTTACATACAAATTAAAATTACATAAAAAGTAAATAAAAACCTATGCTACAAAGAATGAAAAACTAGACTAATTCCTATCTCTGCATGGTTGTCCCATTTTCAGTGCAAATCCTTCCCTTTTATAGGCAAAAACCTAACCTACAGGAGAGGATGAAGATAGAGGGAGAAAATGCTCCCCCTAACTCCCTAACAGAGCCGCGGAAATGTGGTTTTGGCCATATTTCCGCGGCCTTGTTGTGGCCACAGCCTATTGGTGGAGCTCCCCGGCTTCTCGATTTATCTTTATCTTCAGGTGGATTTACAGTTTATGTCTAAGATTTTGACGAAATGGCCTTTGATCTTTGGCTTCAACCGATCGATTCAGGGAGGATTCTTCTCAACCGATTTTTAACCTCTCTGATTTTGCCTTGATTCACTGAGTTTGAATTAATTCTGATTTAATTCAGAATTTGGTGGGCTTTTGGGCTAATTTATCTTCACTCTACTTTAGGAATGGGCCTGCAAATAAATTAAACATTTAATTAGAAAAATGCAGAGTTTATTCTATAATAAGTATGAGAATATGATAATAAATGTGCAATATTAGTGACCAATCACACCCCCATACCTATCTTTTGCTCGTCCTCGAGCAAAACAAGTAAACTATACTAAGGATTATTAGACCACTTTCGCAGGTCACGCGATTGCACAGAGCATGTGCAACAAGCCATTAAACCTCTAGGTTTCCCCTAGAGGACGAGTTTTGTCTCGTGAGGGTTTTCAGAGGATTACACCCACAAAATTCATAAAGAAAGAGAAACAAAGAGTTAGTATTTTTGAAAAGCATTTTGAAAGAGAAAATATTTGAAATATAATTGTAAGATTTAAGTAATCTATAAGTTATAGGAAAATCGAATTTTTCATTCCTAAACTTAGTCTCTATTCAAAAATTTGTTATCAATCAAAGTAAGGAGTCAAATTGTACTTCTCATCTAGTCTAGTACTTTACCCTAAGTCATATGCACCTTGTGATTGTGAAAATTTTGACTAAGGGTCCATTAACTCTAACTCTTATACCTTATTTATTTATATATATATTTTTTTGTGGTATTATTCCTTAGTTCTATTAGGCTTTCTAATCTGTCCATGCAATGAACCTTTAATCGATGACTCCCAAAACAAACGGTCTTAGAGCACCAGTGAGAAAACACCCCAAGGACTTATGGACTCGAGCAAATAAGGCCACAAAACTAAGAATTTTATTATTTGAATCCCTTTTAGGCGTGAATACTTATGCTTTATTAGGCACAAATACCCAGCTTAATCAGAGAATTTTTATATATTTTTTTCCTCAAACTTATCTAATCATCTTTCGCATAAATACTAAGGCTTGCTTAGGCCAAAGCACCTAGCTAATCAATAATTAGATTTGTTTATCATTTATATATTTATATATTTTTTCTTTTTTCTTTTTTTTATATAAGGCATAAGAATCTTTATTTTTGAATCCTAAGTGTGTAAGTGTATGAAGTATGCATATTTCATTAAGGTAAAGATCAAGACTAAATTACTTTGACAAATTCTCTTCCTAACCCTAAAAATCAAACAAATAATCTTATTTTGACCAAATTTAAGAAATCCTAATTTCGATTTTCCTATTCCTTAAAATTGACTTAATTTCTTATAAAAAAAATGTCAAAATATTGTTTCTATTTTCAAAAAGTTTTTAAAAGTAAAGAAATTTTTTTTAATGAAAAAAACATAAGTTATGTTAGAACCCTCCCCCACACCTATCTCATGCATTGTCCTCAATGTATGAATTAATGCATAGATGCATGAAAAAGAAGAAAGGGAAGGAAAATGTTACCTTAAGGTGGTGGTTCCGGTGGTGGTCTGATTGGTCCACGAAATGCGGCCCAATCGACTTTTCATGGAGTTCGGAGGAACCCACCAGAAATTTCTCTAATATAACCCACTAAAATGATATGCATGAATGATTTTTATTAAATATTTGACCCCATCTAATTTACAAATTCCATAATTAATTTCGGAGTCAAATTTGTTAACCGCCTTGTCCCAAAATGGAGTGTGAAAAGATAGAATGATTGACTTGGACTCAGGAAGTACAGGAACTAATACCGACTCAGGAAGGTGACTTAAGTCAAGTAAAGGTTCAGGAGTCGAGATTGGTTTAGGAAGTGGGTCCAAGTCAAGAAGCTGAAACTTAAGTCCACATTTATTTTTCAACAATGGAATGTGACTTAATATTGGTGATTCAAGTTCAAGAATGATAGGTGTGGGAATCAAAACTGACTCTAAAATATTACTCAAGTCCGGTAACAAAACAGGAGTCATTATTGATTCGGAAATTTGAACTGGATCACAGATTTAAGAATCTAGGTCACATTTCTCATTGAGTTCAATGTCATAAAAATGAGAACTTGCCAATTTGTCAATAGGACTTTCAAAAGTGTAGAATTGGTCAAGTTCAATATGATCATCAAAGATGGGTGATTCAATTTCATTATAAATTGGCACAGGATCCAATGTTGACTCAGGAAAAAGATTGAAATCAGGTGAAGACACCGGAGTCATAATTGAATTAGGAAGTAGAATTTGATCACTAAGTTGAGGTTCAGGATCATATTCATTCTCAAGTTCTTTTTCTGGAAAGGAATAACTTGCCAAACTGTCAATATCATTTTCAAACTTTGGAGTTTGGGCAAGTTCAAATGATTTTTCTGAAATGGAACCTTGTTTTCCAAAACAACATGACCTTCGGCTCTAACAAAATGGTTACCGACATCAGAACTGGCCAAACGGTGAGAACGTAGAGATTAGACCATCATATCTAGTCGTGATTACGATCGTTTTGAGCCTGAGTCATGGCTTCAGGCATCTCTTCATAGTTGATAGGTTTATCATCTTGTTGAAAAGATGAAGTGTTGTTTTGGAATTGGTGGTGAAATTGTGAGTCCATCAGATTTTGTGATATTTGTTTGGACGCACGCATACTCATTTCCAAAATTGATGGTTTTCTATTTTGGACTGGTGGAACTGAGTATGAATCTTGAAAATATTGTGGACAAGGTGGTAAGGAGGACAAGTTGGTTAAAAATTGGACTCGGGGGAGGTGAATCCCCATTGACTCTGTGAAGAGTTGAAATTATTCTGAAAATTACGGTTATAAGATTAGGGGCATGGGTTATATTGATTCGGATAAGACCAATCCGGCACACTAGGTTGGTTAAAGTTATGATATGCCGGGTTGGTAATATCCGAAAATGAGGTCGGTGTGTAATATGGATTACTATTAAAATTGAAAAAATTGTTATTATAAGCCATATCACATAATAGAATACAAACACAAAAAAAAGACAAACAAATAAGCAAACAAATAAAAAGAAAAAATTCTAAACTAAGTTAGGGTAGACCTATGACCTAGACGACTCCTAACTAGTTAGATTGTCCATGGGAGGTATAATGCAGACTTTGACCACAAGCTAATCAGTAGGTCAGGGCAAGATTGGTGGGAGGTTATCCGTCAAAGACATTCCTTAATTAAATAACCACCAACCTTCGGGCTTTCGGCCCTTAATCCCTTTCCTAGACACTGATTTGGAAGGAGTCAAATTCTAACACCTTTCCCCCTTAGGATAATCTCCTAATTGAGTCTGAGATATCCCTAGGGCCAACGTCAACTCATTTTTAGTTAGGCTCGGGTTAATAAGTGCTCAGAATCTGATTTTTTGGCCAAGGAAGGGTGATTAAATCCCCACCTTATCTTGTTATGGGGTGGTGCCCTTAAGATCAGTTTGTGCAAGTGTACAAGATATGAAAACAAAATTCACTCAAAGCGATGTAAATCAACCAAGAGATAAGTCCTATTCTAAATGCAATGTGAACATACCTTGCTACAGCACTCTTCAACAGTAAAGTAAATGAATAGAAATGACACATGTTTAAAATGCAAACGTCTATTCAATTTTTTAAACTTTTTCAATAAATGTTTTACTGTTGGATTATTAGCAGGCTTCTGGTGATGGCATATAAGAAATAAAGTTTGCAGAAAATTATAATTTTGCATAGTAAGCAGCCCTGCAAAAAGCCAGTCAGTAGTTAACTCTTCCTTGTCGCGGAATCACGGCTAGAGCCGAGCAAACGCGGCAATTCAGAAGGTACTTGGTCTCTGTTTTTTGGAACAGATGCCCAAGACTACTTATATGTTACTACAATCTTTTTTCTGCTTTTCCTGCCCTGTAACCTGCAACAGAGAAGAAAAATTCATTTTAGTTCAAAAATTCAATAAAAACCGTTACCCTCTCCGGTAACGGCGCCAAAAGTTTGATTGAGCTTAAACCTGCACACAAAATACAGAATTTCAGATCTAAGAATAAAGTGTACAAGTGCTCAATTCTATCACGATAGCAAGTGGCTATGCGGGTCGTGATCTACAAGGAGGGTTAGCGATAGAAGCGTTCAAGGTTTGTATTGAAATCTTTGTGAAGAAAAACGAAGGTTCTTCTTTGTTTTAAGAAATGAAAATGAAAAAGAGTTATAGTTAAGTTAAGTGAGAAAGAAAGTGGTAGAATAATAAGGTGGAGAAAAATGGAGAATGATTATTAACATAGAAAAAAGAAGTGATGAAAGAAATCGTGTTGGTGATCTAAACTAAGAAATAAAAGAAAAGAAAGAAGATTAAAGAAGTGCTCACCTAGTTTGGTTGATGACTTACTTGGAACCCTTGCATGTTCTACCTTACTTCGGAGGCATTGAACGCATAAGCCATAAGATTGAGCTCAGTCCCCATTCGCATTATATCATCAAGACGAACAAGAATGAAGTGATACGGATCTTAAGGAGGAGAACGTCATAATGAATTATCGTTGGCACTCACACAAACATTGTTATGCTGATGCTTCTAGATTCACTTACATTCTCATCAAAACCAAAAGAGGTAAAGTAGAAAGAAGAATAAGAAAATAGAAATAAAGAAGAACATAAAAAATATTACCTTTTATTGCTTGCAGAAATAATGGAAGAAAGGAGGAGGGTACATCGGTGTCACTGTCAACATAAGCCTCTCTCTCTCTCTACTTACATGAATCTCAATCTAACCTCAGCTTACATACAAATTAAAATTACATAAAAAGAAAACAAAAACCTATACTACAAAGAATGAAAAATTGGACTAATTCCTATCCATGCATGGTCGTCCCATTTTCAGTGCAAATCCTGCCCTTTTATAGGCAAAAACCCAACCTACAGGAGAGGATGAAGATAGGGGGAGCAAACGCTCACCCTAACTCCCTAATAGAGCCGCAGAAACACGATTTTGGTCACGTTTTCGCGGCCTTGCTATGGCCAAGTGGCCACAGTCTGTTGGTGGAGCTCCCCGGCTTCTCGATTTATCTTTATCTTCAGCTGGATTTGCAGTTTATGTTCGGGATTTTGACGAAATGGCCTTTGATCTTTGGCTTCAACCGATCGATTCAGGGAGAATTCTTCTTAACTGGTTTTTAACCTCTCTAATTTTGCCTTGATTCACTGAGTTCGAAATAATTCTGATTTAATTCAGAATTTGGTGGGCTTTTGGGCTTATTTCTCTTCACTCTCCTTTCGGAATGGGCCTGCAAATAAATTAAACATTTAATTAGAAAAATGCAGAGTTTATTCTATAATAAGTATGAGAATATGATAGTAAATGTGTAATATTAGTGACCAATCATCTACCTTCTTTCCAGATAGAAGTGTGTGAACAACATTGCACTGATTAATCGATGGATCTTGAATTTCATATGCTTGATTGGAGGTTTTTGGGTTAACTAGCGGCTGACTAGGTAAAGTATCCTTTGGTCTTTCACTTAGGGAGCTAGCTAATTGGCTCATCTGCATTTTCAATCTCGATATAGCCTGTGAATGATTGTTCAGAGTTTGTCCCTAATTTTGCATGAACGCAGCTTGGGACTTCATGAAAGCCTCTATGCTCTCTATGCTAGGAAATCTTTGAATTGCTCAAAGTATCTCCAAAATGGTTCTCTCAGTTCTTGCTTGAACTGCATGATATTCTTCCTAATGAGGACAGTTTTGTGAATTAGGTAGAATTTCTTCAAGAAGGTCTTGACAAAATCATTCCATGTCGTGACTGAGTCTGCTGCCAAGCTGTACAACCATTTCATAGCTAGGTCCTTTAGAGAAAAAGGGATGAAACACAACCTACGGCATCGTCTCCTAGCTGGGGTATACGCATCATGAGACACACTTCTTCAAATTCTCTAACAAAGAAGTATGCGCCCTATGATTCTAAACCATGAAATTTAGGAAGAGTATTAATGAATTGAGGCTTTAACTTGAAATTATTGCCGTTTACTTCAGGAAGTTTTATACAGGATGGTAATGAGGTTCTGATCGGGTAAAACCTGTCTTGAAGTGAAGCCATCACTAGTTCTGAATGCAAGGGTAGAGAAGTGTTTCTGATTAATCTGAAAGTTGCCAATCTCTCACCCACTCTTGCATGCAGCACACCACAAACAACGTAAAAATAACAAACAATCAAAAAGAATGAAAAACAAACAAAAGGAAGGAAAAAAAAACCACCAAGCCTTAGTCTAAGGTACCTGGACCTAGACGACTCCTAACTGGTCGATTCTCCAGGGGAGGTTGTTGCAGGAACTCGACTACAAGCTAATCGGCCAGGAAAGGGCAACGCTCGGGGGGAGGTATCCAGGCGTTATCCACGAGCCTAATTATGCCAAACCACAGAGCTTTTGAGGCTTTACCTCTTAATCCACTTTCCTTAGATACTGATTTTGCAGGAGTATAGTTCTTACAATTTTCACCCTTGGTTAATCTCTTAATGAGTCTGAGATGTCCCTAGGGCCAATGTCTATCAGTTTTTAGTTAAGGCTTGGTTTGTGAGTGCTCTTGGAGATGATTTTTGGGCCAAGGAAGGGTGATGAAATTCCCACCTTATCTTGTTTATTTGGGTTTTGCCCTTAATATCAATTGTGCAAGTGTACAGTTTATTCACAACAAGGTAACACTCAAAGCTGTAAATCACTCCCAAGTGTTAGTCCTATTCTGTATGAATGCACACCCTTTTCTCCAGCACTCTTCAACAGAAATTGAAATGAATTGAAATAGATACGTTCCCTAAATGCAAGAGTCTAATCCAAATTTTATTTAAGTAACAAGTGGATTTCTGTTGAGTTTATTACAGATGTATAGGTGAAGCATTCAATGGAACTAAAAGATCTAGAAAGCAATTTTTTTAGCGGCTTTCGGCAACCCTGCAAACGAGTTTGTTAGTACTTCAATAGGAAAAACTCATTTTTACACAAATTTTTCCAAGGACAAATGAATCCTCGCACAATGTCCTTGGCTACCTTTTTCGCTTTCCATGATAGTAAGCTCCTTGGTACCTCTCCTACACACAAAAATAAAGAATAATCTTTAGTATTGAACAATAAAGTCGTTCCTTCCCTGGCAATGGCGCCAAAATTTGATCGAAAAAAGCAAGCACAAGAATAAGTAAAAAGAGTGTGGGTTCATGTTACTGCTTTTACGATTCTTCCGTAGTAGTGAAGTGGCTATATGGGTCGTATCCACAAGGTGGGAGAGCAATGGAAGCTTGATGCGGCTTCAAAGTTCAAGAAGAAAGAAAGTTTTTTGTTTCCAAATAAAGAATTGAATAGTGAAAACAAGTTGTTTCAAGAATTGTTTGAAAATGTTTTGCTGGTTTGTAAAAGTGGGTTTTTCTTAATGGTAAAGGTGCATGGCTAACTTTCTACTAATTGCTCCCACTAATCCCTAACTTCTTGAAGATGTAGCCTCACGATGGAACATAGGCAAGCATAACCTTTATGCATTGGAACTATTCACGTGGAAATCGAGTGAAAGTTCTTCCTATAACTTAGCTTTACAACGGCAAAAACTCGGGCATTCCCTTATCAAGATCCAATAGAAGGCGAGAATACGGGAAGACACGAGTGCACTAATGGCATCAGCAAAGTTAAAAGGAAAGTCTCTAACTTACAACAACAATCAAAGTACAACACCCATAGAACATCAAAAATCATTTAAGTATAAATATAAGAAAGTAAATACTTGTAGGTAAGCTAAAGTTAGAACCCTCGTCTTAAGATGCCATAGCTCTCGTTTGCACAAGGCTTATTTGACACTATTGACTCGTTTGGGTTATCAATCAAAAAATTAGAAATTAGTGGTTAGTAGTTAGTGTTGGCCCAAAGGCCCATCACACTAGTTTTGATGATGATCAATTCATGTAATTATAGTACTAATGATCTTGTGTTTAATTAGTCTCAGTTCTATGATCAAGATCTTAGTTGGTGTTTAGCTTCAACAAAGGATTTAAAGTCAAGTTTTGGAGCTAGCACGGTTTGATTCAAGAGCTTGTGCAGCAAGATCACATCAAGTACTTAAGAGGAGTCTAGCTCGTTGAATCAAGTTTGGACCAAGTCAAGAAGGAGGAGAAGAATTCAAGTGAAGACTTCAAGATCAAGACTTGAGTCTAGGTTTGCTTTTATTAAGATTTTGTTTTAGATAAAATGTAAAGGATAGAATAGTTGGTGGATTGCTCAAGTATACCATATACACACACACTCTTGATTTAGATGAGTATTCATAAAAGAATTTTCATTTTGGAAAAGTCTTTTCATTTGGACAAAATACCGGTTTGGTTTTTTGAGTTTATTATATACATGTATTTTTAACCAAAACCGTTTTAGTTCTTATTGTCAAAAACATAGATATTTCATCTTTTATGTATAGTGAATCATATCCATACACACCATGCTTTAAAAGTGTTTAAAATATCTTGTTTTTGTATTTAGAGAAGTTTTAGAAAAACCAATTTGAAAAAATACAGTTTTTGCTTTGAGCCAAATTTTCTAAGCTACAAAAATAGTTCAAATTGTTTGTAACATGTCTTAATTTTACTTAAACATGTTTTTTTATCAAAGTATTATACTGAAATTATTTTTGTAGATTTTTTGTGAATTTATGGAATTTTATTTTAGATAAAAAGCCAAGTTTTAAATCTCTAAAAATGTCATGTTCTGGCTTCTGCCGGTCGACCGGACCGGTCGACCGAGCTTGAAGTCGGTCGACCGACGTGCACAGAATGTACACGCCAGGTCTACTGGAGGACCGGTCGACCGACCCGGTCGACCGCCGAGAGCTTCTGCTCTCTAGAAAGCCCCGGTCGACCGGGCCGGTTGACCGGCAGAGAGCTCTGCTCTTTGTTCCAGGCCACGGTCGACCGGGCCGATCGACCAAGGCTCCAATGGTCAGATTTTTGACCGTTGGCAGTCGACAGGGCCGGTCGACCGTTAGCCATCTGGGCTGAAAAATTGCCCCAATGGCTAGTTTTTCTAGCCTATAAATAGGGGGGGCTTATATGGACTGTTTTTAACAAGTTTTTAAGTGGGTTTTGCTCCAATTTTTCCTATCTTTTTAAGAGGTTTCTCCACTTGTTTAAGATTCAAATACTTCCATTCAAAAGGAGATTTATCAAGAGTTTTTCAAAAGTGATTTCTTGAGTTTTCCTCCACCATTTCAATCCTTGCTTTTCTCACACAACACTTGAGCTATCCATTGCTATATCTATCTATAGGGATATTTGTTGTGAGAGGATTTTAGGTGATCAAAATGTTGTGATCACCAAAGTTCTATTTTGTACTTTAAGGAGGCGGACTTGCGGGTTCGAGGTATTTCGAGTTCGCGTGTGAACTCTTTGTTTGAGGTGCGGCCTCGGCAAGCTAGTGGGCTTGAGGTGTGTTCTTGCGGTGACAAGAGAGGGACTAGAGAGGTGTTGCGACACCAAGTGATCCATTGGGATCGATTTTAGTAGAAATCCTTCATAGTGTTGAAGGCGGGAATGTAAAGCAAGTGTGCTCGAACCTCGAAACAAATATCTCGTATTTGTGATTGCTCTCTATCTCTTACTTGTTTATATCTTGTATGCTTATATTGCTTTCATCTTTATATGCTTGATATATATTTGTGCTCATATTGCTATATGCTTGGGGATTGTTTTCTAACACTTGTATTCAACCAAGAGAGCCAACGCGGCACCTCAACTCTTATTTAAAGGAATCTTGAGGAGTTAGTCCAGAGCCCTTCACGGGGAATCCGGCTACACTCTTGTGTTATACTTGATGTTTAGTTTAAGAAGTTTTTAATTTGCATAATAAGTTTTTAATTTCGCATTAATTGACCATTAGATTAGCTCATCACCTATTCACCCCCTCTAGGTAATTACAGTTGGTATCAGAGCCAAGTGCTCTTGATTTGGGTCTTATAATCTAGAGTTAAAGATCCTCAGTTTATAGCTAATCACAATATTTTTTCACACACCATGGATTTCATGTCACCTCCCACCTTTGACATCCTTAACATCCAAACTTGGAAGGTTAAGATGTCCTTGTACCTCAAAGGCTTAGGCATTCATGTTTATCTTGCTACTATTAAAGACTCATATGATAACAATAGCAAGTATATTGAGGCTAACTCAAAAACCATTCATTCTTTAAAGTCAACCCTAAATGATAAATATTTATTTAAGGTTCCCAACATTGATTCGGCTTTTGTAGTATGAAACACCATCATCTCTCTTGGCGGACAAGAATAATATTATGTGCGGAGCGACTCGGATGTTGGAAGTGATACTTCTAATGTATGCTACATGGTCCAAGGGGATAACCCCCTTGAGGTAAACACCAAATCCGAGGTAGAAGAAGATGTTGATATGTCTTATGATGAGCTTGAATCTTTTTGTCAACAACTTCTAGAAAAATATGACATGCTTAAGAAAGATAACAAGAAAATGAAAAAGAAATTTGATTGCATGTTAAATGAAAAAGATTTTTTACAAGAAAAATTTGAAAATATTTCAAAAGAAAATGAAATTTTAAAAAATGAAAATGTTTCTTGCTTTCTAAATTGAATGATCTTTGTGAAGGAAACACTACTTTGAAAAATAAGATTGTTTTGGTGGAAAAATAAAAGGAAGTTGCTTTACATGAAAATACTTCCTTAAAAAGAAAATTGGTTAAAAAAGAAAATGTTAATGTTTCTAAAAAGAAAAAGAATAATAATTCTCACCATGCTTTACATGCCACTATTAATCAAAATGAGATTAAATTTTTGAAAAATAAAATAAATTGCTTAAGCTCAACTTTGAGCAATTGTGCTTTCAACCATAAAAGATTGGAATCCTGAGTTTAAAAAGAAACAAGTTTTCCATGTTCATACACATCACCCTCATCATGCATATGCACATTTTGCACACCACGATCACACTCATACACATATGCATCCTAGAGTATACAAGTGTACACATTGTGACCGCAAAGGCCATTTAGCAAAATTTTGTTATGATAAGATTAATTCTTTAAATTTTGCTAATAAAAATGTTTGGGTTCCTTATATGACTAACTCTCAATGACCCAAAAGAAAATGGGTACCGAAATCCCCACCTTTGGTATTTGTGAAATCACCTAGAAGGGGAGTGAATAGGTGATAGGCTAATCTAATGGTCAACTAAAGCGAAATTAAAAATTAATTTGCAACACACTTAATGTAACCAATGAGTGTAGCCGAATTCCCGGTGAAGGACTCTGGACTAACTCTTTTTGATTCCTCTGAATAAGAGTTGAGGTGCTATATGAAGCTCTCGTGGTTAGACACAAGTGAGGCACACACAAACAACACAAGCAGATATGATATGGCAATATGATGCAATGCTCAAAGTAAAAGAGAGAGAGAGAGTTAGAGTCAATGGATCAAACGCAAACAATGAGATTTGTTTCGAGGTTCGAGCTCACAGCTCTACGTCCCCGCCTTCACACAGAAGGATTTTCAATCCACTAACTTGTCCACACAGGACTCTCACACAGGGAACCTCCACTAAGGATTTGGGGTAATACAATCGGGAGTACACAACTCCTCTCTCAACCGAATATAACCTCTCACAGAGGCAATGCACAACTAACACAAACATCACCTCACACAAGAGGGGTAGGCAGTTAGCTAACAAATCAATCACCTCACACTTGAGGGATTCCAACACAAGCCTCCACCTCTCACTAGAGGGAGCTAAACACAATCTCCACCTCTCACTAGAGGGAGCCAGCCACAACTCCAAAATCAACCTCTACACAAGAAGGATAACACAAGTAGGGAGAGTTAACAACAATGTAATCACAAAGACCACAAATTAATTTTTCCCACAAAATAAAAATCCTAATAGATAGGATAGTAGATAAGCTCAAGTGTGGAGAATGAAGATTTTGGAAATCAAAAACTCAAAGAAAACTATTGGGAAAATAACTAGGATAAGATTAAAATGAAGGTCAAAAACCAATCCCAAAGTCTCTCCTTTTTCTTGAATTTTCCAACCCTTTAAAACAAACTAAAGATCAAATCTTTAAAGCTCTAAAAACTCTTTTTGAAACTTGAAATAAAACACTAGAGAATAGGAGAATTTTGCTCTTGGAAGTCTTAACAAAAACTGGCCTCAAATGTGGTATAAATAGCCCCAAAAAGAATTCTGCCCGTTGGCTGCTGACAAGGCCCAGAATGGCCTTCCGGTCGACCGCCCGGTCGACCGGGCCCTGAACCAGAGAGCAACAGCTCTCTGGCCGGTCGACCGCCTGGTCGACCAGGGCAACCCAATAGTGGGCTGCCTTTAGTCGGTCGACCGCTCGATCGACTGGCCAACTGATATGGCCTTGTGCACGTTCTTGTGCACATCTGGTCGACCGTTCCGATCGACCGGCTCCTGGTCTGGTCGACCGCCAGAGCCTGGCAAACTGAAATTCAGGATTTTAAAACTGGGTTTTTAAATACAAAATAAATCCCATAAAATCTCTAAAAATTCACAAAAATAGTTTTAGCATAATACTTTGATGTACAAACATGTGTGAAAAAATTCAACACATATTTGAAACAATTTGACCATTTTTGTGTTATGGAAATTTTGCCGAAAATCAAAATCCGTATTTTCCAAAACTTGGATTTTTGAATTGAAAATTCGTTTTGTCCAAAACTCATGCAAATACAAAAACATGATAGTTGAAACAACTTTAAGCATATAGTATATGGATATAATCCAATATACATGAAAAATATATATATCAATGTTTTTAACTTTAAATCTAAAAATAAGTTTTGTTAAAATACCAAAACTCCAAACTCAAGGCATAGACTATCAAACTAAGTTTGTATAAATAGTTGAAGCAAGATGTATATAGAACAAATCTAATATACATGAAACATGTAAACTTGTTGATTCTATCTATTCATGAAAATCGGGATCGGTTAAACCAAAAATCGATAACCAAACATGAAACTTAAACAAGTGTGTGTGTTGTGAACTTGAGCATACCACACTATCTAATCTTTACAAATGTATTTAAAACATAAACTAAACTATGTACCAAAGTCTTCTTGTAGAGCACCATCTCCAAGTCGACTCGATCCAAACCATGATCCACCGAGCTTGACTCCAACGAGTACTAGGTATGAACATTGACGCTCGGGCTCTTGAATCACCTACTAATATCTTGGTTAAGTATCTGAAACTAAACATCACAAGATTATTAGTAAACATAACTACATGAGTTAATCATCATCAAAACTAGAGTGGAAGGCCTCTGGGCTAACAATCTCCCCCTTTTTGATGATGACCAAACTCATGGAGTTATATATGCATGGATTAAAGTTAAGCTTCAAAGAAGCTCCCTCTTAACTCATGCATAGAAATAAACAATAAATATGCAATGAATGCTAAACATTAATATGCATAAACATGCATAAAACAATGAACATGCTCTTGATACCAATTAAAATTTTCAATTTGAAAACTTTATCAATAAAAGCAATAAAAGCTCTTGATACCAATCAAATAAAAAATAGCAACAAAAACTCTTGATACCAATTAAAATAAAAAATTATCAAAATAAGAAATTCTTGATACCAAATGAAAGATAATCAATAATAGCTCTTGATACTAACTTTTGATACCAATTAGGAAGGTAATCAATACTATAAACAATGAACATGCATATAAACTCAACAAATACTTCTCCCCCTTTTTGTCAATCATCAACAAAGGGGTCAAAGAAAACAATAAAACATGTTCTTCCCCTTTTTGTCCGAAACAAAAATACTCCAAGGAGTGAAATTAAAAACAAACCATTATGATACAAATTAAAAAAATATCAATTAAATCCATCATGATACCAATTAAAAATAAACAAATAGGTAAACCAATCAAAAAAATTTTAAGGAATACCAATTGAAAGTAAATAGCTTATTTTGATATTCATTGAAAAAGTAAACCTATAGATAATCTTGATATCAATTGAAAAAATTAGTACCGATTGAAATATATTGCACTTTTTGATACCAATTTGAAAAACATAAACCAATTTAAGATATTTTCATTAAAAAAATATGATACCAAATTAAGGTCAATATTAATTTTCAATCATAAAGTGTGGGAGTAGAATAACAAAATCAATTGAAATATAAATACCAATTGAAATGTAAAGCATGAATTTTCTCCCTCTTTATGAAAAACCAATAGAAAATATGCATAAGCTTGTATAGGGTACCAATTGAAAAATAATCAATTGAAATATAATAGGCATTTAAGAAATCAAGCTTAGCATAATCAAAATTTGTGCTCAAAGATATAGGGATATAGCAAGCACAAATAAATCATATATGTATGAAAAGATAAATATCAATCGAAATTGATACTATTTGAAGTGTAGGCATACATATATAAAACCATATATGAGTATACAAAAGAATGTCAATAGTAATACCAATTGAAAAAAATCCAATGATACCAATTAAAACTATAATAAGATCAAGTGTAAAACTCATACTTCCTACCACCCATTTAATGCACATGTTTTAAATGGATTTTCAATAATAAGTATACAAGGTATGGTCGCCCAACCAACCGCCCTTGAATGGGTAGGGGTTTTCAAAAATAAGTTTGAAAATATAGTATAGTTGAAAACTCTACCAAAGCGAAGAATATGAACTAGCTATATGAAAAACATGTAAACTAGTACGAAATCCTTCAAGCAAGAAATAAAACAAAAATATATTCCATGAAAAGCATGTAAATCACATGATCACCAAAACACTCAAAAACTATATAGCACAAATTGTACTCATGAAAACAAAATCATGAGAAAACATCAAATAAGGTGAGTGTACAAGTGTTATGTGAAACATGTCATGGAAATAGGCAATAAGCTCACGATATGAAATTCTTTAAAAACATGAAAATCATCAAAACTAGAACTCTTCAAGGTATATGTATGTCATGTACAAACTAAAGTATACATATATAACCAAACATGAATGAGTCCACAAAAGTATATGCATGAAGGCAAGTGGCTCAAGGATGTATATGTATAGACAATAGTTTAGACAAAATAGACACATACATGAAGTTAAATATAAACATGAAATATGTACAAAATGGGAATACAAGTCAAATGCATGAATCATCAAAACTAGACTATACTAGTACATCTAATGAGTACAAATGAGCGTTCAAGCACAAACATATAATAATCTATTTGTGGCTCACTAGTAGTACAAGTATATACCTAAATTTTAATGAAAACTAACATCTAAATATGTAATCAAAACAAGAAGCATAGAAATCAAAACAAAACATGTATGATCATTATGTAAATGCACATGCATTAGATCCATGATACACATATTAGCTAAATAAATGTGAGTACACAAGATATGAATCCATATAAATATGGGTGTCTTAAATACTAATCATGTATATCACTAATCTAATATCATGGCATATAACATACTAATCATGAAACATCAAAAACATGCTAAAATTAATGATATGAAAAGCATGTAAACAATAATGAGGAGTTAGAGATCGTTACCAACACCTAGAAGGCAACTCATCAAGTCTCCAAAACAAGGTGGACCTCTCCACCAAACTCCCCTTGAAAGTGATGCATCCAAATAGTCCTCTTTTAGCTCGAAACGCATCCACCTAAAGGTACGATCGCTCTCAAGTCATGCGAGAGCCAACACCCACATCAAATATAATAGGGGTGGTCTTTGGTACCCACACTCTTTTGGGTCCATAGGGGTTAGCTCCTTTTCTAACCCAAATAAATTTAGTTGCTAAATTTTCATCATGTATCTTATCATAGCAAAATTTAGCAAGGTGGCCCTTACGTCCACAATGTGTACAAGTGTACACATTAGCGTACCTCATGTTATGGGTGTGTCCGTGAGGAGCATGTGTATGTCGTGGTTTGTGTGCATGCATAGAAGGAACTTGTTTCTTTCGAAACATAGATTCCAAGCGTGAGTGGTTCAAAACACAATGGCTCAAAGTGGAGCCCAAACAATCCACACTCTTCTTAAGAA
The DNA here is from genome assembly GCA_038442645.1 of Agave tequilana. Lineage (NCBI taxonomy): Eukaryota > Viridiplantae > Streptophyta > Magnoliopsida > Asparagales > Asparagaceae > Agave > Agave tequilana. The sequence continues at coordinate 156,715 of JAVJIF010030420.1, forward strand.
TACAAATATCATTTTCAATTATGAAAGAAGAGGTGCATGCAATTGGTAAGCTAGGTGAAGCTACACTAGCATGGCAAACATGTGAATCAATATTAATTTTCAAAGATTTATTTTCATTTAAGCAATCTTCTAAATCTTTTGAAATCAAATCAATTTTGTTTTTCAAAGAAACATTTTCTTTTTCAACAAAATCAACTTTTAAAGATAAATCCTCATTTTTCTTTAAAACTTTTTCACAATCATTTTTACTTTTCAAAAATTCATTTTCTTTTAAGGCCAGATCTAGTTGGGATTTAAGTGAATCGCGTTCACTTGAAATCTCTTCCTTCTCTTGCAAAACTAAGTCAAGTTTAGAAGACCAATTTTCATTTTCTTTATTTAATGCAAAAGTCTTCTTTTTCAAAAGATTATATTTTTCTAACAATTTTTCACAAACAATGGAGAGTTCTTCATTCAAAGCATTTGGATCAACAAAGTCATCACAAGAAGAACTTGCATCATCACAATCTAATTGAGATTCTGAATATACCTCAAGGGAGTCATTCCCTTGGACCATGTAGCATTGTTGCTCAGATTCTCCACTAGATTCATCCTCCACAATGTTGGGCGTTTGTAGCTCGGAGGAGGTCAACATGTTCCACACTGCAAAGGCGGAATAATAGTTAGAAACCAACGTAAGATGTTCTTTATTAAGCGTGCTTCTAAATGCCTCAAGGGCTTGTGCATTGGCCTCTATATGCTTGCTATTACCAAGATAGGATTTCTTGGTAGCGGCAAGGAAAACGTGCAAGCCTAGGGTTTTCAAGTACATGGACATCCTAAATTTTCACATGTTAATGTTGGAGACATCAAACATGGGAGGGGTCAAGGAATCGATGAGTGTGTGCAAACAAGATATGTGTGCACAAGCAAATACTAGATTAGCAAAACAAAGATCACACTCCAAGGTGGTTAAACCTAATATCAGGAGTGTAGGCTCTGATACCAATTGAAATCACCTAGAGGGGGTCAATAGGTGATAGACTAATCTAATAAATGACTAATGAAGAATTAAAAACTAATTTGCAACATACTTAATGTAACCAATGAGTGTAGCTGAATTCCCGGTGAAGGGATCTGGAGTAACTCCTCTTGATTCCTCTGAATAAGAGTTGAGGTGCTATATGAAGCTCTCGTGGTTAGACACAAGTGAGGCACACACAAACAACACAAGCATATATGATATGGCAATATGATGCTATGCTCAAAGTAAAAAAGAGAGAGTTAGAGTCAATGGATCAAACGCAAACAACGAGATTTGTTTCGAGGTTCGAGCTCACAGCTCTACGTCCCCGCCTTCACACAGAAGGATTTTCAATCCACTAACTTGTCCATATAGGACTCCCACACAGGGAACCTCTAATGAGGATTTGGGCCAATACAACCAGGAGTACACAACTCCTCTCTCAACCGAATACAACCTCTCACAGAGGCAATGCACAATACAAACACCACCTCACACAAGAGGGGTAGGCACTTAGCCAACAAATCAATCACCTCACACTTGAGGGATTCCAACACAAGCCTCCACCTCTCACTAGAGGGAGCTAAACACAATCTCCACCTCTCACTAGAGGGAGCCAACCACTACTTCAAAATCAACCTCTACACAAGAGGAATAACACAAGTAGGGAGGGTTAACACCAAGGTGATCACAAAGACCACAAACTAATTTTTCCCACAAAATAAAGATCCTAATAGATAGGATAGTGTAGGCTGTCTAAAAATCATTAAAAGACAAGCCATTGAAAATCAAAATTCCAAGTTTTAAACGCAAGGCTAATATTGGCCGCGTCTCAGCATCAAGGCGCGAGGCTCGACACCTGCGTCTCAGCATCAAGGCGCGAGGCTCGACTGTTGGCCCAAAAAGGTTACACTCTAATGATGACAAACCAAATAAGAGCTATTTGGTACTAATGAGTTTGTTCAAGACAAGTTTTAGGTTAGTACCATATTTGGAGGCCATTGCTTAGCTATTGCAACAACTTCTAGGTTCATGAAGCAAAGAAGGCATATTGCACATCAAGGATGGAACATAGAAGAGAAGGCTCTAGCAAGGCATACCATGGCTCAAGATTTCAATATTGCTTAAGAAGACTTCAATAGATTTGTTTCTTTGTTTATAGTTTTGTTAAAGAATAGTGAATAGGTTTGAAGCTCCATCACACACGTTTTTGCGCACATCTTCTTTCTAAGTTTATTTCCTATAAAATATACAAAAATATTTTAATACAAAATCCTCTGCCTACAAATCCATCTTTATGTTTTATACTTATCCCTATTTAAAACATTTTTGATAAAAATCTTTATCTCCTCAAAATTTCGTTAGTATTTGGACTTTTGACCTGAGCCGGTCGACCTTCCGGTCGGCCGTGCCTATGTAAGGTCTAGCCGGTCGACCGCCCAAGTCGACCGAGGTTCTGGCAGATGCACGTATCCGTGTGCACGTTTCACGGTCGACCGAGCAGTCGACCGATAGTTGCCTGACTGACAGACCTTTGCTCTCTGTATTTTTAGGTCGATCGGGCGGTCGACCGTTAGCCTGCAACGGCTCTTTTATTTTGAACTACGGTCGACCGGCCGGTCGACCGATAGAGCCGTTTGAACAGTAACGGGCATTTTTCTGAGCTGTTTTATTTTTGTCCTTTTGTGTTTAAAATTGGTTTAAATGATATATTTTGAACTTAATACGACCTGATTAGCCTTAAGTATGTTTTATCTCTATACCCTAGCCCTCTCCTATAAATAGGGGTGTTTAGGGAGAGATTGAGACTACCAATCATTATAAGAAACTTTTTAGTTTAAGGCATTCAAAAGAGCTTGGTTTCTTAGTTTTTGTGCTGAAATTCTCTCTCATTTTCTGAAGTGTTTTCAAGAATTCTCTGATTTCCTTTTCTTTTCTCTTTGCACACAAGAGCTTCAAATCATACTCATTGTTCTCTAAGGACCTTGTAAGGGAAGAGAATTTTGCAAGAGAAAGTTTGTGGTCTTTTGACTGCTAAGAGATTGCTGGTACTTGAGATTGTGGAGTTGGGTACTCTGGTGTATTTGTGATATCTTTGTGATAGTGAAAGTGGTTAGTAATCCTTCTGGGGAAGGCGGGGAAGTAGAGCTGGGTGCTCGAACCTCGATAACAATTCTCGGTGTTTGCGTTTGGTTTACATTCTTGTGCTCCTTGCTTTACTTTCATTGCACTTAATACTTGCTCATTATCATCATTGCAATATTCATTTGTTTTCATTTATCTTGTCAATCATAGTCCCATCCAACAAGGTTGCATTGCGCACCTCCAACTCATTTCAAGAGGAATCAGGAGGAAGGAGTTCAGAACCCTTCACGGGACATTCGGCTCTTAGTCTTATTTTGGGCGATTGTTGCATCATATTTTTAAATTGTTCATTGATTAACATTATCACCTATTCACCCCCCCTCTAGGTGATTTTCAATTGGTATCAGAGCTTGGACTCTAGGTTTGGCTTAACATCCATAGAGAGATCCTAAAAATTTGCTAATCAACATTTTCATTCATTCACACACTAGTAAACATGGCCGATAACATCAAAACCCCTCCTAAATTTGATGGACTTAATTTTCCTATTTGAAAGGTTAGGATGACTATATTCTTACAATTTTTGGGTAGCTTAGTAGCTAAATCCTTGACCAAACCCTATGTAGTACCCGATAGTGATGAGAGCACTTGGACCGACTTTACATTTAGAGAATATGAGGCTAACTCCAAAGCCTAAAATTTCCTCTTAACCGCCTTGAATGAGGATGACCTTACACGGGTAATTCATTGCCAATCCGCCTATGAGATTTGGCAACATTTATTGGTCACACACGAAGGGACTTCACTAGTCAAGAGAGCTAAGATAGATCTCTTGAGGTATCAATATGAATCTTTTAAAATGATTGATGATGAATCAATTGATAGTATGATTACAATGTTTACTAAAATCACCAATGCTCTTTCTTCTTTAGGTGATGATATTTCAAATGATCAAAAGGTGCGGAAAGTGATTCAGGCTCTTCCTTCTTCATGGGAGATAAAGGCCACCACCTTGAAAGAATTGAACGACAAGGATGAGATGGACCTCATTAGTCTCATTGGGAACTTAAAGACCTATGAGATGGAAAAGAAGGCTAGAGAAGAAGCCGCTCCTTCAAAGAAGAAATTCATAGCCTTTAAGTCTTCATCCACTCTTAATGACGATGAAGAAGATGAAGAAGAAGATGAGGAGCTCTCCCTCCTTGTGCAAAATGTCAAGAGGATGTACCGGAAGAACAAGCTCAACTTCCGAAGGAAATTTGAAGGTAAAGAGGAGAGAAGAATCATTTGCTATAATTGCCGAAAACCCGGACATATCATGGTGGATTGCCCGGAGTTCAAGAAGAAGATGACTTCCTCCTTCAAGCCAAAGAAGCCGGAGGAAAAGAAAGCATACAAAGTAACTTGGTATTCGGAAAGCGAGTCCGAAGAAGAGGTGGATACGACAAACATGTGTTTCATGGCAAACACACCAAAGGTAACCCCTCAATCTCTTGATGAGGAAGATGATGAATTAAGTAAAGAAGTTCTTGTACATGCCTTTGTTGAACTTTTCGAAACTTATGACAATAAGAAGATTGAATGTTTTAAATTACAAAAGGAAGTTGCTTTTCTTAAAAATCAACTTGCTATGGTTTCTAAAGAAAAAGATGATATTTCTTCTAATCTCATTTCTATTCAAAAAGAATTTAGCGCCTACAAGGTTTCTTGTAAGGCAAAATCTCCTATGGTTGATGAAAAAGAAATTTCTTCCTTAAAATCTAAAATGGTTAATTTTGAAAAGGTTTTAAAAGATTGTGCTTTCAATACTAAGAAACTTAAAGAAAAATTTTCTAAAAAGCACACTTCACATGATAAAATTTCTCATGCTCACACTACACACAACACTCATGCTAAAACTTCTCATGCTCACAATTTACATACTCACAAATCACACACTCACTATGCTTTTAAATATGGTAGAGTGTATAGATGCACTTATTGTGGTAAAAATGGACATTTAGCTAAGTTTTGTTATGACCAAGTAAATAGATCAAATAATCTCGTTTGGGTTCATGGCACTAACCCTTTAGGACTCAAGAAAATGTGGGTACCAAAATCAAGTCCTAAATTATTTGATGTAGGTATACACCAAGGCTCCAAGACGTAAGGAGCAGTGGTACCTTGATAGTAGTTGTTCAAGACACATGACGTGGGACATCAACAACTTCACAACCCTATCAAGGTACATGGAAGGTGGCACCGTCACCTTCGGGGATGACTCCAAAGGAACTATCATCGGTATAGGTAACATTCAAATTGGTGCATCTCCTATTATAGAAAATGTTGTTTTAGTTGATGGTTTAAAACATAATTTGCTTAGCAATAGTCAACTTTGTGACCGTGGACTTAAAGTTGTTTTTGATGATTCTTCTTGCAAGATTTTTGATATTAAATCAAATGATTGTATTCTTACCGGTTTTTGTGATAACAATGTTTATATCATTGACATGCTTAATTTAGATTGTTCTACTAAATGATTGAATGCTTTTGATGAAAATTCTTGGCTTTGGCATAGAAGATTAGGACATGCATCTTTTGACCATCTTTCTAGGATTAATTCAAAGGAATTGGTAAAGGGTATACCTTGCTTGAAGTTTGAGAAAGACCGCATTTGTGGTGCGTGCCAACTTGGGAAGCAAACCAAGTCTTCCTTCAAACCAACCAAGGATATCATGTCAACTAGGCCTTTAGAATTAATTCATATGGATCTTTTTGGACCAACTAAAACTAAGAGTTTAAATGGTAGTAGATTTGCATTTGTTTTTGTTGATGATTTTTCTCGCTTCACTTGGGTTTTCTTTTTGGAACACAAAGATCAAACTTTTTCTCATTTCAAAGTTTTTCGAAAAATGGTTGAAAAAGAAAAAGGTTTTTCGATTTTGAAAATAAGGAGTGATAGAGGTGGTGAGTTTGTTAACCAACTCTTCATGACTTATTGTGATGAAAAAGGAATCAAGCATGAAATGTCTTGTCCTAGGACTCCACAACAAAATGGAGTTGTAGAAAGGAAAAATAGAACACTTCAAGAGATGGCTAGGACAATGATAAGTGAATATGACCTCCCTCAATATTTATAGGCCGAGGCCGTAAACACCGCATGCTATATTTCAAATCGCATTTATTTGTGCAAAAATTCTTCCAAAACTTCTTTTGAAATGTATCATTCTAGAAAACCTAATGTTGCTTATTTTAAAGTTTTTGGATGCAAGTGTTTTGTTTTAAATACTAAGGATAATTTGGGTAAATTTGATGCTAAGGCTTATGAAGCTATCTTTGTTGGATACTCTTCCACTAGCAAACCTTATAGAGTATTTAATAGATCTTCGCTTACCATTGAAGAATCCATGCATGTTAAATTTGAAGAATCTAATGTGGTTGTTGAGAATGTTGTAGAGATTGACCCATTAGGTGAAGACATGGAGAGACTATCCTTGAAGGACTCACCCACTCAAGAAGAAAAGCAAGAACCTATTGGTGATGTTCAAGAGGATATAGAGGAAAGCTCTCAACCGCTTCCTAAAGCTTGGAGATACGCTACAAATCATCCTAAGGAGCTCATCTTGGGTGATGCATCTAAAGGAGTTACAACGCGCTCCAAACTCCATGACCTATGTGGTAACTTTGCTTTCATTTCTCATTTTGAACCCAAAAGCATTCTCGAAGCCGAGACGGACTCATATTGGTTGTTTGCCATGCAAGAGGAACTCAATCAATTTGAGCACAATCAAATTTGGCACCTTGTTCCTAGGCCCCACGATAGACCAATAATTGGTACTAAGTGGATCTTTAGAAACAAGATGGATGAGTCCGGAAATGTCATTAGGAATAAAGCTAGGTTAGTGGCCCAAGGTTACACTCAAGTTGAAGGAATTGACTTTGAGGAGACCTTTGCACCCGTAGCACGGCTTGAAGCCATACGGATGACACTAGCTTTTGCATCTTTCAAAAATTTTAAACTTTTTCAAATGGATGTGAAAAATGCATTTTTGAATGGTTTTATTAATGAAGAAGTTTATGTTGCTCAACCTCCTAGTTTTATTGATCATGTTCATCCTGACTTTATTTTTAAACTTGATAAAGCTTTGTATGGATTGAAACAAGCTCCAAGAGCTTGGTATGAAAGGCTTTCTAGTTTTCTCATTTCAAATAATTTTGTAAAAGGCAAAGTAGACACAACTCTCTTTAATAAGCATGTTGATAATGACATTTTAATTGTGCAAATTTATGTTGATGATATAATTTTTGGTTCTACTAATGAAGTTTTATGCAAGGAATTTGAAAAGGTCATGCAACTTGAATTTGAAATGTCTTCAATGGGTGAGCTTAATTTCTTTCTTGGACTCCAAATCAAGCAATTGCAAAATGGGACGTTCATAAGTCAAGCCAAGTACGCAAAGGAACTCATAAAGAAGTTTGGACTTGAAGGCTCAAAGGCTTGCAACACTCCCTTGGCAACTACAACCAAGCTTGATAAAGATGACCAAGGTAAAAATGTTGATATTAAATTATATAGAAGCATGATAGGAAGTCTTTTATATTTAACGGCGAGTAGGCCGGATATCATGTTTAGTGTGTGTCTTTGTGCTAGATTTCAATCGTGTCCTAAAGAGTCTCATCTTATTGTGGTAAAACGCATTATTCGTTATATTAAGGGCACAATTGGGATAGGTCTATGGTATCCGAAAACCGGAGATTTCTCAATGACGAGTTATTCGGATGCCGACTATGCGGGTTGTAGAGTAGATAGAAAGAGCACTAGTGGGACATGTCAAGTTCTTGGTAATTGTCTTGTTTCATGGTCCCCTAGGAAACAAAATTCCGTAGCTCTCTCAACCGCCGAGGCGGAGTATGTTGCCGCAGGGGCTTATTGTGCACAAGTCCTTTGGATGAAACATACTCTCCTTGATTATGATTTGCATTTTGATCATATAAAAATATTTTGTGATAATACTAGTACTATACACATGACTAAGAATGCAAATCAACATAGTAAGACCATGCACATTGAGATTAGATATCACTTTCTTAGAGATCATTTTGAGAAAGGAGATATAGATATTGATTATGTTTCTACGGATTTACAACTTGCCGATATTTTTACAAAACCACTTGATTTTTCTAGATTTTCCTTCATTTGTGGTGAACTTAATGTTTGTGTTATTGAATAAATATGTTTTCTTAACCCTTTTTTATGTATGACAAAAAGGGGGAGAATGAGTTTTTATGAGAGTTTTTATGATAGATTTATAAGTTCATATGGTGTTGGTTCCTTATGAGTTTATACATGTTTTTATTTAAAGTGTTTTTGCAAGTATTATATTTTATTTCATGGTTTTTAATCCTATGGTATTTTATTTTATTTCATGTTTTTTAATCCTATGGTTTTTGCTTGCACTTTACATTGTTTGTATGATAGCATAATTTGAGGGGGAGCTTTCTCCTCCCCTATATTTTTTGATTATAGCCGATTTGTTTTGTCATCATCAAAAGGGGAGATTGTTGGCCCAAAAAGGTTACACTCTCCATTTATTGAGTTTTGATGATGACAAACCAAATAAGAGCTATTTGGTACTAATGAGTTTGTTCAAGATAAGTTTCAGGTTAGTACCATATTTGGAGGCCATTGCTTAGCTATTGCAACAACTTCTAGGTTCATGAAGTAAAGAAGGCATAATGCACATCAAGGAAGGAACATAGAAGAGAATGAAAAGTCACCTAGAGGGGGGGTGAATAGGTGACAATGCTAATCAAAGGGCAAATTAAAATCCAAAGCTACAACAATTTCCAATCAAGATTCACAAGATGAATGCAAGCAAGTAAATATGACAATGATAATGATGAGCAAGAATAAGAGCAAGTATAGTAAAGTAAAGAGTGCAAGAAAGTAAACCAATCGCAAACACAAGGATATGTTATCGAGGTTCGAGCACCCAGCTCTACTCCCCGCCTTCCCCAGAAGGATTCTAGCTACTTCCACTATCACAAAGATCTCAATTACAATGGAGTACCCAACTCCACAATCTCAGTACAAGTAATTTCCTTGGTAGTCAAAAGACCACAAACTCTCTCTTTCAAATATCTCTTCCCTTACAAAGGTCCTTAGAGAATATTGAGTAGGAATGAAGCTCTTGTGTAAGGTGAAAAGAAAAATTAAGTCAGAGAGTATCACAAAAACACTTCAGAAATTAGAGAGAATTTCAGCACAAAAACCAAGAAACAAAGTCTTTTGAAAGCCTTAAACTTTTTGAATTTTCTTGCAATAATTGTTGTTATGAATCTCTCCCCAAACACCCCTATTTATAGGAGAGGGATAGGGTTTAGGGATAAAACATAATTACTGATGTTTAGGAGGTAATTAATTCAAAATATAACTTTAAACCAAATTTTAAATCAAAAGATAAAATAAACAGCTCATTTAAAATCTGCCGTTACTGTTTAACGGATACCTCGGTCGACTGGGCCGGTCGACCGGTAGTTCAAAAATTCGACCGTTATAGGCTAGCGGTCGACCGACCCGGTCGACTGAGAAAACCTGTGAGCAAAAACAATAGTCCGGTCGACCGCCCCGGTCGACCGACAGACATGCACACGGATACATGCATCTGCCAGAACCTCGGTCGACTGGGACGGTCGACCGGTATAACCTGACACAGATTCGGTCGACTGCCCCGGTCGACCGGATCAGGTCAAAAATCATTTTTGGAAAAGAAAATAAAGAGGATTTTGATTTTAACAAAAATACTTTTGAACAGGGAATAGAATTAAACATAAAGATGTATTTGTAGGCAAAATCTTGTATGCAAAATATTTTTGTATAATTTATAAGAAATTATTTTGGAATGAGCAAGTGCGCAAAAACGTGTGTGATAGAGCTTCAAACCTATCCACTATTCTTTAACATACTATAAACTGAAAAACAAATTACATGAAGACTTCTTGTGCTATCTTCAAGTCTTTGAGCCATCCAATGCCTTGCTAGTGCCTTCTCTTCTATGATCCTTCCTTGATGTGCAATTTGCCTTCATTGCTTTGTGGAACTTAGAAGTTCTTGCAATAGCTAAGCGAATGGACTCTAAACAAGGTACAAAACCTGAAACTCATCTTGAACAAATGATTAGTACCAAATAGCACTTATTTGGTTTGTCATCATCAAAACACAAAACAATTGGAGAGTGTAACCTCTTGGGCCAACAATCTCCCCCTTTTTGATGATGACAAAACAAATAGGCTATTAACAAAAATATAGGGAGGAGAAAACTCCCCCTCAAATTATGCTATACATAAAACACAAGAATATGTTCTAGATACCAATAATTGAAACCAATTAAAACAAATATATAAAACACAAAAATTGCTCTTGATACCTATTTGAACTAAAACACAAGAATTCATTTAAAACACAAAAACTCATAAAAACAAAACATATAAATTCATATGGAACCAAGACCAAACGAACTTATTTTTGTCCATGTAAACTTATTCTCCCCCTTTTTGTCATACATCAAAAAGAGTTATGAAAAACATGTCTATTCAATAATACAAACATTAAGTTCTCCACAAATAAACGAAAATCTAGCAAAATCAAGAGGTTTAGTGAAAATATCGGCTAGTTGTAAATCCGTGGAAACATAATCAATATCTATATCACCTTTCTCAAAATGATCTCTAAGAAAGTGATATCTAATCTCAATGTGCTTGGTCTTACTATGTTGATTTGCATTTTTGGTCATGTGTATAGTACTAGTATTATCACAAAATATTTTTATATGATCAAAGTGCAAATCAAAATCAAGGAGAGTATGTTTCATCCAAAGGACTTGTGCACAACAAGCCCCCGCGGCAACATACTCCGCCTCGGCGGTTGAGAGAGCTACGGAATTTTATTTCCTAGAGGACCATGAAACAAGACAATTACCAAGAAATTGACATGTCCCACTAGTACTCTTTCTATCTACTCTACAACCCGCATAGTCGGCATCCGAATAACTAGTCATTGAAAAATCTATAGTTTTAAGATACCAAAGACCCATTCCAATAGTGCCCTTAATATAACGAATAATGCGTTTTACCGCAATAAGATGAGACTCTTTAGGACACGATTGAAATCTAGCACAAAGACACACACTAAACATGACATCCGGCCTACTTGCCGTTAAATATAAAAGACTTCCTATCATGCTTCTATATAATTTAATATCAACATTTTTACCTTGATCGTCCTTATCAAGCTTGGTTGTAGTTGCCATTGGAGTGTTGCAAGCCTTTGATCCTTCAAGCCCAAACTTCTTTACTAGCTTCTTTGCGTACTTGGCTTGGTTAATGAAGGTTCCGTCTTGCAATTGCTTGATTTGGAGTCCAAGAAAGAAATTGAGCTCACCCATGGAAGACATTTCAAATTCTAGTTGCATTACCTTTTCAAACTCCTTGCACAAAAGCTCATTAGTAGATCCAAAAATTATATCATCAACATAAATTTGCACAATTAAAATATCATTATCAACATGCTTAGTAAAAAGAGTTGTGTCTACCTTGCCTTTAACAAAATCATTTGAAATGAGAAAACTAGAAAGCCTTTCATACCAAGCTCTTGGAGCTTGTTTCAATCCATACAAAGCTTTATCAAGTTTAAAAACAAAATCGGGATGAACATGATCAACAAAACCGGGAGGTTGAGAAACATAAACTTCTCATTTATAAAACCATTCAAAAATGCACTTTCACATCCATTTGAAAAAGTTTAAAATTTTTAAAACATGCAAAAGCTAGTGTCATCCGTATGGCTTCAAGCCGTGCTACGGGTGCAAAGGTCTCCTCAAAGTCAATTCCCTCAACTTGAGTGTAACCTTGGGCCACTAACGTAGCTTTATTCCTAATGACATTTCCGGACTCATCCATCTTGTTTCTAAAGATCCACTTAGTACCAATTATTGGTCTATCGTGGGGCTTAGGAACAAGGTGCCAAACTTGGTTGCGCTCAAATTGATTGAGTTCCTCTTGCATGGCAAGCAACCAATATGGGTCCGTCTCTGCTTCGAGAATGCCTTTGGGTTCAAAATGAGAAATGAAAGCAAAGTTACCACATAGGTCATGGAGTTTGGAGCGAGTTGTTACCCCTTTAGATGCATCACCCAAGATGAGCTCCTTAGGATGATTTGTAGCATAACTCCAAGTTTTGGGAAGCGGTTGAGTGCCTTCCTCTTTATCCTCTTGAACATCACCACCTATAGGTTCTTGCTTTTCTTCTTGAGCGGGTGAGTCCTTCAAGGATAGTCTCTCCATGTCTTCACCTAATGGTTCAATCTCTACAATATTCTCAACAACCACATTAACTTCTTCAAATTTAACATGCATAGACTCTTCAATAGTGAGAGAAGATCTATTAAAAACTCTATATGCTTTGCTAGTAGAAGAATATCCAACAAAGATAGCTTCATAAGCCTTAGCATCAAACTTACCCAAGTTATCCTTAGTATTTAAAACAAAACACTTGCATCCAAAAACTTTAAAATATGCAACATTAGGTTTTCTAGAATGATACATTTCAAAGGATGTTTTTGAAGAATTTTTGCATAAATAAATACGATTCGATATATAGCATGCGGTGTTTACGGCCTCGGCCCATAAATATTGTGGGAGGTCATACTCACTTATTATTGTCCTAGCCATCTCTTGAAGTGTTCTATTTTCCTTTCTACAACTCCATTTTGTTGTGGAGTTCTAGGACAAGACATTTCATGCTTAATTCCTTTTTCATCACAATAAGTCATGAAGAGTTGGTTAACAAACTCACCACCTCTATCACTCCTTATTTTCAAAATCGGAAAACCTTTTTCTTTTTCAACTCTTTTTCGAAAAATCTTAAAATGAGAAAAAGTTTGATCTTTATGTTGCAAAAAGAAAACCCAAGTAAAACGGGAGAAATCATCAACCAAAACAAATGCAAATCTACTTCCATTTAAACTCTTAGTTTTAGTTGGTCCAAAAAGATCCATATGAATTAATTCTAAAGGCCTAGTTGACATGATATCCTTGATTGGTTTAAAGGAAGACTTGGTTTGTTTCCCAAGTTGGCACGCACCACAAATGCGGTCTTTCTCAAAATTCAAGCAAGGTACCTTCACCAATTCCTTTGAATTAATCCTAGAAATATGGTCAAAAGATGCATGTCCTAGTCTTCTATGCCAAAGCCAAGAATTTTCATCAAAAGCATTCAAGCATTTAGTAGAACAATCTAAATTAAGCATGTCAATGATATAAACATTATTATCACGAAAACCGGTAAGAATACACTCATTAGATTTAACATCAAAAATCTTGCAAGAAGAATCATCAAAAACAACTTTAAATCCACGGTCACAAAGTTGACCAATGCTAAGCAAGTTATGTTTTAAACCATTTACTAAAACAACATTCTCTATAATAGGAGATGCACCAATTTGAATGTTACCTATACCGATGATAGTTCCTTTGGAGTCATCCCCGAAGGTGACGGTGCCACCTTCCATGTACCTTGATAGGGTTGTGAAGTTGTTGATGTCCCATGTCATGTGTCTTGAACAACCACTATCAAGGTACCACCGCTTCCTACGTCTTGGAGCTTTGGTGTGTACCTACATCAAACAATTTAAGACTTGATTTTGGTACCCACATTTTCTTGGGTCCTCTAGGGTTAGTGTCATGAACCCAAACAAGATTATTTGTTCTCTTTAGTTGATCATAGCAAAACTTAGCTAAATGTCCATTTTTACCACAATATGTGCATCTATACACTCTACCATATTTAAAAGCATAGTGAGTGTGTGATTTGTGAGCATGAGAAACTTTAGCATGAGTGGTGTGAGCATGAGAATTCTTAGCTTGTGAAGTGTTAGCATGTGAAGTGTACTTTTTAGAAAACATGTTCTCAAGTTTCTTGGTATTAAAAGCACAATCATTTAAAACTTTTTTAAAATCATTCATTTTTGATTTAAAGGAAGAAATTTCTTTTTCATCAATAATAGGAGATTTTGCCTTACAAGAACTTTTGTAGGCACAAAATTCTTTTTGCATGGAAATGAAATTAGAAGAAATATCATCTTTTTCTTTAGAAACAATGGCAAGTTGATTCTTAAGAAAAGCAACTTCTTTTTGTAATTTTAAGCATTCAAGTTTCTTATTATCATAAGTTTCAGAAAGTTCTACAAAGGCATGTACTAGAACTTCCTTACTTAGTTCATCATCTTCATCATCAAGGGATTGAGGGGTTACCTTAGGTGTGTTTGCCATGAAACACATATTAGCTTGATCCACCTCATCTTCGGACTCGCTTTCCGAATCCCATGTAGCTTTGTATGCTTTCTTTTCCTCCGGCTTCTTTGGCTTGAAGGAGGAAGTCATTTTCTTCTTGAACTCCGGACAATCCGCCATGATATGTCCGGGTTTGCGGCAATTGTAGCATATGATCCTCCGCTCCTCTTTGCCTTCGAATTTTCTCTGGAAGTTGAACTTGTTCTTTCGGTACAACCTCTTGACATTCCGCACAAGTAGAGTTAGCTCCTCATCTTCTTCATCGTCTTCTTCATCGTCATCATTGGTGGATGAAGTCTTGAAGGCTATGGTTTTCTTCTTTGAAGTAGTGGCTTCTTCTCTTGCCTTCTTCTCCATCTCATGGGTCTTTAGGTTCCCAATGAGACTAATGATGTCCATCTCGTCCTTGTCGTTCAACTCCTTTAAGGTGGTGGCCTTGATCTCCCATGAAGAAGGAAGCGCCCGAATCACTTTCCGCACCTTTTGATCGTTGGAGATGTCATCACCTAATGAAGAAAGACCATTAGTGATTTTATCACCTAATGAAGAAAGACCATTAGTGATTTTAGTGAAACGAGTAATCATACTATCAATAGATTCTTCATCAAGCATCTTGAATGATTCATATTGAGACCTCAAGAGATCAATTTTAGCTCTCTTGACTTGTGAAGTCCCTTCATGTGTGACCAATAAGTGTTGCCAAATCTCATAGGCGGATTGGCAATGAATTACCCGTGTAAGGTCATCCTCATTCAAGGCGGTTAAAAGGGAGTTTTGGGCCTTGGAGTTAGCCTCATATTCTCTAAAGTTGAAGTCGGTCCAAGTGCTCTCATCACTATCGGGTGCTACATAGGGTTTGGTCAAAGACTTAGCCACTAAACTACCTAATGATTGCAAAAAGATAGTCATCCTAACCTTCCAAATAGGGAAAATGACTCCATCAAATTTAGGTGGGGATTTAATGTTATCGGCCATGTTTACTAGTGTATGAATGATGGAATGAAAATGTTGATTAGCAAGTTTTAAGGATCTCTCTATGGATGTTAAGCCAAAACCTAGAGTCCAAGCTCTGATACCAATTGAAAAGTCACCTAGAGGGGGGTGAATAGGTGACAATGCTAATCAAAGGGCAAATTAAAATCCAAAGCTACAACAATTTCCAATCAAGATTCACAAGATGAATGCAAGCAAGTAAATATGACAATGATAATGATGAGCAAGAATAAGAGCAAGTATAGTAAAGTAAAGAGTGCAAGAAAGTAAACCAATCGCAAACACAAGGATATGTTATTGAGGTTCGAGCACCCAGCTCTACTCCCCGCCTTCCCCAGAAGGATTCTAGCTACTTCCACTATCACAAAGATCTCAATTACAATGGAGTACCCAACTCCACAATCTCAATACAAGTAATTTTCTTGGTAGTCAAAAGACCACAAACTCTCTCTTTCAAATATCTCTTCCCTTACAAAGGTCCTTAGAGAATATTGAGTAGGAATGAAGCTCTTGTGTAAGGTGAAAAGAAAAATTAAGTCAGAGAGTATCACAAAAACACTTCAGAAATTAGAGAGAATTTAACCAAGAAACAAAGTCTTTTGAAAGCCTTAAACTTTTTGAATTTTCTTGCAATAATTGTTGTTATGAATCTCTCCCCAAACACCCCTATTTATAGGAGAGGGCTAGGGTTTAGGGATAAAATATAATTACTGATGTTTAGGAGGTAATTAATTCAAAATATAACTTTAAACCAAATTTTAAATCAAAAGATAAAAATAAACAGCTCATTTAAAATCTGCCCGTTACTGTTCAACGGATACCTCGGTCGATTGGGCCGGTCGACCGGTAGTTCAAAAATTCGACCGTTATAGGCTAGCGGTCGACCGACCTGGTCGACTGAGAAAACCTGTGAGCAAAAACAATAGTCCGGTCGACCGCCCCGGTCGACCGACAGACATGCACACGGATACGTGCATCTGCCAGAACCTCGGTCGACTGGGACGGTCGACCGGTATAACCTGACACAGATTCGGTCGACTGCCCCGGTCGACCGGATCAGGTCAAAAATCATTTTTGGAAAAGAAAATAAAGAAGATTTTGATTTTAACAAAAATACTTTTGAACAGGGAATAAAATTAAACATAAAGATGTATTTGTAGGCAAAATCTTGTATGCAAAATATTTTGTATAATTTATAAGAAATTATTTTGGAATGAGCAAGTGCGCAAAAACGTGTGTGATAGAGCTTCAAACCTATCCACTATTCTTTAACATACTATAAACTGAAAAACAAATTACATGAAGACTTCTTGTGCTATCTTCAAGTCTTTGAGCCATCCAATGCCTTGCTAGTGCCTTCTCTTCTATGATCCTTCCTTGATGTGCAATTTGCCTTCATTGCTTTGTGGAACTTAGAAGTTCTTGCAATAGCTAAGCGAATGGACTCTAAACAAGGTACAAAACCTGAAACTCATCTTGAACAAATGATTAGTACCAAATAGCACTTATTTGGTTTGTCATCATCAAAACACAAAACAATTGGAGAGTGTAACCTCTTGGGCCAACAGAGAAGGCTCTAGCAAGGCATACCATGGCTCAAGATTTCAAGATTGCTTAAGAAGACTTCAATAGATTTGTTTCTTTGTTTATAGTTTTGTTAAAGAATAGTGAATAGGTTTGAAGCTCCATCACACACGTTTTTGCGCACATCTTCTTTCTAAGTTTATTTCCTATAAAATATACAAAAATATTTTAATACAAAATCCTCTGCCTACAAATCCATCTTTATGTTTTATACTTATCCCTATTTAAAACATTTTTGATAAAAATCTTTATCTCCTCAAAATTTCGTTTGTATTTGAACTTTTGACCTGAGCCGGTCGACCGCCCGGTCGGCCGTGCCTATGTCAGGTCTAGCCGGTCGACCGCCCAAGTCGACCGAGGTTCTGGGAGATGCACGTATCCGTGTGCACGTTTCACGGTCGACCGATAGTTGCCTGACTGACAGACCTTTGCTCTCTGTATTTTTAGGTCGACCGGGCGGTCGACCGTTAGCCTGCAACGGCTCTTTAATTTTGAACTACAGTCGACCGGCCGGTCGACCGATAGAGCCATTTGAACAATAACGGGCATTTTTTGAGCTGTTTTATTTTTGTCTTTTTGTGTTTAAAATTGGTTTAAATGATATATTTTGAACTTAATACGACCTGATTAGCCTTAAGTATGTTTTATCTCTATACCCTAGCCCTCTCCTATAAATAGGGGTGTTTAGGGAGAGATTGAGACTACCAATCATTACAAGAAAATTTTAAAAAGTTTAAGGCATTCAAAAGAGCTTGGTTTCTTGGTTTTGTGCTGAAATTCTCTCTCATTTTCTGAAGTATTTTCAAGAATTCTCTGATTTCCTTTTCTTTTCTCTTTGCACACAAGAGCTTCAAATCATACTCATTGTTATCTAAGGACCTTGTAAGGGAAGAAAATTTGGCAAGAGAAAGTTTGTGGTCTTTTGACTGCTAAGAGATTGCTTGTACTTGAGATTGTGGAGTTGGGTACTCCGATGTATTTGTGATATCTTTGTGATAGTGAAAGTAGTTAGTAATTCTTCTGGGGAAGGCGGGGAAGTAGAGCTGGGTGCTCGAACCTCGATAACAATTCTCGGTTTTTGCATTTGGTTTACATTCTTGTGCTCCTTGCTTTACTTTCATTGCACTTAATACTTGCTCATTATCATCATTGCAATATTCATTTGTTTTCATTTATCTTGTCAATCATAGTCCCATCCAACAAGGTTGCATTGCGTACCTCCAACTCATTTCAAGAGGAATCAGGAGGAAGGAGTTCAGAACCCTTCACGGGGCATTCGGCTCTTAGTCTTGTTTTGGGTGATTGTTGCATCATATTTTTAAATTGTTCATTGATTAGCATTATCACCTATTCACCCCCCCTCTAGGTGATTTTCATCGACACCCGCATCTCAGCCTCAAGGCGCGAGGGTCGAAACCCGCACCTCTGTTATAACTGCCCTGGTTATGGGGCCAGTCACTGCCTACATAACGGGAAAGTTAGCCCCCATTGTGGAGTGTTTTTAGGGGGCACGTTCACCTCTGAAACCTCTATAAATAGCCCCGTCGCTATGGGCATAGGGACGAGGATAAAAAAAGGGACGAGGACAACAACAATAGGAGGAGATCCAGAAGAAGAGACAGAGAGAGAGAGAGAGAGAGTCACACAAAAGAGTTCAGCTCTTTGGCTAACTTGCTGCGCACAAGTTGCTCTTTGCCTACCATCTCTTTGAGAGTTTTGGTCGACAGAGCTGTGTTACTCCGTCTGCCATCCAAAGAGAAGATCCCCTGAAGGTTTCGACGTTCACCCGGTCAACGGAGAACAAGATTCACTCTCCATCGCCACTTGAAGAAACCCAGCATTAAACAAAGGGAGGATTCAAGACTCAACATCCTCCCTCCCTTGTAATCGGACTATTGGTCCGTTGTAATCTTTCAATTTGATTTAAGGAAATTTTACAGCGAATCTCATCCAAATTTTCCAACGCGTACAAGAGATGGCGACTCCGCTGGGGAATTTATTTGTCACCGATGAACAAATCATGGCGCAAGATGACGTCCTCTAAAAGGGGAAGATGGTCGAGTCGCTCATCGTCGAGTTCGACCAGGCAAAGTATGAAGAGTTTCTCTCTTCCGGCTCCAAGAGCCCAAGGACCCGCGTCTGCCACAGGGTCTCTACGGGGAATTGCCCCGAAACCCACTCCGAGACTCTCTCAGGCGCAGCTAATGTGAAGGGTATTATGGCCAACCGCACTAAGCATGACACTCGCGCCAACGTCTCTCAGGAGACCCGCCTGGTCTCAGGCGCGGCTGCTGAAAAGAAGGTTGTGGCCAAACATGCCAAGCATGACACACGCGTCAACGTCACTCAGGAGACCCGTATGGTCAAGCTCTCTGGTGTCCAGCCGGTTCACCCTTGCCGTCAGCACCAGGTCGTCATTGGTTTCTCTCCACCTCCACGACGCAACCGAAACGCTGAGCGCCGACAGAGGAGGCGTGCGTGACAACTGCAAGTTGGAACCTCTGATCATCCAACTGAGGCAGTCCGCAAAGTTCAACTCAGCGTCTCTGCTCCGCCGCATTCAGCCCGCGAAATCCGTGTTTGGCGGCCCAAATGCGAGACTTCCCAAGTTAGCTCTTCTGAAACCCTACTCACCAGACGCCAAGGCGAAACTTGCGCGCCTCCTTGAGTACCACAGATACGCGCCTTTAGGCGCGGGGCCCAACAGCCCACTCTCTCTCTCAAGCGTCTCTGCCCCGACGCACCAACCAGCAACACGACAGTCGCGTCTCTTCTCAGCAGAGACGCCAGACACGCGTCCTGAAACTGTGTCGTGAGAACCGCGTCTCTGAATCCTGCGTCCGAGCTGTACAGCGCAAGGATGCCTCCAGCCCTCAAAGTTGCGAGGCTAATCTCTTTGATTCCCTTCCCACGGATCTAAGGGATTACTTGACGAGGAAAAGAAGTGTTAATCAAATCACTTCATCATGTTACTGCCAACGGCTCATCTCTATGCTCTCTGTGTGTTATTGCGATTCAGGCGTGAACCAACAGTCTTTAGTTAGACAGCTGACCCTGATTCCCCCATCAGCCAAAAGAAGACGCTCTCACAGGAGAAGGGTCTTCTCTGACGCTGAGTATCCACAGCTCACTGCAAATATGACCAGCAGGAGCAGGGGAAAATAACCTGCAGTCAGCTCCGATGAGTCTGACTCTGAACCGGAAGGAGTGTACCGACACACTCGCACCCGGACCGGGGCAATTCCCCCGATTGATTACAATGCCCTAGCCCGGGGCATTAAGGTGGACGACTCGCATTCCGCTATTGTAGAGTCACAGGCTTCGAACTCTTCCATTGAGAAAGCGGCCTTCATCCACATGACAAGCACTCCTGAGGAGACGGCTCGACGCCTGGAGCAGCAAGCCCAGGTTCAGAAAGAGCAACTTGATATGATTCTTGCTCAGCAGGAATCTATTGACTCCCTCAAGCAAATGCTTGCGCAGATGCTCAAAGATAAGAGGAAGTCAACTGACAAACCTTCCTCTAAAAAGTCTAAGGACAAAGGGAAAGAGGGAGAGAGCCCATCTTCCGTACACCCTGACGAAGAACAGCCTACTTCGGATTCGTCTAAATCTTCGTCACGAGGAAAGGATGACCGAGACCAGGGAAAGGCTCATGCTAAGAGAATGAGTCAATTGGAGCAACACCTTGAGGCCCTTGCCAATCGCAAAGGCCTCCAAGAAGCTAGTGTGGTTCAGCCCTATCCGGCCGAGCGGGACCTCGTTCCATACCCTTCCAAGTTTAAGGCTCCAACCCTCCAGGCATTCGATGGGAAGGGGTCACCCAACCAACATATCTACTACATTAAATCTCAAACAGGGAATGTAATAGACAACGATGCTATCTTGGCACGTTTATTCATTGGCACCCTGAAAGGGCTTGCCTTTGAATGGTTCATGAAGCTCCCAGAAGGTTCCATTAAGAACTAGGGCGATTTGGAGAAGCTCTTTTAACACGCTTCTTCGAAGATGACTCGGAAGTCACAATGCCCACCCTTCTGGCTACTAAACAGTGAAAGGGAGAATCCGTCAAGTCTTTCATGGAAAGATTTTGGAACGTGGCACTCCGATGTCCGAGCGGTATGACCCAGGTCACCCTGGTGGAAACATGCCTCCACAATCTCCAAACCTCACTCCTTGCTCAAATAGGAGTTGTTGAAAGCCGCACCTGGAAGCAATTGGTCCAACAAGGTGAACAGGCTGAGGAGATTGTTACCCGCATCAGAGCGGAAGAAGGTAAGCCCAGGCCGGAAAGGTCAACAAGGCGTACGCCAGACACATCCCTCCAAACAAAGTGGAAGGATAACTTGGCAACGGAGACCAAATCTCCCGCCAAACCTCAACCGGTCAAGGGGATGGCTCTTCAAGCCAACCACGCACCAACAAGCAATATTCCTTCAAGGATGAGCATGTCGACTCGCTCTTCAAGCTACTCAACAAGAGCAACCGACTGAAGCTCCCTGAAGCTAGGCGCCCTGAGGAAGTCGGTAAAACCGACAATCCCACCTACTACTTGTATCACAGGATGTTGGGATACCCTACCAAAAGCTGCTACGTCTTCAAGGACATCCTTCAGGCTCTGATTGATGCGGAGGTATTGAAACTCCGACCAGAGCAGAAAAAGGTGACAGCTAATATGACGTCGGTTCTCCAATTCGGAAGACAACCCCCAACACCGTCAAGGGTGATCCCTGTTCCAAAAGGAGAGCTAAGAGTGGTCAACACAGACCCTCATCAGCAAGAAGAGAAAGGCCTGATACCTGTCCCCACACCTCGAGGGAAAATCATGTGGGTCCACCCTGACCTGGTTGACAGCCAGTAATGGACTACTGTAACCAACAGGAAGTCCAAAGGCAAAGCAAAGGCTTCATCCTGCAATGTGGTGTGTGCCTCTTCTCGAGAAGAAGAAACTGATGTTCCCTCGCTAACCGACTCAGAAGAGGAGACAATAGTTCTGGCCGCAGAACCCAGTCGGCTGGTGGCAGAAACCCGTTCAGGATAGCCGTACTTAAAGCAGTATGGCGAAATGACGGTACCCCTCCACAACCAACTGCAGAGCCAACCAAGCCCTCCACAAAGCAACCCGTGGAGAAACAGAAAGAGATTCGGTTCTCTTGAGTCCTTTCAAAGGGCATAGCGGAAGGATCCACGTCACCTTACCGCTTTGATGTCCTGGCTCAACTAGCCAACATCCCGGCACGGATCATTCTTTACGAGCTTCTTAGGCTGTCAAAGTCGACCAGAGAAGCTCTACAAGAGGCTCTGGCAAATGCTGAGGTCTTCATGACCCAGATACCAAAGGAGGAAGATGTAGAGGATTGCCTTCACGCCTCCCAAAATGCTCCCTGCATCACCTTCACGGCAGATGATATGCAAGTTAAAGGGAAGCATGATCGACCCTTGTACTTCACAGGGTATATTAGATCATTTGAGGTGAATCGTATTCAGGTGGATCCAGGGTCCGCATTGAGCATAATGCCTCGCCGGGTCATGCAACATCTGGGCATTCCTACTCATCGTTTGAGCCCTACCCAGATGACCATTTACGGGTTTAATGCCAATGGAACCCGTCCGATGGGGAAGATCAAGCTCAAGTGCCAGATTGGAAGCCTCAAGTCAAGGGTGACATGCTACGTCATCGATGCTGACACTTCCTACAATCTACTGTTGGGACGGCCATGGATTCACCGCAACTCCGTCGTTCCCTCCACTCTCCACCAAGTCATGAAATACATTGACGGGAGTGGGAAGGTACAAACGTTGATTGCCGAAAGGCATCCGTTCAAGGGAGTTAAAAATTATTTCACAGACTCCCTCCTGTATTAGGATCCCTTGGAAGTCCCGCAACCAGAGGAGCCAGACTCTGGTAATGAAGCCGACACTGAGCCCGAAAAAGAAGAGTGCCTGTGGGAGTTGGAACCACTTGTAAAGAGCACTAATAAGCTCGATGTTGATAGTACCACCGACGATGTAGGCGGTTGGTACATTAATGAAGAATTAAATCTAGCGTATCGTTCTGTGTTTGCTTCTGGTTCAGTACCGTCAGACACTAGCACCGAAGTAGATGATGACCTCTGGTCGGCAATGGATGCTTTGACATCGTTGCATGTACCAGTGAAATCGTCCTTCGAGACATATCAAGATAATGGTAACGCGCAAGAATCTATATTCATGGTTCCAGCAAGACGGAAAGGCCAAAAACCAATTCTTTTTGGCGAATCTCGTCTGAGCCAACGCCCCGCGAAAAATCAGAAGGCGAGGAAGAATCCCCTCAGTTCGGTCATTACGAACCAAAAGCGCTCAGAATGATGAAACGCATGGGGTATGACCTAACAAGTAGACCCGGGTTGAACTTCGGCAAAGGGAGGAGAACGTTACTTCGATCTTTTGTGCCAAAAGGGAAAGCACCCGATTATTATCATCAGACGCGCAGGGGGTTGGGCTATGTATCAACTCCAGTCCCATCAGCATCTGATTCTGGAGGGCCATCAGGCCATAATTACTCTTCAGGCACGTCATCGTGGGAGTCAGATGTCAGTGTTGGTAACATCTTCAGAGAACTTTCAGTGAACATGGTTTCAACAAGCCGCCTGGAAGACGGAGATGAAGAAATGATCCAATCTGATACAGATCCTTGGATCAGACATTTAAATACTCTTTGGGACACCCGCTTTGAACAGCGTGGGCCGCCCACAGAAGACAAGGTTGTTCAGATCAATATAGGAGATGAGGCCAATCCTAAGCCCATCTTCATAAGTAACGGCCTGTCACCTTCGGAGAAGAAGGATCTAATATCTCTTGTACAAGAGTATATAGACATCTTCGCCTGGAATTACGAAGACATGCCCGGGCTCGATCCTCAAGTGGCTATGCACCGCCTCAACATCAATTCGGACGTAAAGCCTGTCAAACAACAACAGCGACGGTTCCGACCAGAAATAATAGAGGTGATTCAATCAGAAGTCAGAAAGCTTATAGATTCTAGCTTCATCAGGGAAGAACAACATCCCGACTGGGTAGCCAACATCGTCCCCGTTGCCAAGAAAAACGGAAAGATCCGGATCTGCATCGACTTCCGTGATCTAAACGAGGCATGTCCCAAAGACGAATTCCCACTGCCAATCACAGATGTCATGATTGACAATACTTGTGGATTCGAACGAATGTCCTTCATGGATGGATTCTCAGGATACAATCAAATCAAAATGTATCCTGATGACGAAAAGCACACCTCCTTTAGGACACCACTAGGGGTATATTGCTACACCGTCATGCCCTTCGGACTGAAGAATGCAGGGGCGACGTATCAAAGGGCCATGAATGCCATTTTCCATCAGCAAATGCGTAAAACGGTGGAATGTTATGTTGATGACATTGCGGTAAAAAGTCGCGCTAAGGGTGATCACATAACTGACCTGAAGGTGGTCTTCGACATCATGCGGGCTCATCAATTGAAGATGAATCCCACCAAGTCTCTCCTGGGGGTGGCCAGTGGTAAATTCCTGGGATTTGTTGTAACTTCCACCGGAATTCATTTGGACCCGGAAAAGGTTCGCGCTATTCAGGAGATGCAACCTCCGAGAAACCTTAAGGAGCTCAGGGGATTGCAAGGACGATTGGCATACATCCGCAAGTTTATCTCAAATCTCTCCGGGAGATGCCAACCCTTCGCTAAACTAATAAAGAAGGTGTCTCATTCGTTTGGGACGACGCTTGCCAACAAGCATTCGAGGAAATTAAGTAGTACCTCGCCCAACCACCAGTCCTTGCAGCTCTGATATCCGGAAAGCCTTTCCTGGTGTACGTCCGAGCAATGGATCATTCTTTGGGGGCTCTACTAGCTCAGACTGATGATCAAGGACGAGAGCAGGCAATCTACTATTTAAGTAGAACAATGATCGGAGCCGAATATCAGTACAACCCGATCGAGAAGGAATGTTTGGCACTGGTGTTTGCTATTCAGAAAATGCGACATTATTTGACAGGCCAAACTATAAATGTCATATCAAAAATCAACCCCCTGAGGTTACTCATGACAAAGCCTTCGTCATTGAACGGCCAGCTGGCAAAATGGGCCATATTGCTATCCCAATATGAGATGCACTTTTTACCACAAAAGGCCATTAAAGGACAAGCGGTGGCGGACTTCCTAGCTGAGCACCCAGATCCGAGGGCAGTCAAATTCTACGAAGATCTCCAAGATGAGGTCGCCGAAGTCTGCCTGACCCAGACATCATTTGAAGGTCAAGTGTGGCAACTTTTCTTCGACAGTGCATCAAGAACAAGTCCAAAGGGACATGTAGTAGCGGGGGTAGAAGTAGTACTCGTCTCCCCATAGAATTATGTGATTCCCCGAGCTATCTCACTAACTGAGCCTTGTTCCAACAATGTGGCGGAGTACAATGCTCTTTTGATGGGATGCAGTTCGCCGATGAGATTGGCGTTAAAAATCTCGAGGCATATGGTGACTCCAAACTTATCGTCAGCCAAGTTCGCGGAGAATACGAAGTCAGACATGAAGATCTAGTACTGTTCTATAACGTAACTGTCCGCATGGCCGAGAGGTTCTCGAACTTTTACATCGACCATGTGCCGCGCAGGTAAAATGCGCATGTAGATGCACTCGCATCCCTCGCTGCCTCCTTAGCCCTTCCAGTCGGAGCAGTGGAGAAGGCATTTGTCTACAGCCATGACCTGTATTGTCCGAGAATCGCTCTCAAAGACTACCCAGAGTCAGTGGGAGATCATCGCGGCAAAGAAGCACTTGAAGCGTCGACCGGTCCAGAGTCTAAAGACTGGCGATTCCCCTATATTGATTACGTCTTATACAGCATCCAGCCTGAAGACACCAAAGAGGCGGCTGCCATTAGAAGGAAAGCCCCCAAATTCTACTATAATGTGATTACGCGAACATTGTACCGTCGATCGCATGACGGAATCCTGCTTCGTTGCCTCTCACCAAAAGAGGCCCAAGAGGTATTGAAAGAAGCCCACGACGGTATGTGCGGAGCCCATCAACCTGGCCCAAAACTGGCATATAGACTCCAAAGGTTGGGCTACTATTGGCCCAAGATGATTGCTGATGCCGTCACTTATGCTAAGAGATGTCACGCCTGCCAAGTACATGGCGATTTCATCCATCAAGCACCAGGGTACCTCCACTCTACGACCTCTACCTGGCCATTTGAAATGTGGGGGATGGACGTGGTTGGCCCTATCAGCCCACCATCATCAAAAGGACATCGGTTTATTTTGGCAATAACCGATTATTTCTCTAAGTGGGCCGAAGCCATTCCTTTGAAGGAAGTAAAATCATCTAACATGATCAAGTTCGTGAAACATCACGTTATCTACCGTTTCGGTGTACCTCGGCGAATTGTCCATGACAATGGACCCCAGTTCATCAGCCAGGCTTTTTAGAGATTCTGCGCTAAGTTCAGAATCCAGAGTGTGTCCTCAACGACATACTATCCTGCCGCTAACGGCCTCGCAGAAGCTTTCAACAAGACCATTGGCAAGCTTCTCAAGAAATTTGTCTCGAAAAGTTAACGGGACTGGGACGATAAGCCGGGTGAATGCTTATGGGCCTATCGCACAACCGTGCGAACCCCAACTAAAGCTACGCCATTTTCTTTGGTATACGGATGTGAAGCCGTACTCCCACTAGAAATCCAAATTCCATCCTTACGCGTCGCCTTGACAGCAGAGATGACAACAAAGGAGAAGCATCGAAGGCGACTCCAGGAATTGGAAGCCTTAGACGATAAGCGTCTGCAGGCCCAACAACAAATCGAGCTCTACCTTACCAGAGCCTTCAACAAGAAAGTTAAAGTGCGAACTTTCAAGAAAGGCGATCTTGTCTTAGCCGTCAGAAGACCCATGGTGATGACACATAAGACAAAAGGCAAATTCCAGCCCAAATGGGAAGGACCATTTGTAGTAGAGTCAGTCTACTCAAATGGATCATATCGTCTCATAACCTCAAATGGCGATACACTAATGATGCCAATCAATGGAAGATTCTTGAAAAAGTACTATCCTTAGATAGTGCTCCTCTGCTGATCAAGTTAAAAGTACACCTCTGATCAAAGCGAGAAGAGTTTCATCATTAAACATCCGACGCCTCCGACGGCTAAGGATAGAGGAAAATGTTGGCTTCTAAGCCCAACATAAGTCTTCGATAACTCATCATGCTGAGGGGAATAGCATGGCTAGCCGAACTCAAATGGTAGTTGGTAAAGGCACCTCAAATCTGTTAATAGCGAGGGTTTGCTAAAAATCCTAAGTGGACTTGGCTCCACTCTTTCCTCCAAAATCCCTTACCAATTCTTACCCACAGAATGGTAGGTCTACAAAATGCAATCATTACCAAGTTAACACTATACCTCTGGTAATGAAAATTTTCAATACTCCTTATCGAGTACAAACTGTGTTTGTCAACTCTACTGAGAGTAGCAAACTTTCAAATTTGCCAAGTTAACACTATACCTCTGGCACTTCACATTCCACTTGTCAATTCTCATCAATAGGATGACAAGTCCTCAAACTGCTCTTATCACGAGCCAATCTTTGTTAAGTTAATATCACACCTCTGACAAATTGCTGTTAAAGTTAACATTATACTTCTAAACAGTGCATCAAGTTTTTGTCAAGTCAATATCACACCTCTGACGGTCACTTTCCTTCAGACTTCTATATCGAAGCTGAAATGAATAATGCTAAGTTAACACTACACCTCTAGCATCCAGGTCATGGCTAAAGTTCAACAATACACCTATGGCTATGACTTTCCCTCGAACTTCCTTACCTAAGTCGAGATGACTAATGCCAAGTTCAAAATTACACCTCTAGTATTACCCTCGTTGTCAAGTTCAACAATACACCTATGACAATGACACTTTCAGTTTTCCCAAATAAAACTGAAATGCTTCTGAGCTAAGTTAATATCACACCTCTGACTCACATTCTTGTCAAGTTAACACTACACTTCTGACAAGACTACATTCAACCGTTAAGTTAATATCACACCTCCAACGGTAAAGATTTTTCTGGATTCCCCACGAATCTAGATTCACTTGTTATTCTCTTCAACAGAATAACGAGCCTACCTAAAAACATTGTTAGGTTAACACGACACCATTAAACAGTGTTTTCATTAACTCCCCATCTGATCTTAATCAAGTTAATCACAAACCCTTGATAAAAGCTCATCTTCCCTGGGGGTACATATTCCACCTGTCACTTTCTTTTATAAAGTGGCAGGTCCACCAAAAATTATTTTATCTCTGTCAAGTTAATATTACACCTCTGGCAGTATTCTGGAGTTCCTAAAATAGGATCTTTTCTTTACAAAATTTGACTTGTTAAGATTATCATCGTAGTTTTGACAAAGCCAAAGATTCTTTGCTTCTATGCATCTAAAAAAAAAAGAGATGCAAGACAATATAGAAGGAGGCAAAAAGAAAAGTGTCACTTTTATTTATATCCAGGCATATGAAAGTGATACAAAAACGCTCTCTTATACAATAAGATTGAGTATTACAATACAATTAAGGAGTACAAAGAAGTCCTTCTCTCTCTCTATCAGAGGCTGCACTCTCTCCTTAAAGCTGCATATGATTCCAAGTATAGGATGTTTGGAAGGGCGCCGGTCGGAGCCGATTGCACTATGATGCATGACTAAACATCGAAAGAGCCCTTGTTGACCAAGAGCAATGGTGTTCTTGAGGTCTGATGGCAGCAGAATCCTCCGATTCCACCTGACCATCCAAAGTGGCGGGATACGATCCTTCGTTGATGAACATCTCTTCCGCCAGAAGGTCATCCAATGAGCATGGAGTTTCCTCGATGTCACTTCTGGGGTAAGAGAGGAGGTTCTGAGACCTCACAGAGGATGCTATCCACCACTATATCCACCACATACCCCGCCGCCATACCCACTCTGACCATGCCATGCCAGCAAGCTTGACTGGTGCATCACGTCCGAGGAGATCTTGGCGAGGGTTAGGTCCCCGTCAGGGACCATAATTTCTTCCCTTGTGGATGACAGGGACCATGATTTCTTCCCTTGTGGACGAACATTGAACAAGTTCGCCGGCCGAAATATTCTTCCAGGGGCCCAGCGAACCTGAAAAATGACGATCAAGCCTACCTGCAAAGAAGCAAACAAAGAAATTAGAAGATCTGAAGCTTAGTATACTTCGACAAAAAAAAACTAAGTGACAGGCGCAGCCATTGCTGAAGACTGCAGACACGGGAATGACCCGCGCAGTGAGCCAAACTGCTACGGCGGCAGAAACAGACGCGATCAAAACTGTGATATACACAGAATTCGAACGCAGTCTCATTTTGCACCCGCATCTAAAGAACGAGATGCGAAGAGAATCAGACGCGAAAAATTTCCATCTCCCTGTTAGATGAACAGGAGTTGTAAAATTCAGGCCTGAAACCTCCAGCCCAAAGTTGAAATTCTTCCAAGTCAGCGGACTTAAGACGCGAGCTCTGTGTGCAAAGCCAACGGCCAGGTGCCAAAGTCCTCTATACTCGCGTTCAGAGAAGTTTAAGCCAATGGCGCAACTTCCAAAAGAGGAAGGCACCAACTAACTTTAGGAGAAAATCCAGATGATGAACCTCTCTAAGAGAGATCAAAATTCAAACATTGGATTGGACTAAAAAAATATATCATGGCAAACCGGGACGGCGTACCCGCAGAGGCCTCTATTAAGAGTTGAACTCTCTGCATCGAAGCGCGGATATAAAAGGTGATCAAGGAGACGCTTTCTATTATTGAAATCACTTGACAGTGGTAATCTCCTGAAGAAACCAAACAGAAGCATGAAAGCTCTGGGTCATCTTCGTCCATGGGGTCATCTTCGTCCATGGAGGCAAGCCCCTGGTGAAGTCCTTGAGGGGAGAAGATAGAGTCTCTCAGAGCACTCGCTTTCAAAAGAAAGCAGTTTTTTGTAATGGACGACTAAAGGGGGTAAGCCCTATTTATAGGCAGCCCATAATGACCACAGTTAATGGCTCATTAATCAGAACCGTCGGCCTTAATGACCGCATGAGTGTCAAAGTCCAATGGAAGGCTGACGCGTGGAGCGTCGCTTCGGGAAGCATCGAAGACGCTGATCTCCAACCGCCAGCGCGGTTTGGCATTAAAAGGCATTAACGCCTAAGCCCAATGAAGAACCGACGCATGGACAACCGCTTCGGGAAACGACGGATAGTGCGAGTCCCAATTGTCAACAACGATTTGACGTATAAAGATCCGATAAAATCTTTATGACAGGCTGCATGTAACGCTTGGAAAGTTGCACCAAAACGCAGGCATGAGAGCCGCGCTCAGGAACCCGCGTCCCTTTGCAGATTCAATAGAATCCACCTGCGTTCCAGAGGATTATCCGCGTCTCTCGGTATGACTCAAAGCTGCATCCCCTCAGCAAACGGGACCCAGTCCGGGGGTCACATTTGGGAATCACATAAAGCGGTGTGTTGAGACTTGTGATTTCGATAATAAAAGGCCCATGACAGTCACAAGTATCTCGGAGCTGTGTCTGCATGGCAAAATGATGATGGGTTTACACCAGGTCAAAAAGCCAGCACCGCGTCTTCGTATATGTCTGCGTCAATTTTGAAGGGGTCATAAGACCACATTCTTAATGTGTCCTGAATTTTGCGTCTGGATAAAGTCAAGGACTGCGGCCAATGAATCACACTCAAAGCTGCGTCCTTCGCGTCCAACTGAATCGCGTCTTTAATTGACAAATCACGGCCGCGTTCCTCAGAGCCGCGTTTCTTAATGAGTCAATGTCGCGTTTCATCAAAAGAACTTAGTTCTACCTAAGTTTGTTATTCACAGTCAGTCAGGAAGCACAACCAAAGTCTGTGATTAAGAAGTTGGATTCATCTACAGCAGAGCAATGAAGGTGGAACAAAAATTTCAATGACTTTTATTATTCAAATATGATAAAAGTAAATACAAACACTCTAGGTGATAGAGGGTCCTTTTCTTTACAAAAAGGAAAAGAAAGAGAAGACTAAAAATCCTGGTTCGCCAAAGAACGGATTTGTTCTCTAAGGCGATGAATCTCATGTTGACACGCCTTTTCAGCTTCCATGACAGCTTGGGCCCGCAGCTCCTCCTCAGATAGAAAATTCCTTGCAGCCAGCTGCGCTCGCAGAGATTCTAACCTGGAGGAATGGATGGAACGACTCTCTTCAGCTTGCGTCGTGGCAGCTTTTTGCTCCTCTAGCTTATTCCTGTGGTGGCAAGCTTCTTCTCATTGATTGCAATCAAGGCTTCTGCCTTGGCTATGGCGGACCGAGCATTGATAATAATCTGATCTGTGCTCTACATGATGAGCTCAGATTCCCTTGAATCACCAGTCAGTTTCTGACATTCAGCCTAGGAATGTTCGAGATGGCCGGTCTCTTCAGCTATTTGTGCCTCCACCTCCTTTCGCTTTTGTTCTTGAGCAGCAAGGAGCCTAGTCAGGGTGACCTGGGCTTCATGAAAAGAGCCAGCATTTTCCACAGACTTAAGTTCTTTTAGGTCATTTCCCAGCTGCTCCACCAGCAGCAGACACGCCTTGGCCGGTGAAGGGCCTCCGGCTAAACTGATGTTCTCGGCCAAATTTCCGAGAAACATCCGGGCAAATTCGAAGGAGCTATTCCCAGACAGGATGAGATCAATACATGATCGCATGGAGGCAAAGAACTGCTGCACCACTTGACGTGCCAGTTCCCCCATGACATTACCACCTGGGAAGAATTCTGCTAAAATGCTCCCCGATCCCCTATCTATCACAGGGTGAGGGATGTAAACCGATTCTTCCGGTTCAGGATCGACCTAACGACCAGTGCGACAGGAGCAGGAGTAACCGCCGGCGCTTCTGGGGCTGCTACGTCCGTAGAAACTTCCACGGCGGAAGAAGTAACAGCAAGCCTGACCTCTTCAGGGTCTATGGCCGAGGCCTGAGCTGTACGGCCTTCCAGATGGGCACTGACCGCCAGATCTTCCACCTGAGCTCCCTCAGTGCTCTTTGCAAATTACCAGAACATTAGCCATGACGGTAAAAGGGGAATATTCGAAGCATCAATATTTCCTTACCAAGTTGGGGGTTCAAAGACGGCGGATTCTGGGGCGAACCTTGCAGAGTTGAGGTCTCCCTGACTTCAATGGTTGCCTTCTCTTGAGGCATCTCGGTACCTAGAGCCTCAACTCTTTCCTGCTGGATCAGCTCCTGCACCATCTCTTCGATATGCGAGGAAGTCACAGCCTCGATGTCCACAGCTAACCCTGCAGCATAAAAGGAAAATGTCAGAACCCATTTTCCAAATGAAAAGGGAAATTAGGTCAAACGGCAAAAAGAGTACCTTCAGCAGAAGCAAATGCCGCTGATGGTGACACTGTCACCGGATCACACCCGTATATCTCCTCTTCCGAGATATGTGAGAATTTACTCGGATCCGGAAGAACAGGTTCATCGTCAAAGTCGACTTCCTCTTCGGATGATGAAGACGACAGTTCGACGCAAGAAGCCTCAACAATCGAGGCCTTGCCACCAAATACCCCAGTGGTAGGGCTAGGGTCAATTACCCGTGAGCTGGGCATCAAAATACTAGTGGACCCAGGTTGTTGTGCCTCACCCCTCCTCTCTTGAACCGAGGAAGACCCAGGCTGAGTTGAGACCCCTGGAATCTCAACGTCATCCCTGCTCATCAAGTCAGCTTCAAATTGCTCAGCATCATCAGCTGCGGTGGGTTCATCAGCAGCGGTGGGTTCGCTAGTGAATTCCCCTTCCTCTAAAATCATGGGGCCCTTGCTGCGCAATCCACGAGTACGGATTAAGGGGACATCCTCCTCATCCTCCTCTTCTTCCCTCTGTTCCTCAACACCAGGAAGGATGGCCTCGGACGGGGAAACTGCGGCCGCCAAGTCTCTCCGGGCCTTCTTTTGGGCAGGCTCAACGGTGGAAGTAGAGCCCTGAGGACGCTTGTGCACT
This sequence comes from Agave tequilana, assembly GCA_038442645.1. Lineage (NCBI taxonomy): Eukaryota > Viridiplantae > Streptophyta > Magnoliopsida > Asparagales > Asparagaceae > Agave > Agave tequilana. The sequence goes on from JAVJIF010030420.1 coordinate 189,751, forward strand.
GCTTGTCGACCCTTCGCTGCTCTCGGTTCCCCCTTGACACCCTCCTGACCTCCTTCTGAGCAGCCCGATACTCCTCGACACCCTGCGAGCGCTTATTGGACGCCGACTTGGCTTCATAAGATGCATTGATACTCTCAATGCATGAGTACTATGGTGAGAAATCAGGCGTTTGGTTGGCTTGGAAGTACCAGGTGCAGAAGCTAAGGCTTGTACAGCATTTCGGCCCTTTGAGAGGCAAACGAAAAAGCTCATCCGTCCCTCCAGCCACGCTATAATACCAAGCCCGAGCACCTTCAAACAAATTCCCGTTGAATGCGAGATGAGCATTGGGGTTACCGACATATAACTGGTCATAGCCAAATTGTCGGGCGAAGCGATTCGGCATGTACGGCTCGATCGTGCACGAATTCCCTTGTCGGAAAAGCACATACCCAGGCCGAATGTTAATCAGCCACCAGAAAACTCCCGTCGCCAGCCTCGTGAAGTTGTCTGGACCCACGAAGTCAGCAAATTTATCCCCATAAGATGCACCAGTAATCTCGAGGAAGCAGCGATTGAGCTGGTAGTTCGAAGCATGTAGAATGCACTTCCGAATGAAATACATATAAGTATTACACCAGCTTGAACTCTCCAACCGCTGTACGAAAGGGATAAACCCCTCACACAAAGACACTGGCGTCATCAGGGAGGGACAGTGCATAACGTACCAAGCCATTAGGTACGTGTAGGGAAGCTCAACCCGAGGGTTGGGACGCTTTACCATCGGCCTCCTCTCTGAGTCAACAACCGGCTTACCCTGGGAGTCGACAACCTTCTCCACCTTGCATAGACCCTGATTTTAGGCCCGAACCCGCTTTGAATACTTGCCGCCATGGCCGGGAGGAGGGCTATGGACTTACCATAAGCCAGGAGCACCGCCGGATACACCACGTCCGCAACGATTACTTCATGTGGCACTGTCGGCACAACGCAGTGCTTCAACCACAACATTAAGAAGCCTGCTAACAGTGCCCGATTGGAGATAGCGGTCCGGGCTTGATGATGGAAACTTTCAAAAATCGTGTTAGGTTTGAAAGTATCCTCGTTCGACTCTGTGGTGTAGGCGTCTACAGAAGCCTTGATCCTGTGGGCAATTTCTTCATCGGAGCTAGGAGCCAGTCGGGTCACTGGATGATCTTTCTGATTGACACCGTTAAACAAGTAGCTTGCCCAAGACAGCTGCTTGACTCCCCTCGTCCTCCAAGAGGTTATCTGGCCGCAGATATGGAAGTGACATAACACCTCCCAATAAGTCTCGTACACCTGAGGAGACTCTTTCTTCAAGAGGTGAAGCTCCTCAGAGGTCGGGACGTATTCCTCATAGGGAGTATCCCCCATTACCAGCCCCGAGACTTCGTGCAACTCATGCAGGGCAAGACCCATTTCTCCGGCCGGAGTGAAGAATGTCCCCGTCAGAGGATTGTAGCGCTCCAGGATCCCAAAGAAATTTTGAGAACTCGGTGGGATGCCATGCTGCACGGCCCTGACTGCTGGGTACAGTCCCACATGCTCCAGCAGACCTCCAAGATCGGCAAGGACAAAGCTCACCATCCTGCCCCACCAGTACTTGTCAGTGGAATGAGTCCACCCAAGCAGACGAAAATCGACCGGAAAGTCACCCCCCGCTTTCATGAATACGTTGATGAATGTGGTGCCGAGTTTAGGAGTTTCTCCTACTGGGTGATCGGACCTGAGCAACCCGGGAAATAGACCGAAAACCTCCTTCTCATGACCAGCATTATACACCTTCCTGGAATCCCGAGTGCCGAGAGAAACCTCAGGGACAGGGCGGGCAATCTCCCACTTCATTATTCGAGGGACAGACATGTGCTGGAGATAAGATAGAGGGTACATTCTCTCCATGTATGAAAGAAAGAACCTTCTACCCTCTATATGACGAAGCCATTTATAATCTCCATCATGCAAGGTATAACCACCCTCACTGATCGCATCCCCAAAAAAGAAGGTTGGCTTCTTCATCGAGACGCTCGAATCTGTCGTAAATGTCGCGTCAGTCATAAGCTCCCGGAGGGTCGCCGAGTCGGCATTGGAGAGCTTTTCCCTTCGCTCCTTCGACTTGTCGGCAGTCACGGGAGCAATCCTTTGTAGCACAAAGGTTAAATCACGGTCAACACCACCTACGTGCCCGAAGTGGCACTTCTTGGAGAGTGGGTTGGAGGAATATCGCACTACATAAGAAAATGACACTTGATCAGAATTCTAAACAAAAAAACGATTAAGTGTCTATAATTCAGACGCAGAAGGGATTCCAGACGCAGAGATTATCAAAATCCGTGAGGCTAATATGGAGCTCGCGTTTCAAATCCAAGACTTGGGAGATAATTTCCAAGTGTTGGGCTCAGACGCAAGATTCTTGAAAACCAGCGTCTAAACGTCACAAAACGCAAGAATCAAGTTTGCGTCCGGATCTTTCACAATTAGAAACATTCTAAGTGATGAGTCCGGAACGCAAGACTTACTGCGGCCCTGTGTTCAACAAGCAAACGCAGATTCAAGCAGATAAGAGCAGCAGAGTCATCAGACCCGTGCCTTGTTTATTAACTCAAAGACCGCGTCTGAGAATCAAACACGGTTTTGAACCCGCGCTGGCGGTTCTTCTTCAAAAAAGGGATTTTAAGAGTCATAAGAACTCCATAAACCCTTCTAATGGCGAAAATTAAGCCTGGTAGGCGTTATACCTGAGATAGGGGCTTCCTGCATGGAGGAACCACCCTTTGAGTCTCAGCGACGACCGCCTTTGAAGATGAGGCAGTTTGCTTGGCCTTGGGTGCCATTGCTAATCAAGAATCCGATGTTAGATGAAAAAGAAGAGAACAAAGAAAGCTCCTCTCTCAAACCCTAATAGATGCACGCGAAGACGAAAAGAGAGATTAATGATGACTCTCTCGATGACTGTTGCCATTTATAGGCACGGTGATTCGCAAAGATACGCGGCGCTTGGCTCGATCGACTCGGCATCGAATCGTCTTTTGACGCCTGGGCAGAGCATTTAATGCAGCGTGAAGTCCGCACGCCAAAAAGAAGATATCCCTTCGGTTCCACAGGACACGTGGCAGTGCACTCATGGCATGGCACAGACTCACACCCAACAGTCACGCCTCTTCAATGGACGCACCCCTTTACCACGGCCATAGTTGCGTCCAGAAAGTCGCGTCTCTCTGAGGTTCACACCCTTCCAAATCCGGCCAAGAATCGCGTTTGCCTTATGGAATAACAGTCGCATTTTCATTTCAAAAGATGCACACTATGAAAGTCGCGTCTTTAAAGCAGTACTATCCCTGCATCTCAAAAGAACTGGCGTTCAGTCCTTGCTTCTGCAAATCAGTTCAACAGTACATGGGCATAAGCAGACGAACGTCCACTCCTGGCTTAAAGTGCACCCACTACAGACTTAAAGCAATCGGGGAGGTTTAGACTGTGTATCTAGACACTCAACACGATCAACTTTGGTGGCTTCAAAGAGTTTCACAGTACACTCACGAAGACCATACTCCAGATAAGATCAAACCCGGAGCATTGACAGTCCAGTCATAAGGGTGAGCTCAGCTAGAGTCCAAAGTATTTCAAAATTCGTCCTACTTAACTGCGGAATGTCGAAAACTTTGGAGGGGGTTCTGTAGGCTGTCTAAAAATCATTAAAAGACAAGTCATTGAAAAGTAAAATTCCAAGTTCTAAACGCAAGGCTAATATTGGCCGCATCTCAGCATCAAGGCGCGAGGCTCGACACCCGCGTCTCAGCATCAAGGCGCGAGGCTCGACACCCGCGTCTCAGCATCAAGGCGCGAGGCTCGACACCCGCGTCTCAGCCTCAAGGCGCGAGGGTCGAAACCCGCGCCTCGGTTATAACTGCCCTGGTTATGGGGCCAGTCACTGCCCACATAACGGGAAAGTTAGCCCCCATTGTGGAGTGTTTTTAGGGGGCACGTTCACCCCTGAAACCTCTATAAATAGCCCCGTCGCTATGGGCATAGGGACGAGGATAAAAGAAAGGGACGAAGACAATAACAACAGGAGGAGATCCAGAAGAAGAGACAGAGAGAGAGTCACACAAAAGAGTTCAGCTCTTTAGCTAACTTGCTGCGCACAAGTTGCTCTTTGCCTACCATCTCTTTGAGAGTTTTGGTCGACAGAGCTGTGTTACTCTGTCTGCCATCCAAAGAGAAGATCCCCTGAAGGTTTCTATGTTCACCCGGTCAACGGAGAACAAGATTCACTCTCCATCGCCACTTAAAGAACCCAACATTAAACAAAGGGAGGATTCAAGACTCAACATCCTCCCTCCCTTGTAATCGGACTATTGATCCGTTGTAATCTTTCAATTTGATTCAAGGAAATTTTACAGCGAATCTCATCCGAATTTTCCGACGCGTACAGATAGTAGATAAGCTCAAGTGTGAAAAATAAAGAGTTTGGAAATCAAAAACTCAAAGAAAACTATTGGGAAAATAACTAGGATAAGATTAAAATGAAGATCAAAAATCAATCCCAAAGTTTCTCCTTTTTCTTGAATTTTCCAACCCACTAAAACAAACTAAAGATCAAATCTTTAAGGCTCTAAAAACTCTTTTTGAAACTTGAAATAAAATACTAGAGAATGGGAGAATTTTTCTCTTGGAAGTCTTAATAAAAATGGGCCTCAAATGGGGTATAAATAGCCCCAAAAAGAATTCTACCCATTGGCTGCTGATAAGGCCCAGAATGGCCTTCCGGTCGACCGGCCAATGGTGAAATTTTTGATCGTTGAGCCTTTTGGTCGACCGCCCGGTCAACCGGGCCCTGAACCAGAGAGCAACGGCTCTCGGTGGTCGATCGTCCTGTCGACCGGGACAACCCGAGAGTGCGTTGCCTTCAGTCGGTCGATCGCTCGGTCGATCGGCCAACTGATATGGCCTTGTGCACGTTCTTGTGCACGTCTGGTCGACCATTTCGGTCGACCGGCTCCTAGTCCGGTCGACCGGTTGGTCGACCGCCAGAGCCTGGCAAACTGAAATTCAGGATTTGAAAACTGGGTTTTTAAATACAAAATAAATCCCATAAAATCTCTAAAACTCCACAAAAATAGTTTTAGCATAATACTTTGATGTACAAACATGTGTGAAAAAATTCAATACATATTTCAAACAATTTGAACCATTTTTGTGTTATGGAAATTTTGCCGAAAATCAAAATCCGTATTTTTCAAAACTTGGATTTTTGAATTGAAAATTCGTTTTGTCCAAAACTCATCCAAATACAAAAATATGATATTTGAAACAACTTTAAGCATATAGTATATGGATATAATCCAATATACAAGAAAGATATATATATATATATATATATATATATATATATATATATATATATATATATCAATGTTTTTACTTTAAATCTAAAAATAAGTTTTGTTAAAATATCAAAACTCCAAACTCATGACATAGACTATCAAACTAAGTTTGTATAAATAGTTGAAGCAAGATGTATATAAAACAAATCTAATATACATTAAACCAGTAAACTTGTTGATTCTATCTATTCATGAAAACCAAGATCGGTTAAACCAAAAACTGAAACCCAAACATGAAACTTAAACAAGTGTGTGTGTGTTGTGTACTTGAGCATACCACACTATCTAATTTTTACAAATGGATCTAAAACATAAACTAAACTATGTACCGAAGTCTTCTTGTAGAGCGACGTCTTTAAGTCGACTTGATCCAAACTGTGATCCACCGAGCTTGACTCCAACGAGTACTAGTATGAACATTGACGCTCGAGCTCTTGAATCACCTACTAATATCTTGGTTAAGTATCTGAAACTAAACATCACAAAATTATTCGTAAACATAACAACATGAGTTAATCATCATCAAAACTAGAGTGGAAGGCCTCTGGGCCAACAATTTGATGTAGGTGTGGGTTCTCACAAAACGTGAGAGGAATGGTGCCTTGGTGGTGGATGCACATGGACTTGATGGACATACATTTGATGCACCGCTATCTAGGAGGTTTGGTGAGACAACCACCATGTTTTGGAGATTTGGAGCATAGTTATTTGATTTGGTAACTATCTCTGAAACTCCTAATTTATTTACATGCTTTTTCATATATGATATTTTTAGCATGTTCATGTTTCATTTGTTTTGTGCTCCATGAGGTATATAACTTGTTTAAATGTAGTTTTTATTAAAACTTGTGTATATACGTCTACAAGTAGTGAGCAACATTTGATTCATATACATTTGCACTTCATTGTTCATTTGTACTCACTATATGCACATGTATAGCCTTGTTTTGATGATTTTCTCATTTACACTTGTTTTGCCTATTTTCATATTTTACTTCATGTATATGTATTTTGTATTCGAATCTAATAAATATACATGTATACCCCGTGAGTCTCTTGCCTTCATGCAAATTATATCATAAACTCTTTTTATGTTTGGGATATGTATGCATATTGTTAGGTTTGGATAAAATATACATATACCTAGAAGTTGTGTTTAGATGAAAAATGAATTTTCATGATTTGTTTGATAAAATGATATTTGTTTTAAGCTTCATTGACTATGTTCATGAAAATGCCAATTATATGACTTTTGTACACTCACACCTTATTTGTTTTCTCATGACTATGTTCTCATGAGTCTTTATGAGCTTTATAGATCTTGAGTGACAACTCCTATGTATTTAGTATGTTTCATGATATACTTATGATTTGGTTTCATGTTCTGAAGGATCTTTAACTTGTTTTTCAAAATTTATTTTTAACTAGTTACTTATTCTTCATATGGTAGCGTTTTCACTATTAAAATATTTTCAAACACTCACTTTGAAAACTCCTACCAACCCCTTTATGGGCGGAAGGATGGGCGAGTATGCCGTGTATGCTAAAACTATATATCTTTTATCTTGTGCATAAAAGGGTGGATTGTTATGAGTTATACATTATTTTTACTTCATAATCTCAATTGGTATCATAATTTCATTTGGTATCACAATTAATATATTTTATATACTCATAATCTTATTTCTATATATCTATGCTTTCAATTTCAATTTATATCAATTTCTATTGGTATTATCATTCTCATACATATATATGATTTGCTTGTGCTTGATTTACAATTGGTTTACATTTTTAAAGCACAAAGTTTATGCTAAGCTCGATTTAAAACTTTATTTTCAAGTGGTATCTCAATTGATATTTTAATAAGCTTATGCATTATTTTAAAATTGGTATTTTATTGATACAAAATATTTTTTCTTTCATTGGTATCAATATGTTTTACCTATTTGTTGATTTAAGAAAAATTATGTTTATTTATATTTGGTATCCTAAAATTTGATTTACTAAGATATTTCAAAATTTTGTTTTAATAAGAAAAATTAAAAATGTTTTGATGTGTATTGTCTATATGCAAGAGGAGCTTAACATCTCCTCTACATATAGATTCATGTTGAGTATATCTTATATTGAGGAGCTTGACAACTCTTCTTTATGTGATATATGTATGTAGGGGGAGCTTCACATCTCCTCTTATGTATTGCATATTATGCGTTATGTGAATTAGGGTTTGTTTTCCTTTCTTCATATAATGCATGTATGTAGGGAAGTTAACTTAGCGTCTTCCTCTTCATGAATGTATATCGCATATATCTTTTATTGATTTGACTGATTTCACCCCTTTGTTGATTTTTGTTTCTAACAAAGAGGGGGAGAATATTGTTTTGTTTTTACTTTAACCCCTTTGTTGATGATTGACAAAAAGGAAGAGAAGTATTTTAGTATATATACATGTTTTGGAAAAAGGTTTTATGTTCATGCATATTATTTTGTTTTACAAATAGGAGAAAAAGAATTTGATGTGTTTCATGCTTGATTATGCATGTTTATCTCCTTGTATTTGCATACATGTTTATGAGCTTTCATTGCATATTTATTTGTTTATTGCTATGCATGAGTTAAGGGGGAGCTTCTTTGAAGCTTTACTTTAATCCATGCATATATAACTCCATGAGTTTTGTCATCATCAAAAAGGAGGAGATTGTTGGCCCAAAGGCCCATCACTCTAGTTTTTATGATCATCAACTCATTTAGTTATAGTACTAATGATTTTGTGTTTAATTAGTCTCAGTTTTATGATGAAGATCTTAGTTGGTGTTTAGCTTCAATAAAGGATTTAAAGTCAAGTTTTTGAGCTAGCACAGTTTGATTCAAGAGCTTGTGCATCAAGACCACATCAGGTACTCAAGAGAAGTCCAGCTCATGGATCAAGTTTGGACCAAGTCAAGAAGGAGGAGAAGACTTCAAGTGAAGACTTCAAGATCAAGATTTGAGTCTAGGTTTGCTTTTATTAAGATTTTATTTTTAGATAAAATGTAAAGGATAGAATTGTTGGTGGATTGCTCAAGTATACATATACATACACAGTCTAAATTTAGATGAGTTTTCATAAAAGAATTTTCATTTTGAAAAAGACTTTTCATTTGGACAAAATACCGGTTTGGTTTTTGGAGTTTAATATATACATATGTTTTTAACCAAAACTATTTTAGTGCTTATTGTCAAAAATATAGATATTTCATCTTTTATGTGTAGTGGATCATATCCATACACACCATGCTTTAAAAGTATTTAAAATATCTTGTTTGGTATTTGGAGAAGTTTTGGAAAAAACCAATTTGGAAAAATACAGTTATTGTTTTGAGCCAAATTTTCTAAGTTACAAAAATAGTTCAAATTGTTTGTAACATGTCTTGATTTAACTCAAACAAGTTTGTTTATCAAAGTATTATACTGAAACTATTTTTGTAGATTTTTTGTGAATTTATGAGATTTTATTTTAGATAAAAAGCCAAGTTTTAAATTCCTAAAAATGTCATGTTCTGGCTTCTGCCGGTCGACCGGACCGATCGACCGAGATTGAAGTCTGTCAACTGAGTCGGTCGACCCACGTGCACAGAATGTGCACGCCAGGTCTGCTGGAGGGTCAGTCGACCGCCAGAGAGCTTCTGCTCTCTAGAAAGCCCCGGTCGACCGGCAGAGAGCTCTGCTCTCTGTTCCAGGCCACGGTCGACTGGGTCGGTCGACCAAGGCTCCAACAGTCAGATTTTTGACCGTTGGCGGTCGACAGGGCCGGTCGACCGTCAGTCGTCTGGGCTGAAAAATTAACCCAACGGCTAGTTTTTCTAGCCTATTAATAGGGGGGCTTATATGGACTATTTTCAACAAGTCTTCAAGTGGGTTCTTGCTATAGTTTTTCCTATCTTTTTATGAGGTTTCTCCACTTGTTTAAGAGACAAATACTTCCATTCAAAAGGAGAGTTTATCAAGAGTTTTTCAAAAGTGATTTCTTGAGTTTTCCTCCACCATTTCAATCCTAGTTTTTCTCATACAACACTTGAGCTATCAATTGCTATATCTACCTATAGGGATATTTGTTGTGAGAGGATTTTAGGTGATCAAAGTGTTGTGATCACCAAAGTTCTACTTTGTACTTTGAGGAGGCAGACTTGCAGGTTCGTGGTGTTTCGAGTTCGCGTGTGAACTCTTTGTTTGAGTTGCAGCCTTGGCAAGCTAGTGGGCTTGCGGTGTGTTCTTGTGGGGACAAGAGAGGGACTAGAGAGTCTAAGAGTTCTAGTGGAAACTCCTTATAGGTGTTGCGGCACCAAGTGATCCGGTGGGATCGATTTTAGTGGAAATCCTTCATAGTGTTGAAGGCGGGGACGTAGAGCAAGTGTGCTCGAACCTCGAAACAAATATCCCGTGTTTACAATTGCTCTATCTATCTCTTACTTGTTTATATCTTGCTTGCTTATATTGCTTTCATCTTTGTATGCTTGATATATATTTGTGCTCATATTGCTATATGCTTGGGGATTGTTTGCTAACACTTGTATTCAACCAAGAGAGCCAACGCGGCACCTCAACTCTTATTTAGAGAAATCTTGAGGAGTTAGTCCAGAGCCCATCACGGGAATCCGGCTACACTCTTGTGTTATACTTGGTGTTTAGTTTAAGAAATTTTTAATTTACATAATAAGTTTTTAATTCCGCATTAATTGACCATTAGAATAGCTCATTACCTATTCACCCCCTCTAGGTGATTACAGTTAGTTAGCCATGCAATGAGGGAGTTAGTTAGACATGGTAAGAAAAGAAATAATAAGAAGAAAAGAGGTAGAAAGAAGGGAAGTTACACTACAACAAGAAAGTGAAAACAAATGAAAGCACAAGTAAATTGAAAGAAAGAAGAGAAGTAGTACTTGTATTATCATGCCACCCTTCAAATACAACACATACACACTCTCTCTCTTTCACTCTAGTGGCTGAACTAGAACTAGAAGAAGAAAGCAATTAAAATAACTACAAACTAAAACAAGATTACAACAACTTGCTCTAACTCTGAATCTGCTTTAACTGAGAACCCTAGGGGGTATTTATAAGAACCAGGGAAAGGGGGACCAGGGGGTGACCCGTGGCCCGAAGACCGGGTGCGCGCGCCCATAGGGCCGCGTTTTTGTGGTCCCGCTAGGGCGGCGTATGCCTGGCTTCGGGCAATGCGTCACCCAGTCTGTTGTCTGACGCCTGGATGTCTTGGATTCGTGATTTGATGCCCTGGGCTGACAAAATCTTCACTCTAAAGTCAATGGCTACTTGGTAGGCCTTTAATCACCAATTAAATGGTAATTTAGGTCTTCTTCTTCATTTGCACACCATGGACCTAGAATCAAGCAAGTAAGGTTTTATTAGCAGAATTTTACATGAAATAAATATGAGAATGTGATGAAAATTATGCAAAATTAGAGACTAATCATTATGCGCACATATACACTTGTACATTTATGTTTGTACACATGCATCTATATTTCATGTTCTGTGCATTTCTTAGAATTTCCTGTAATTTTTAGAAATTATCTCGACAATTCTATGAATTTTTGGCATTTTAGGAATTTTTGTATATTTTTAGAATTTTTTAGTATATTTAGAAATTATCTGTGTATTTTTATGATTTTTCTGTGTATTTAGAAATTTTCTACATATTAATATGTATTTTCTGAGTATTTAGTAATTTCCTGTAATTTTTGAGAATTAAAATGTATTTTCTGTAATTATCTGTATTTTTGACATTTCGGACTAACAGTGGTGCAATTGCAGATAAAGACCCTCGGGATGAACTTCCCTTCAGGGGTCGACTGTCTCGGGAAACCCCTCCCTGTTATCTAAGGGTAACATGCTATCGCCACCGCCCACTACCATTAGGGTTTCGTGATAGCCGGATAGGGGGTTTTCTGCCTGGGATGCTCTATTGGTTCTGTAGTATCATCCGAGAGACCAGTTTACAGGTCACCCATTACTTTCGCATTTCATGGTGACTGGAGGCACGATATGGAGACTGTATCGATATTTATGATTATTATATTATTTCCTCCTAGTGTGTGGTACTAACGCATTCTGCATGTACCTATACAGCCTACGGGCTTAAACTGCTATGCAGTTCTATACTAAAGCCCCTAGGCTTTTCAAACCTCTCTGAGGTTTATTTACGACTTGGCTCTATTTTAGCAACGCCTGATATACGTATTTAGCGCTTAGCGCTTTATTCACTAGACTCGTTAAAGCGAGACTACGCCAGATTTCTGACTCGCAGTCTAAGCCAAGTCATTCTTATAGCTTTGCCCACTGGTTTAGTGATTAGACATGTTCGCTGACTGTGCCCCAGCACTGCTTTGCTTTGCTTGTATGCGTATAGCTGTAATGCTGCTTTATACTATTTACTGGATACTGATGTTAATATTATTGATGCTGACACTGATATTGTTACTGGCATTTGACATGGATTACCCGACCTAAGATCTGTTACTGATTCCTGATACTGAATTACACTGGACATGATAGTGACACCTGATACTGAGTATTATTACTGATATGAACTATTGACACTGATTTACATCTGACATCAACATGACATCGACATTTCATAACTAACTACAGAATATATATTGATTACTAAATGATACCATAACTCCTGATCTATTACACTATATCTTTTCCAAACTTGGTACCGTAACTCCATACATGAATCAGACTATCACTTTACGAGGAATCCTATTGAATCCTGATATATGATACTCTTGTTACTGCTTTGATATGTGGAACTAAGTGCCACATGAAATAACACGGGGGCCACCTCTAGAATCCCATACCTGATTTGTGGAACTAAGTGCAAGTGGAACAAAGTGCCACATCACGTAGTGATGGGGGCCACCTCTAGAATCCTCAGGGGCACCTTAAGAATCCCACATCTCTGGATTACTGTACTCCTGATTACTCTACTCTTGATTACTATACTTCTGACATTATATTCCTGTTGATTCCCGTAAACGGTATATCATGAACATACTGAGAATTGTACAATGAACTGTTTAAAATAACTGACTCCACATATACTTGGGATGGAAAAAACTGGTGTATCAATATGTATGGCTTCATAATGGTTCAATATTGCAACATCTGTAGAGAACTACTTGAGGCTTGATTGGGGTGAAACCGTACACAAAAAATGTATGTTTTGAAATCTAGATTTAAAGTGTGTGTACTTTGGCTTCCTCGATACTTCTGTTATAGCATAGAGACTAAAACGAGTCGAATCCACAATGATGGGAGGCTATAGAAGCTTACACGGTATGTTCACGTGTATGTTAATGGTTCTTCAAAGTTTTAAAGAATGAAAAGAAAAGAAAATAAAGAATGAAAAGAGAAGTATGGTGAAACACAAAGAAGTGGGAAACATAGAAGATAAGATGTTTGTGATTTTTAAAATATTTCTAAAATAAAGTGAAAGATAAAGAAATCCCATGGCTACTAACTGCTAATGACTTCACTAATATGCTAACCTCTTAGTGATAGTTGCCTCACATGTATCATTGGCCATCACTAGTCCTTGGTTCAAGAGCTTTACCAAGTATGGCCCATATGTAACTCATCACAACCTAACTTAACAAACAAGTTCAAGCTACACTTAAATCATTAAAACCCAATAAGAGAAAGCATGAAATAAAGTAATGTTAGCTTGTTAGTGGTTAGGAAGTTAAAGTGTTAGATCCATCATCATGAGCCATCAATGGCTCTTGCAAGAGCAAGGCCAAGTAGAGGCTATTAGATTCATGTGGATTATAAAATAAGAAGTTAGACTAGTTAGTGGTTAGTAGTTAGTTGCCATGAGAGAAAATTAGCTACACATGTAAAAGAGATTAGAGAGAAGAAAACAAAGATAAGATAAGAGAGCACCTTTCATAGATTTCACCTTCTATTAGAACCACTCTTGCTTCCCCACATGTACCACTCTCTCTCCCCCTATTATAAGATCTACAAAATGAAAAATATAAGGGAGGAAGAAGAACTATTCTAAACTAAACTATCCTACACTACAACATGAAGAAAACTACCCTAAACCTTGCATATCTCCCTGAAGGAGACCCCAGGGGGTATTTATAGGCACTAGGGAAACGGGGGCCAGGGGGACAACCCCTGGCCCGACACGCGCCGCGGCCGTATGGTCGCAAAAACGTGGCTCTAGGGCCGTGTTTCCGTGGCCACTTGGTGGCCGCGGACGCGGCGCTTCGAGCCGCGCGCAGTCCTTTTTGTCTCCTGTCAGTTTCTGGTCCCGATTTCATGATTTGACGCCCTGAGCTGACGAAATCTGCTCCCTAAGGTCAATGGCTACTTAGCAGGCCTTTAATCACCCACTAAATGGTGATTATGGTCTTCTTCTTCATTTGCACACCATAGACCTAGAAACATGCAAGAGAGGTATTAAATTACTAAATAAATGTGAAGACATGGTATGAATATGCAGTTTTAGAGACTAATCACACCCGCACACTTATCTTGTGCTCATCCCGAGCAAAACAAAAAATTAAGAAAATTATTACACCACTTTCGCAAGTGATGTGATTGCACTGAGCATGTGCAACAAGCCATTAACCTCTAAATTTTCCCTAGAGGAGGAGTTTTGTTTTTTGAGGGTTTTCAGTGGATTACACCACAAAATCCATAAAAAAAAGAAATCAAATGTTAGTTTTTTTGAAAACGCATTTTGAGATAGAGAAAAGTGTTGAAGTATTTTTGTGAAAATATAAGTGATCTAAGGTAATTGGTTAACCAAAAATTAATCTTCCTTAAACTAAGTCGAAATGCAAAATGTAAGAATTTAAAATTGAACTGACTTTTTGATTTTTCAGAAAACTCTTAGAAAAATATGCACTTTGTGAACAGTGAAGGTTTTTGAGATATCGACTCTAATTTTCATGTCATTTGTCTATATTATTATATATATTTTTTTCTTTTTCTTAGTTTTCTTAGGCTTTCTCATTTACCGGATAGTGAGCCTTTAGCCAGTGACTCCCAAACCAGATGATCTTGGGGCACCAGATGAGAAAACATCCCTCGAACTTAAGGACTCGAGTAAACTAGGCCACAAAACTAAAGGAGATTATTTATTTTTGTCCACCGTGTTAGATGTGAATAATCATGCTTCCTGAGGTATAATTATCCAACTTCAATAAGTGATTTTTATTATAATTTATATTTTTTATGGCATTTCAATCTTTGTTTCAATCCCAAAGATTGTGTAAGTATGGAGTGCATAAATCTAAGGCAAAAAATTCAAGATCAAATTATCTTTTCAATCTTACTTTCTTATCCTAAAATTTAAACAAGATCTATTATTTTGAATTGGCTTAAAATTTCATAATTTTTGGTCTTCCTCATTCCTAAGATAATCTTAATTTTCTTAAAAATAAATCAAAACTATTTATCTTGTTTCAAAAAGTTTTTTAAAAAGAAAAGAAAAGTTGTAAGAAAAGTGATAAGTTTTTATACAAAAGAAAATTTTTTAAAAAGGTTCCTAAAAAGAAGTGTAAAAGAAAGAAAATTTAAAACTACCTATGTTAGTAAACCCTCCCCCATACTTATCTCATTCATTGTCCTCAATGCATCGTGAATGTGTATATACATGAAAGATTGGGAAAGGAAGGAAGAATTATTTCATGGCGGGGGCTCCGGTGGTGGTCGTATTGGGCCAAGCTTTGCGACCCAATCAAGATATCGTGGATCTTGCTGAAACCCACCAGTGACCTCTCTAATATGACCCAGTAAAAGAATATTTGAGTGAATTGTCTTATTTAAAAATTTATCCCCATTTAATTTCTAATTTTCAAAAATAATTACTGAGTCATTTTCTTCAACATCCTTGTCCAACAATGAAGTGTGATTTTGGGAGATGATGGATTTGGACTTAAGTGGATCAGGAATAAAAACTGATACCGACTCGGGAATTTGACTCAGATCAAGTCGAGACTCGACAATGGAGAGTCGAATTGGTTCAAAAACAGGGTCCAAATCAAAGACTTGATGTTCATGTTGGCCCAAGGTTACAATCAACCCATGTTTAGTGTATTTTGATGATTACAAAACATATTAGTTATTTGTACTAATATCATTTGTTGTTTAAAGTGTGTTTCAGGTTTATTATCATACTAGAAGTACTCTCACTCATATACAAAGATTTTGGACTCAAATACAAGCTATTGGATTCAAGACAAGTCAAATTGGGCTCAAAGTGCAATATTGAAGATCAAGTGAAGATTGCCCATGTTGAAGTCTTGAAGATCTAGAAGCTTGTAAGTGTAGTTTTTGTTAAAGATAGGATATGTAAATTTTGGCTCTAGGATTTGCACACACATTTGTTTTGTATGTTTCTATGTTTTCAAAATATTTATTTCTAAGTTTATGCCTTAGTTTATACATACATGTACCCAAAGCCTTATATCTTCAAAACTTGTTTAAATACATGTATATAAACTATTTTCAGCATAACACTTAGCTTAAGATTTTTAAAGGAATTTTTACAAATTTTTCTAACTCAAAAATCTGCCCAGAAAACTGTTTTCCAGGCAGACCGGTCGACCGACCCTAAATATCAGTCGACCGGCTGCTGTGGCCAGACATGCACGAGGCTGTGCATGTCTGCCGGTCGACCGACCCTAAAATATCGGTCGACTGATTTTTGTGGTCTGCTCTCTGTATCTTTCGGTCGACTGGGTCGGTCGACCGATAGAAGGAAACTGTGTTTCCTTCTGTGAGATCGGTCGACTGGCAGTCGACCGGAGCCTCAACGGCTCTTTTGCCAGCAGAGCACCGGTCGACCGGCAGTCGACCGGTAAGCCTGCAACAAGCCCAACGGCTCTTTCCTCTTTGGGCATTTCTGAAAAACTGTTTTTGGGTTTCTCTTTAACAGAGTTTTTAGGAGTTGTTGGGGTGCTTTTGCAGAAGATTTTAGCAGGAAAAATCAGGGTTTTAACCTATTCTCTCCCTATAAATAGTGGGGAATAGGCCTTAGTTATTTACCAAGAAAAATACAAGTTTTCATTGTTTTTTTCAAGAGAAAGAGAAAAATAGTTTAAAGCTTTCATTTCCATTCTTTTAAGTTTGATTTTCAGTTGTTGTTTGATTCTTAATATCACTCTACAACTGAAGCTTTTCTCACAAACACTTCATTGAGCCAAAAATTTCATATTCTTTCTATAGGTGAAGTTGTAAAAGTGTGAGAGTGTTTGTAAAAGAGAAAGAGTGTTGTGGTCTAGTTGAGATCACCAATTTGTAATTCTTTGTTCTTGTGGAGACAAGTTCCTAAGGGGAATTTCTTTGTAAGGTGAAGCTACGGGCTTGAGGTCTTTGGAGGCCTAACTTGTACGGGATCCTAAGGGGATAGTGGAAACCCTTCACGGAGGTGAAGGCGGGGACTAGAGCTACGGGCTCGAACCTCGAAACAAATCACTTTGTTTGCGATTGGCTTGTCGTTCCTCTTGCTTAATTTCTTGCTTCAATTACTTCCAATTTATTGCTTGTGAACTAACTTTTATTTGTGCTATCCTTACTTGTTTATTTTACTTGCCTTAAATATTTCTTGCTACAATACTTGTGTGCATTTCATCATCGCATTTCATACTTGGAATTGTTCGATCACACCTCAATACAACACGGTTGCATTGCGCACCTCTAACCCATTTAAGGGAATTGGGAGGAAGGAGTTCAGAACCTCGCAAGGGGTATTCGGCTCTTAGTCGTGTTTTGAGAGATCGTTGCATCACTCACTTAAGTAAAATTTAAAAAGAGCATTAGATTAGCAATTACACCTATTCACCCCCCTCTAGGTGTATTTCAGTTCACACACTTTTCCCATCAATGAGGTGTGATCATAAGAGATTGGTGATTCAATTTCACAGTGTACTGGTATAGGATTCAATGTTGACTCCGGAATAGAGAAAAAAATCTGGTAAAGATACCGGAGTCATTATTGAATCAAAAAGTGAAATAGAATAACTAATGTGAGGCTTGGGATCACATTCAAGCTCAAGGTCAACTTCAGAAAAAGGATAACTTGCCAAAATGTCAAGATGGTTTTCAAAATTTTGGGCAAGTTCAAATGGATGTAATGAAATTGAATGTTAATTTTCGTCCACAGAAGGAATGTGAATGGTTGAAATGATCGATTCAAGTTCAGGAAATATGGGAATCAAAACTGGCTCAAGAATGTTACTTAGTTCAGGTAACACTACAAGAGTCGATATTGATTCAAGGAATAGACTCGAATCGCTAAATTGAAACTGTGGTTCACATTCATCTTTAGGTTCAATTTCAGAAAATGGATAACTTGCCAAACTATCAAGAGGTTGAGGTTGGTCAAGTTCAGGTTGGTATGATGAATTGAAGCTGGATTTCCAAAATGACATGATTCGTGAGTCGTACGAATATTTGATGGATATGGGAAGTCAATCGTATTTTGCATTATGCACTCAGTCTCTTGCACGAATTCTATAGTTTGTTCCCACGATGATTTTTCTTTGAGTTGTTCTGAGAAAGAACTACATGAATTTTGGAAATTTTATGGACATGATGAGCTTACCAATTTTCAAATTGTTTTTGGATCTCTATCACTTCCTCTAAACTCCTTTCTAATGATGATTTTTCTTCAATTGGTGCTTCAGGAAAAGGAGGATATAAATCAAAATTGGGGAATGAATATTGTGAAAATTGTGGGCAAGATGGTTGAAAATTAGACTTGGGGTAGGTGAATCCCCATTGACTCTGTGAAGAGTTGAAATTATTTTAAAAAAATATGGTCACAAGATTGGAGATACAGGTCATATTGAGTCAGATAATCCTTCGGCATATATGGTTGGTTCATGTTGTACATATCCGGGTTGGAGTTATCCGAATCAAATGAGGTCGCTGTGAAATTGGATTCATGTTAGGATTGAAAGAATTATTATTGTTAAAATCCATTTCACAATTTATAAAATGAAAAACAAACAAACAAACAAGCAAACAAATAAAGAAAAATAAAGAGAAAACATACCTATGCTAGGGTTGACTTAGACTTAGACGATTCCTAACTGGTTAGACTATCCATGGGGGATATATTGTCAGAAGCGGACCACAAGTTAATCGGCCAGGTAGGGGCAAGATTAGTGAGAGGTATCCATACTGTAGCAACAGGCCTAATTATGCCAAATCACTGTTCTTCGAGGTTTTGCCTCTCAATCCCTAACCTTAGACACTATTTGACAAGAAAGGGTCAGCTTCTAACAACTTTTCCCTTAGGTCAATCTCCTAAATGAGTCGGAGATGTCCCTAGGGACTAATGTCTAGCAATTTTTATTTAGGCTTGGGTTGTGTGAGTGGGGAGGTAATTTTTAGGCTAAGGGAGGGTAATGGCTTCCCCACCTTATGTTGTATTGAGTTTTGCCCTTAAGTTCAATTTATGCAAGTGTGCAATATAGATAAGAATGAACACACAAAGAGAGTAAATCACCCACGTGTTTGTCTTATACTATATGCAATGCCATTTGTACACCTCCTATCAATATCACAATAACACAAGAATAAAATACAGTATATTGGAATGAAAATTGACACGTGCCTAGATGTAAATGTCTAAACCATTTTAAAGCATCAAAATTCTGTATTTTAGTTCTTAGAATTATTTACAGTGCACAGGTAATATCAACAAAAACTAGCAGCAGATTATAAGAATATACAAGAATTTACCCAACTACACTTCAGCATGTGTGGATTTCTGCAATGCTAAAACTTTAACCTACACATCAAAAAAACAAAGAAAAAAAGTTAACAAAATGTGAAATCAAACCGTTCCCATCCCCGGTAATGGCGCCAAAATTTAATCGGGGTGAAACCGCGCACAAAAAGTGTATGTTTTGAAATCTAGATTTAAAGTATGTGTGCTTTAGCTTCCTCGATACTTCCATTATAGCATAGAGGCTAAAACGAGGTAAATTCACAAGGACGGGAGGTAATAGAAGCTTACACGGTATGTTCACATGTATATTAATGGTTCTTCAAAGTTTTAAAGAATGAAAAGAAAAGAAAATAAAGAATGAAAAGAGAAGTACGGTGAAAAACAAAGAAGTGGGAAAAATAGAAGATAAGATGTTTGTGATTTTTGGAATATTTCTAAAATAAAGTGAAAGATAAAGAAATCCCATGGCTACTAACTACTAATGACTCTACTAACATGCTAACCTCTTAGTGATAGTTGCTTCACATGTATCATTGGCCATCACTAGTCCTTAGTTCAAGAGCTTTATAAAGCATGGCCCATATATAACTCATCACAACCCAACTCAACAAACAAATTCAAGCTACACTTAAATCATTAAAACCCAATAAGAGCAAGCATAAAATAAAGTAATGTTAGCTTGTTAGTGGTTAGGAAGTTAGAGTGTCAGATCCATCATCATAAGCCATCAATGGCTCTTGCAAGAGCAAGGCTTGTAGGATCTATATTCAAGTAACACAAACACTAGAGGGGGTGAATAGTATTTATAAACAATTTAAATGAAACTACTTGCAGGAAATGAAAATTCACAAGACAAAACTCAGAAAAATGCAAACGCAAAGATAAGAGATTTATCCTGGTTCGGTCCTTGTGACCTACGTCCAGTCCCCAAGCAATCCGCATGAGATTTTTTTTCCTGATTTGGATACACCCAAAACCAATACCTTGTACACCACTTGACAAAACACCCTTTGCCAAATATGTACAACTCCTCTTACAACCAAGAGAATAAACACCTTGTCCAACTTCTCTTCTACACAAAGAAGACACCCTTGTACAATGCTCCTCTTTGAATGATTACAACTGATCCTATAAGCCTTGAATCTGAATGTGCTTGTGGACAAGATTTCTTATAGGTGGACTTTCAGAAATCTTCACAATAGAGTAGGAATTGGTGAAGAAACAGAAAGTGAACAGGTTTTCAAAAAAACAGAATTTTGAAGAGAGTTTTTAGGCTGAAAACTTGAGATTTGAATTGGTGAATTGATCCTAGGACAACATCCCTATTTATAACTAAAATCTATAGTCAGTTAGAGAAGTTATCAAGTCAAATTTGAAATTTAAAACGTTGAATAAAATACCAAAAATTACCAACTGCATAACAGCCAGAAACTGCTATTAGTCGACTAGGGTAGAGAGTTAGTTGACTAGAAGAGCAAAATTTTCAAAGGTTAGTCAACTAATATATGGGGTAAGTCGACTACACCTAGACTGATATGGATACAAGTTTCTAAAAAACTATTTGTAGTCGACTATATAAACAAAGTTAGTCGACTACATCAGGGTTAGTCGACTATACTTTAGGGAAGTCGACTAATTCTGATGCCAGTCAACAAATAGAGAGTTGGGATATTTTTTTAGAAGAACTTAGTTGACTGGGGGATTTTTCAAGTCGACTATTGATTAGGTTAGTCAACTATACATAGAGGTCAAGTCGACTATATAGGTATTTGTGTGTGTTCAAGGCTTTTAACAATTATTCTAAAAATACACAAAAATACCCAAAATCTTCAACTGAGGTTGAGTAATCATAACTCTGTATAAATGCTTGTCCATCATCAAAATCTTTCAATCTTGTAGGCTTCAACATTCATCCCATTTTTAATGATGACAATCTGTGTTTATGAAAACTCCCCCTGGTGAGAAACTCCCCCTGTAGTAAACAGGTTATAACAAATAGATATGTAACAAGTCAAGTGTTCTTGTTCTCCCCTGCAAAAAGTTAAGTGTTCCCTGTATTGCCATGTGTCAATATCCATCATATTTCTATTGCCATAACACATATGTCAATATCCATTGCCATAACACACATATATATGTAACACAGAATTTTCTTAGATATGTAACACAGTGTAACACAAAATTTTCTTAGATATGTAACACAGATTTTTCTCCCCCTTTGTCATGAACAAAAAGAGAAATAGCAGAGATCATAAAAGATACATTGTTTCCAAACAACCATTGTTTTCATAATTAAGTACAAATTAAAAGAGTCTTAAAAAATAAAAAATACACAAAGATGCAAGAACTTCAAAAAACAAAACATGTAGCTAAGCCAACTCCATAATCATCAAATGTCGGATCCGGGAGGAGGAGGTAGTGGAAAATGGGTCTTGAGGATATTCAGAATCTTCGTTTAAGTGGATGCAAACGAGTCCATCTTCAGGTGCATATGCTCAAAATGAGTCATCAGTAAAGATTGATTTTCGAGCAATGCATTTTGAGAATCCTGAATGAATTATTGTTTTGCATGTAGAGATTCTATCTCAACAGAAAGAGAGTTGTAGAAGGCATCTGCATATGAAGGAGGTAGTTGAGATGGAGGGGGTTCAGTGAAAGGAGGTTGAGTAGAGGAAGAAGGAGCTTGAGTTGAACTTTATGGAGGAGGAGAGGGTGGTTGTGGTGGAGGATAAGGAAAATCATGAAGTTTCATATGATGAAGAATGGCACGATCAAAAGGTTCGAAGACTTTGATAACACTCGTTTCAGAAGTAAGATCTATGTGAAATTTCTAAAACACGTGTGATAGAAAGGCTCCATAAGGAAGGAAGGAGGTATGATCCTTAACAAGAGTATCAAGAATAATCTTTGCCCAATTGATTTTTAGTCCATCCATAATGGCATAGACACAGTGGCTAAATTACAAGAATAATAGTTATAACTCCCGATTTTAGGGCAAATATTATAGGCAAGGATACGACCTATAAGACGGGGAATGGGTTTCAATTTATTGTTCGACATAGGTAATCCTTAACCTGGAAGAAATATATTTAATAAGACCTCCGCATCATCCATAGTAATATAATTAGTAAAGAGGCCATGATAAGGAATTGAAAAGATACGGCCTATGGATTTAGGGGATAAATTGATATTAATACCTTTATCCATAGAATATATATAAACATCCTCCTCATTGTCTTCATAGGTTAAATTGGTATAAAATAAGTGAATCAAGAAAGGATAATAGCCTTGCCTAGAATCCATAGAGAACATATGATAAAGACCACAATTTTGTAAATATGAGTCAATATCATAGTCATTAAAGTCCTCATATTTAACAAACCTACTAGGTAAAATTTTTAAGGAGGAAATTCTAATGAAATCATCTTCTAGGGTAGGATTTTTCAGAAAAGCCCTGAAATCAACTTGAGATGAGGAAGAAGATGGAGTAAATTTGGTTTTCTTAGATCTAAACATGATTAGAACTCAAATTAAAGGAATATAAAGCAAGAATTGGAAGGAAACTGCAGAGATTGGAATGAATTTTATCAAGGAATTGAAGGAGGAAAGAAATGGGTTCACTGCAGCTGTCGGTCCTATAGTCGACTGGTGTTATCAGCTGGGAAGAAGAAACGGGTGAAAACTAGAGTTTTTATTAGGGTAAAGGGTAGAATAGAGAAGTAAAAACTAAATCAATGGATTGGATTAAAAAGAGAGTGAGATCAGATTCAAAAATAATGATATGGGTTGGGTTTTGAAAGTTAAAAACAAATAACAGAATACAGTTTTTCACAGGATTAGTCGGCTTGGTGTTTCTGACTAGTCGACTAATCCACTTACTAGTCGACTAGTTCGTCAATATAGTTGACTAATGTTTAGAGATCAAAAAATCCATGTTTCTGTTAGATGCAATTTAGTCGACTGGGTCACTGATAAGTCGACTAGTTGTTTAATAAGTCGACTAATAGGTTTTGATAAGTCAACTAATTGTTGAAAAATACCTTAAAATAATTCTGAAAAAATATTCAATGATCAGAAATATTGCAAATACCCAAATCTCTTCGAAATTTCATAAAAGTATCTTCTTTAAGAGGTTTTGTAAAAATATCTGCAATTTGATTATCAGTTGATATAAAATTTAGAGGAATATCACCTTTTAAAGTATGATCACGTAGAAAATGATATCTAATATCAATATGCTTAGTACGTGAATGATGAGCTAGATTTTTAGATAAGTTAATAGCATTGGTATTGTTACACATAATAGGTGAGTTTGTGATAGACATGCCATAATCAAATAAGGTTTGTTTCATCCATAAAATTTGAGCACATGCAATACTAGCAGCGATATATTCTGCTTCGATTGTTGATAATGATACATAATTTTGCTTTTTACTAAACCATGATACTAGTGAATGTCCCAAAAAGTGACAAGTACCACTAGTACTCTTTTGGTCAGATTTACATCCAGCAAAATTAGCATCACTATATGATAGTAAATCAAATGTGCTTGATTTTGGATAAAATAAGCCATAATTGATTGTGTTATTAATATATCGAAAAATCCTTTTCACTGCTTTAAGATGTGATTCCTTAGAATTTGATTGATATCTAGCACATAAGTAAACACTGAACATAATATCAGGTCTACTTGCAGTAATATATAGTAAAGAACCAATCATACCTCGATATAGTTTCTGATCAACATTCTTACCATTTTCATCTTTGTCTAGGAGTGTAGTAGTACTCATGAGAGTATTCTTATGACCAGAATTTTTCATACCAAATCTTTTCAGAAGTTTCTTTGCATACTTGCACTGGAAATGAAGATTCCATCCTTCATTTGCTTTATTTGCAGACTGAGAAAGTAAGTAAGTTCGCCCATATGGCTCATCTCAAATTCACTCTGCATGGTCTTAAAAAATTCTTGACAAAGATTATCGCTAGTAGATCCAAATAAAATATCATAAATATATATCTGAATAATTAAGATATCTTTATTAACATGTTTAACAAAGAGAGTTGTATCTGGTCTTCCCATCTTAAAATTAGAATTTAAAAGAAAACATTTTAATCTATCATACCACGCACGGGGTGCTTGTTTTAAACCATATAAAGCTTTCTTAAGTTTAAAAATATGGTTTGAAAATTTTTCATGTTCAAAACCTGGAGGTTGTTCAACATAAACAGTTTCCTTAATAAAACCATTTAAAAAGGCACTTTTAACATCCATTTGATAAAGTTTGAAATTCATAAAGCAAGAAAAAGCAAGTAAAATATTAATTGATTCAAGCCTAGCTACTGATGCATAAGTTTCATCAAAATCAATACCTTCTTCTTGATTGTATCCTTGTGCTACTAATCTTACTTTGTTCTTAATAACTTGACCTGATTCATCAAGTTTGTTCTTAAAGACCCATCTGGTGCCGATGACTGGATGATCAGTAGGACGTTGTACAAGATCCCAAACATCATTTCTGACAAATTGATTTAACTCTTCTTGCATTGCAACTGTCCAAAAATCATCTACACATGCTTCTTTTATATTCTTGGGTTCAATGAGTGATATGAAAGCAATTTGTGTCATGTAGTTCAACTTGGATCTCGTCTGAATGCCTTGATTTATATCTCTAATAACCAAATCATGTGGATGATTCCTTACTTCAACATATGCTTTAGGTAACTCGGTAGGAGTCTCATCAACATTAGAAATGTTAGTATCATTAGAAGATATAAAAGTATTATCAATAGGAGTATCTATGATATGATCATCATCATGTGGAGAAGTATTAGAAATAGGCTTAGTCAGGGATTCATCAAATTTAACATGTAATGATTCTTCAATAGTAAATATTTCTTATTAAATATTCTATATGCTTTACTTTGAGTAGAGTATCCAATAAAAATACCTTCATTGGATCTAGCATCAAATTTATCTAAAGCATCTCTTGTATTTAAGATAAAACATTTACATCAAAAAAACTTGAAGTAAGAAACTTTTGGAATCATATTATAAAACAATTCATAAGATGTTTTGTTTAAAATAGGTCGAAAAAGCACACGATTTAAAACATAACATTCAGTAGCAATAGCGTCAGCCCAAAAATATTTTGGTAAATGACTGTCTATAAGTATAGTTCTAGCACATTCTTACAAAGTCCTATTTTTTCTTTCCACAATACCATTTTGAGGAGATGCTTTAGAAAATGCAAAGTTATGTGTAATACCATACTTATCACAGAAATTTGTAAAAGATTCATTTTCAAATTCTCCTCCATGATCACTTCGAATAGTGACTATGTTTACAGACTTTTGATTTTGAATTCTTTTACAAAAACTTGAAAACTCATCAAAATTATCATTTATATTTTTTAGAAAAATTACCCATGAAAAACGTAAATAATCATCAACAATAACAAAAACATACCTACTTCTGTTTAAAGAAGCAATACGAGTAGGACCAAATAAATCCAAATGCAACAGTTCTAAAGGTCTATTGGTAGAAACTAAATCTTTAGGTTTAAAAGATGATTTAACTTATTTTCCTAATTGACAAGAATCACAAAAATAATCCTTTTTAAAAGCTATTTTTGGAAGATCTTTAACTAAATCAAATTTATAAATCTTAAAAATTGTTTTCATATTCAAATGTCCAAATCTTTTATGCCATAAAAAATAATCATTATTAGAAGCAAGTAAACATAAGATATCATTAGATGATATACAAGTTATTGATAACTCATAAATATTATTGTTACGAAAACCTTTAAACAAAATATCTTTCATGTTAGTATCATATATAAGACATGCATCTTTTTCAGAAACAATTTTATAACCCTTATCACATAACTGACTAATACTTAATAGATTATGTTTTAAACCTCTTACCAAAAGAACATTTTCAATAAGGGGTTTTGAAATGTTACCAACCATGCCGGAACCAATAACCTTTCCTTTGTTATTGTCTCCAAATATTATTGTACCTCCCTTTTTTATTTGAACGGAAGATAGTAGTTGAATGTGTCTGGTCATGTGTTTGGAACACCCACTATCAAGTATCCACTTTTCTTTATAAGGTACCTATAAGATAAAATAATTTGTATGGTACCCATTATGATAGGGTCCAAAAAAGATTAGCCTTTAGGAACCCAAATCCAATTGGAATTTGGTTTTCATTTGTTAGTATAAACATAATTATCAGAATTGCACGCATCAAGTATATAAGATGCAATATAAGCATTTTTATCAACATTAATTAGATTTTTAGGAACACATATATATTTGCATCTAATTCTTTTTAAAATAGTATTTCTTTTCACAAAAGAATTATATGGATGATTATTCTAAAGATGTGTAGATTTTACAAAATTAGTTTTTGAAAATCCAAGACCATCATGTGTAGGTTTGTAAATCTTATCTTTTGAAAAACAAGACCAAAATTATTATTTGACATCTTTTGATAAGATAATAAATCATTTAAATTCTCTTTTCCTTTATTAAATTTAGTCACAGTTTTCAAAAGATCTTCATACTTAATTTTGAAACTAGTCATTTCTTTATCTAAAATAGTAATTCTAGAATTTAAAGAAATAGTTTCCTTTTTAAGAAAAGAATTCTCTTTTAAGAAAATTTCATTATCCCTTTTAAAGATGAAATAAATTTTTCAAAATCATCTTTTTGAGAATTTAAAGAAGATATTTGAGAAACAAAAATTGCATTTTCATTGTTGAGTCTTTCATTTTCCTTTATTAAAACTTTATTTTAATCTTTTCATTTTTGAAATTATTAAAAAGTTCATTAAAAGCTTCTAATAATTCATCATAATTTTGTACCTCATCTTCTTGGGCCATGAAGCATATATTGGTGGTTTCAGTCGCTTCTTCTTCGTCAGAGGAAGATGAGTCGCTATCATCCCAAGTTGCTTGGAAGGCTTTCTTCTTCTTGTTGAACTTATTGAAATTCTTGAAGTGTCCTTTTGATTTCATCAATGGGCAATCTTTGTTTTTGTGACCTGGTTTGTTACACTTAAAACAAATAGGATTATCATTAGTATCTTTATTCTTTTTAAACTTACCTTGTTTTAAGAACCTTTTGAATTTTCTTGAAAATATCGTCATCTGAATTGTCCATATCTGAGGTTGTATAGAAGGCAAGTACTTTCTTCTTGGATTGAAGTTGTTGTTCGTCCTTCTTTCTCATATGTCATTAGATTACCAATAAGGTTTTCTAATGACATTGTTGAGAGATCATTCGCTTCTTCTATTGCAGTAATCTTCTTCTCCCAATCTGGTGTGAGTGTCCGAAGGATCTTGCGAACTTTTTCGACTTGGGTGTATTCCTTTCCAAGGGATGCAAAGGAATTGGTTATGTCGGTGAATCGTGTAACCATTTCTGAGATGGTTTCATTCTCCTTCATTTTGAATAGTTCAAACCTGTGGACAAGAATAGAAATTTTAGATTCTTTAACTTTATTTGTGCCTTCATGTGTTACCTGAAGAGTATGCCATATTTGATTTGCAGAAGTGGCTGTTGACACACGGTTGAATTCTTTTTTGATTAAGGCACAGAATTAAGCATTCATCGCTTTGGCGTCAAGGTTCGCATTCTTCTTTTGATCATCACTCCAAGCGTTGTAGTTGTTTGTCGGTTTGGTATACTGTGCTTCTACAATGTTTCAAAATTTGTAGTTAAGCGATTGCAAGTAGATCTTCATTCTACACTTCCAATAGTTGTAGTTGGATCCGTCAAATAGCGATGGACGTTGTATAGAATGTCGTTCTTTGAATTATGATGAAGGGAACTCTGTTGCCATCTTTGCTCTGATACCAAACGTAGGATCTATATTCAAGCAACACAAACACTAGAGGGGGGTGAATAGTGTTTATAAATAATTTAAATGAAACTACTTGCAGAAAATGAAAGTTCATAAGACAAAACTCAGAAAAAATGCAAACGCAAAGACAAGAGATTTATCTTGGTTTGGTCCTTATGACCTACGTCCAGTCCCCAAGTAATCCACTTGAGATTTTCCTTTCCTGATTTGAATACACCCAAAACCAATACCTTGTACACCACTTGACAAAACACCCTTTGCCAAATGTGTACAACTCCTCTTACAACCAAGAGAACAAACACCTTGTACAACTTCTCTTCTACACTAAGAAGACACCCTTGTACAATGCTCCTCTTTGAATGATTACAACTTATCCTATAAGCCTTGAATCTAAATGTGCTTGTGGATAAGGTCTCTTATAGGTGGACTTTCAGAAATCTTCACAATAGAGTAAGAATTGGTAAAGAAACAGAAAGTGGAACAGGTTTTCAAAAAAACAAAATTTTGAAGAGAGTTTTTAGGCTGAAAACTTGAGATTTGAATTAGTGAATTGATCCTAGGACAACATCCCTATTTATAGCTGAAATCTATAGTCAGTTAGGAAAGTTATCAAGTCAAATTTGAAATTTAAAATATTGGATAAAACACAAGAAATCACCAACTACATAACAGTCAGAAACTGCTATTAGTCGACTAGGGTAGAGAGTTAGTCGAGTAGAAGAGCAAAATTTTCAATGGTTAGTCGACTAATATATGGGGTAAGTCGACTATACCTAGACTGATACGACACAAGTTTCTGGAAAACTGTTTGTAGTCGACTATATAAACAAAGTTAGTCGACTACATCAGGGGTTAGTCAACTATACTTTAGGGAAGTCGACTAATTATGATGTCAGACAACAAACAGAGAGTTGGGATATTTTTGTAGAAGAACTTAGTCGACTATTGGTTAGGTTAGTCGACTATACATAGAGGTCAAGTCGACTATATAGGTATTTGTGTGTATCTTCAAGGCTTTTAACAATTATTCTAAAAATACACAAAAATACCCAAAATCTTCAACTGAGGTTGAGTAATCATAACTTTGTATAAATGCATGTCCATCATCTAAATCTTTCAATGTTGTAGGCTTCAACAAGGCCAAGTAGAGGCTATTAGATTCATGTAGATTATCAAATAAGAAATTAGACTAGTTAGTGGTTAGTAGTTAGTTGTCATGAAAAAAATTAGCTACACATGTAAAAGAGATTGGAGAGAAGAAAACAAAGATAAGGTAAGAGAGCAACTGTCATAGATTGTCACCTTCTATTACAAGCACTCTTACTTCCCCACATGTACCACTCTCTCTCCCCTATTACAAGATCTACAAAATGAAAAATACAAGGAAGGAAGAAGAACTATCCTAAACTGAACTATCCTACATTACAACATGAAGAAAAACTACCTTAAACTTTGCATATCTCCTTGAAAGAGACCCCAGGGGAATATTTATAGGCACCAGGGGAATGGGGGCGGGGGGGACAACTCCTGGCCCGAAGCGAGGCACGCGCCACGGCCACTTGGTGGTCATGCGCGCGGCGCTTCGAGCCGCGCGCAGTCCTTTTTGTCTCCTGTCAGTTTCTGGTCCCAGTTTTGTGATTTGACGCCCTAAGCTGACAAAATCTTTTTTCTAAGGTCAATGGCTACTTTGTAGGCCTTTAGTCACCCATTAAATGGTAATTTATGGTCTTCTTCTTCATTTGCACACCATGGGCCTAGAAACATGCAAGAGAGGTATTATTAGCAGAATTTAATACTAAATAAATGTGAAGATGTGGTATAAAATATGCAGTTTTAGTGACTAATCAAGGCCGCATGAGTCCTTGTGAGGTGATTAGTTTCTAAATATGCATATTTCATACTACATCTTCACATTTATTCAATATTAAATTCTGTTAATAATATCTCTCTTGTATTTTTCTAGGTCCATGGCAAGAATGAAGAAGAAGCCAAAAAATCCCATTTATTTGGTAATTTAAAGCCTACACATATAGCCACTGACTTTGAAAGGTGATTTTGTCAAAATCAGGTGCCCATATCCAGAAACCATGGGCTACAACCAACAGAAGGACAAATCGACAGCGCGTGCCAGAAGGGGGGTCGCGTGCGCGGTGCTAATACGGCTGCAGAAACGCGGCCCTAGTTGCGACAAGGCAGCATTTCTGCGGTCGCACCATGGAGCCGCGTGTCGAGATTTGACACACAGCTCCGTACACTCTCCATGGTTTCCCCTTTTGCCTATAAATACCCTGGGATTTCTAGAGCTCGAGGGAGAACAGAAAGGGAGAAGAATTTTTAGGGGCAGTTTCTCCCATTTTTGTAGTTTAGTGTAGTTTTCTTCTTTCTTTTTTTCATTTTCTCTATAGATCATGTAATAGGGAAGAGAGAGATGCATAGAATGAAGTTTTGGGTTCTTGTAATTGAAGGTGATATTCTTTGAAAGGTTCTCTTCTTATCTCTATTGGTTTTCTTCTCTCTAGCTCTTTACATGCTTAACTTTTTCTCTTATGACAACTAACCACTAACTTGCTAATTCTTTACTTGATAATCCACATGAATCTAATAGCCTCTACTTAGCCTTGCTCTTGCAAGAGCCATTGATGGCTCATGATGATGGATTCTAACACTCTAATATCTAACTCTCTAAATAAGTTACCATTACTTTATTCCATGCTTGCTCTAACTAGTTTTGATGGTTTAAGTGTAGCTTGCTCTTATTTGTTGAGTTTGGAAGTGAAAGTGATCTTATGGATCATGCTTTGTAAAGCTCTTGAATTAAGGACTAGTGATGGCCAAAGATAGATGTGTGGCAACTATCACTAAGAGGTTATCATGGTTAATGGAGCCATTAGTAGTTAGTAGCCATAAGTTTCCTTATATTTTTACTTTATTTTAGAAATAATACCAAAAGCACAAATACCATCTCTTCAATGTTTCTCACTTCTTTATTTTCACTATACTTTTCTCTTTTCATTCTTTGAAACATAGAAGAACACGTGAACATACCGGTAAAGCTTCTATCACTTTCTGTCCCTGTGGATTTGATCTGTTTAGCCTCTATGCTATAACAAAAGTATTGAGGAAGCCAAAACACACACAATTTAACTCTTGATTTCAAAATGACACATTTTGTGCACGGTTTTCCCCCGATCAAATTTTGGCATCGTTGCAGGGGATGGGAATGGTTTGATTTCATGTTTTTGTTAACTTTTCTTTTTTGTTTTTTTTGGTGTGCAGGTCAAATTTTAGCATTGCAAAAGACCACACTTGCTTGTATCTCCCTGCTCAAGAAAGCAAGGAGCAAGTGCTTCAAAAGTTGTTGCGTGGTTGTGTAAATCTTTATATATTGCTATCTTCTGCTGCTAGCTTTTGTTTGGATTACCTGTGCACTGTAATAATTTAGAACTAAAAAATGGTAATTGGATGTTTTACAACAGTTTATACATTTGCATCCAGGCACATGTCAATTTTCATTCCAATATATTATATTTTGTTCTTCTGTTGTTATGATCTTGACGAAGGTGTACATATTGCATTGCATATAGCTTTGGACAAACACTTAAGTGATTTACTCATTTTTTTGTGTTCACTCTTTTCTATATTGCACACTTGCACGAATTGAAAATTAAGGACAAAACCCAACATAACATAAGGTAGGAAGTCATTACCTTCCCTCAGTGGAAAAACCACCTCCTTACTCATATAACTCAAGACTAAATAAAACTTGTTAGACATTGGCCTCTAGGGACATCTTGAACTCATTTAAGAGATTGACCAAAGGAGAAAGTTGTTAATTTGACAGAAAGTTGTGAGAACTTGACTCTTGTCAAATCGGTGTCAAAAATTGGGCATCAAGAGGCGAAATCTCGAAGAACTTTGGTTTGGCATAATTAGGCTTGTTGCTCTGGCACGGGTACCTGCAACTAATCTTGCACATTCTGACTGATTAACCTGTGGTCAGATTCCTACATATACCCCCCATGGACGGTCTAACCAATTAAGAGTCGTCTAGGTCTTGGTCAACCCTAGTATAAACGTTTTTGAATTTTATTCTTTTTTTTGTTTGTTTGTTTATTTGATTTTTCTTTTTTGTGATTATTGTCGTAAAATGGAATATAATCAAAAAAATTTCAACCAAATGAATTTATTTTTCACTTCGACCTCATCTGACTCGGATAACTCTGACCCGGTTATGTAAAACATGAACCAACCATATAGGCCTGACTGGGATTATCTGACTCAATATGACCCATACCCCAATCCTATAACCAAGTTTTCAAATTAATTTCTACTCTTCACAGAGTTCATGGGGATTCACCTCCCCGAGTCAAATTTTCAACCACATTGTCCACAATTTTCGCAATATTCATTCCCTGATTTTGCTTACTATACTCCTTTTCTAGAACCACCCTCTGAAGAAAATTTTGACTTGAAAAAGAGCATGGAAGCCATGCTTGAGTCCCAACAACAAATTCAAAATTTGATCAATTTACAATCCTTCGCATATCAAACTCCATATGCTCCTTTTCTAGATTATCCAATTGAAGAAAAATCTGAGCTAGAAAAGAGTTTGGAAGTCTTATGTGAAACAGCGCTACAATTTCAAAATATGTTAGACTCATTATCTCAACCAAATTTTCAAGAGTTATAATCTTTTCCAGTCGCACTGATTCAAAATGAACAACCATCCATCCTAGAAATGAATATGGAACTCTTGCGTGAGTCTGAGCAACAATTGCAAAATATGATGGACTCATGACTTCACAATAATTTTTAAAACTAACTTCCATACTAACCTTTTCAAGAAGAACCAATTGCAAAGAGTATAGAAGATATGATTCAGACTCAAAATTATGTTACTCGGCTTATCAGTAGGTTAGACTCAATAATGAATGAATTGATCAATGAGAATGAGGAAAGTCTTTCTTGTTAACCTTTGACCAATTCTTATATCTCTAACTCTATCTATTGGATCTAAGAATCATATTATTTTGGAAACCAAGATTCAATTTCAGCACACCCATTTGAACTTGATCAAACTCCAAGTTTTGAAAATCACATTGATATTTTGGTAAGCTATCCCTTTTC
The DNA here is from genome assembly GCA_038442645.1 of Agave tequilana. Taxonomy (NCBI): domain Eukaryota; kingdom Viridiplantae; phylum Streptophyta; class Magnoliopsida; order Asparagales; family Asparagaceae; genus Agave; species Agave tequilana. The sequence goes on from JAVJIF010030420.1 coordinate 222,896, forward strand.
TGAAATTGAAAGTGAACATGAAAGTGATCATGAATCTCAAGTTGGTAATTTTATTTCACTTTTTGACTCAATAATGACTTTGGTATTATTTCTAGATTTTTTCTCTATTCTGAAGTCAACATTGAATCCTGTTCCAGTACACCACGAAATTTAATCAATAATATTTTACGATCACATTTCGTTAATGGGAAAAGTGTGTGAACATCAATTCTTTGGTTTGGACCCTATTTTTGAACCAATTTTGACTCTCACTTTTGGATCTCGACTTGATCTGAGTCAAATTCTCAAGTGGTATCAGTTTTTGTTCCTATTCCATTTGAGTTCAATTATTCATCTCTCAAAATCACACTTCATTGTTGGACAAAGGTGTTGAACAAAATAAATCAGTAATTATTTTTGAAAATTAAAAATTAGATGGGTATAATTATTTAAATAAGACCATTCACTCAATCATTCTTTTACTGGGTCGTATTAGAGAGGTCACTGGTGGGTTTCTGTAAGATCCATAATATATGAGTTGGGCCACATTTCGTGGTCCAATCAGACCACCACCGGAACTGCCACTCGGAGGTAATTTTTTCTTCCCTATTTTGTTTCATGCATATACACATTCATGTTGCATTGAGGACAATGCATGAGATTAGTGTGGGGGACTATTTACTAACATAGATAATTAAAATTTTCTTTCTTTTAATCTTCTTTTTAGAAAATTTTTAGATTTTCTTTTGTATATAAACTCTTTTCTTTTCTTTTTACAAAACCTTTTGAAATAAGAGAAATAGTTTTAATTTATTAAGATTATCTTAGGAATTAGAAAGACCTGAAATTATGAATTTTTAAACGAGTCAAAATAATAGATTTTTTTTTTAAATTTTAGGATAAGAAAGTAGGATTGAAAGATAATTTGATCTTAAATTTTTTCCTTTAGATATATGCACTTCCCACTTACACATTTTTTTGGGATTGAAATAAAGACTAAAAATGTCATAAAAATATATAAAAAATGATGATAAAATCACTTATTGAAGCTGGGTAGTAATGCCTCAGGAAGCATAATTATTTCATGATTATTTATGCCTAAGTAGGTGGACATAAACAAAATATCCCCTTTAGTTTTATGGCATTGTTTACTCAAGTCCTTAAGCCTAAGGAATGTTTTCTCATCTGGCTCCCTAAAACCATCTAGTTTGAGAGTAACCGGCTAAACCCTCACAACTCGGATAAGTTAGAAAGCCTAAGAAAACTAAGAAAAGGAAAAAAAAATATAAATAAATGGCATGAAAGTTAGAGTCAATATCCCAAAAATCTTTACAATTCACAAAGTGCATATTTTTCTAGAAGTTTATGAAAGATCAAAGAATTGATTTATTTTTAAATTCTTACATTTAAGTTATGACAAGATTTTGCATTTTGACTTAGTTTAAGGAAAAATAATTTCTGGTTAACTTATGACCTTGGATCCCTTAAATTTTCACAAAATATTTCAACACTATTTTCTATTTCAAAATGTGTTTTCAAAATACTAACATTTAATTCTTTCTTTATGTATTTTGTGGGTGTAATCCGCTGAAAACCCTCAGGAGACAAAACTTCTCCTCTAGAGGAAATCTAGAGGTTAAACGGCTTATTGTATATGCTCTATGTAATCGTGTCATCTGTGAAAGAGGTGTAATAATTTTCTTAGTTTTTCTGTTTTGCTCGGGCGAGCAAAAGATAAGGATGAGGGTGTGATTAGTTTCTAACTATACATATTTCATACAAAATATTCACATTTATTCAATATTAAATTCTGTTATTAACATCTCTCTTGTATGTTTCTAGGTCCATGGCATGAAATAAAGAAGAAGCCCAGAAATTCAATTTATTTGGTGATTTAATGCCTACACATATAGCCATTGATTTTGGAAGGTGATTCTGTCAAAACTAAGTGCCCATATCTAGAAATCAGGGGCTACAATGGAAAGGGGAACAAATTGACAGTGCGTACCAGAAGGCGCCGTGCATCAAAATCTGATGCGCGGCTCCATACACTCTCCCTGATGTCCCATTTTGCCTATAAATACCCTGGGATTTTCAGAGCTCAGGGGTGAACAGAAAGGGAGGAGAGTATTTAGGGGGAGTTTCTCCCATTTGTGTAGTTTAGTATAGTTTTCTTCTTTCTTTTGTTTTTCATTTTCTTTGTAGATCATGTAATAGGGAAGAGAGAGATGCATAGGGTAAACTTTAGGGTTCTTGTAATACAAGGTGACATTTTATAAAAGGTTCTCTCCTAATCTCTATTAGTTTTCTTCTCTAACTTTTTATTTGCTTAGCTTTTTCTGTCATGGCAACTAACCACTAACTTGCTAACTTTTTACTTGATAATCCACATGAATCTAATAGCCTTTACTTGGCCTTACTCTTGCAAGAGTCATGGATGGCTCATGATGATGGATTCTAACACTTTAACATCTAACTCTCTAACAAATTACTATTACTTTATTCCATGCTAGCTCTTGTTCGTTTTGATGGTTTAAGTGTTACTTGCTCTTGTTTGTTGAGTTTGGATGTGAAAGTGATCTTATGGGTCATTCTTTGTAAAGCTCTTGAGTCAAGGACTAGTGATGGCTAAGGATACATGTATGGCAAGTATTACTAAGAGGTTATCATGGTTAGTGGAGCCATTAGTAGGTAGTAGCCATGGGTTTTCTTACATTTTTACTTTATTTTAGAAATAATACCAAAATCATCTCTTTAATGTTTTCCACTTCTTTGTTTTCACCGTACTCTTCTTTTTTCATTCTTTGTTTTTTTTTTCTTTTCATTCTTTGTTTTCTTCTCTTTTCATTCTTTGAAACATAGAAGAACTTTTTACACACGTGAACATAACGGCAAAGCTTCTATCGCTTCCTGTCTCTGTGGATTTGACCCGTCTACCTCTATGCTATAACGAAAATATTTAGGAAGCCAAAGCACACGCACTTTAATTCTTGATTTCAAAATGACACTTTTTGTGCACGATTTTCCCCCAATCATGGGTGTCATGACTGTTTTTCATTGAAAATGATTCGGGGGGAAACTTACAAAAAAGAGTGGAGGAGCGAAATTACAAGTAATAAAAAGAAAAATTACAAGTAGATCTCCTCTGAGATTTCTGGGAAAGTGTGCCGGTAGGAATCTGATCAGCGCACGATCACTTTATCCCTTTGACGATGCAATCGATCAGGTGATCAAACTGCCTCCTAGTAAGACTCCCTTATCACTTGGTCAAGGGAATCGGAGAATTGAAAGCAGAAGATTAATAGAGCCCTTTTGCTAAAATTTTGCTCATTTCTTTTTCTAAGCCAATCTCCTCTTTGTCCGTCCCTTCTTTTTTTTCTTGGCTCAACATGGGACTATTTATAGCAAATGTGGAGTGTAACTGCCCCCCTTGAATTCAGCAAAGCTGAACTAGTTTTTAGCTTCGCGTGAGGCTCGCAAATGATCTTGCCGTGATGCTCCTCTAGCGAAGATAGAGGATTCGTGCCGACATGGTTTAATTGCCTCCACTTAATGTGGGACGAAGTGGGCAGATGTAACTGCCTACTTAAAGTGGTGTTAATCCCACTAAATTAGTGGGGTTCACCCATTAATCCTGCGTGAGATTTTGAAACGGTCAATTTGATGACCTGGCTAAGCTCACTGCGAAGCTAGATCATGCGAAGCTAAAACTTGGCTCATAACTTCAGGTGAAGTTATATTCAGAGCTCGTGCGAAGCTAAAACTTAGCCCATAGTGGAGCTAAACCAGCTAAAAATAAGGCTTCTGGCGTGAAGCTCCTAAATCAGCCTCTGGCGGGGCTAAATGGGAAGCTTCAGATGAAGCTAATAGTTAGCCTCAAAGCGAGGCTACCAACTAAGCTTAGGTGAAGCTGTTATGCGGAGCTATGAAGCTTACCTTGGCTCATGTTGGGCTAAGTATTGAGCTAACTTAGTATCTTAGGCTTGCTTAGGTCTCTCTAAAGGCAACTTTGGCTTACTATCTGCTTTACTGGATCAGTAATGTTCATGTTGCTGCCTTATCTCTGGTCATCAGCTTGTCTTCAACTTATCTTTTGTAGATGTCGATAAGTTAGACGTAGTTCAGACCGGTTGAAGATGAATGCGGGAGTTCTGTCTTTTAGAGTATCAACAAGACCCCTTCAAAGTTTTCATGAATCTACAATGGAATGGTTCAGATTTTGAAATACTTTAAATTGCTTTGATTGATCATTAATTATATGTGAGTATGAACGTCGCCTTGGTGGTTGAGCTCAACTTCGCCTTTAGCCCCACTTTCAAGCTGGAATAGGTTAGCCAAGGAATTGTAACAATCCACTCGTGTAACTTCCCGCTTCTAAGTAGCTTCGCCTTTGGGCTTCGTGAAGTAGCTTCGCTCAAACCGGGTTGGAATATGAGCATTAGCCTCATGCTCGCTGTGATAGAGCGACGTTCCGTTCCCGATGCTAGCCACTTTTGCGAGTTACGAGAGGAATTGCTCCCTTTTTTCAAGGTTTGAATAACTTCCCTTGCATTTATGAGGAAGATTATTCCCTTTTTCGAAGTTCAAATAACTTCGTGTGTATTCTCGAGGGAGATTATTCTCTTTCACATGGTCAAGCATTTGAATGCTTTAACTTCACCCACGCTCCCAAGCTTGAAGTGACAGTGGCGTAGTCCGGCCAAGAGGCCTATAAATAGGACTCTTGTAGTTCTTTTCAGAGAAACATACTCCTCTCTTTTTAGGATGTTTGTTTATGACCCCTCCCCATTGCTCAAGCATGGAGACTGAGGTCCCTAAAGTAATGGGGACTCTCACTCTGGTTATTACTTGATCAAGAACTGGTGAGCCTCAGTCGTCTGGTGACTTTAGGGAATTTATCTCCCTTAATTTTTTTAGCTTTATTAGCTATCTTAGGGATTAAATTCCCTTTGTCTCTGCATTTGGCTAACTTTCAGAGAAGGGTTTTAGCCCTATTTTCAAGCTTCTCGGTGAAGCTAGCATTCTTGCCTGATCAGGCAAAGGATCTTTCCACGTGAAGTTCCTACCTTGATCTGTTAAATTTGTTATATATGTGAGGGTTATGACTTGGCCTCTTCAAGGTTGAGCCAGTCTTGCCATATATGTGGGGTTAAGGTTGCGCCCTTCCGGGCCAGTCTAGCCTAGCCATATAGGCAAGGCTAGGACTTGGTCCTTTTTGAGGCTTCTCCAGCCTAACTACCTGGGGCAGAGCTAAGACTTGGCTTATGCTAAACTGTTCTAGTGTTGCCGTACAAGCGAGGCTATCTGCTTATCTGAAGCTTATCCTCAGGACAAAAATTTGACTTAGCATTTCGTCCCTACCCTTTTTCCTTATTTAATGCTAACTTGTTTCCTGTTTGCATTGCAGTATACTGTGCTCCCCATTTTTTGTCCTGATAAAGGAGAACAAAAACTTGCCCCTTGATTTTCAAGTTGACGCTTTGAACACAAGTAGGACGAACACATTAGAGCAGCTGATGCGCATTCCAAGGAGAGGATGATAGTCGCTTATCCGAGATTATCCACTTTGGGAAGGGGTTGATAGTCGCTTATCCGAGATGATCCACTTCGGGAAGGAGCTGGTAGTCGCTTATCCGAGATGATCCACTTCGGGAAGGCGGACATCACCAGTAAGGTCTCAGATCCTTCCTTTGCCAATTTTGTTTAAGAAAGATCCAGCTTTTTGGTGGCAACCAATCCCTTACCAATTTTGATCAAAGAAGATCCAGCTCCTTGATGGCAAAATCTACCATTAAGCGAAGGATTACGGCCTTGTGAAGGAGGAAGACCTTTCGTGTCCAATTGGTCTGGTGGTCTTGGGACGGCTTATCATCCTGAAAGTAGATAGGACAAATTGTACGCCTTCGGAGCAAAGACCCTATTGTATGAAAGACAATCTTAATGTATTATTAATGAATCTTCCCTTTTGAATCAATAAAAATGTTTACTTTTTGCTCATTTACTTTGCTCCCCTTCTTGTCACTTTGAACTTCGAAAGCAATTGGAATGGACTGGCATAGGTAAGCCTTTTTCTGAGGAGGAAAGAAAAGCTCTTAGCAGAGCTAAGCTCCAACGAAGCTGAAAGACGGATTTCCAACTAAGTCAGGAACGAGCTTCCAGCAGAGCTAGCATAAAATTTTCGCGAAGCTAAAGATGAGCTCTTAGCGAAGCTAAAGCTCAGCTTTCAGCGATGTTAATCAAGCGTTGCACGAAGTCAATGCTGAACTCGCAGCGGAGCTAGCCCTTGGTGAAGCTAAAGTAAGGCTTCTCGGGGAAGGCGCTTAGGCACTATTTCAAATTGATTTGAAACGACTGCCTGTGCTTCTTTCGAGGAGGCGAAGTTAGACAATTTTATATTTATAAAAGCCCGATGGGATGAAAGAGAGAATTAACGTCTCTTAAATAACACTTCAATTTTTTTTTTAGAGAGACAAATCCCTTTCTCTTCCTTCTCCTTCGTTCAGACTTTCAGAACTTCTCAGTTCTTCATGGCCCCCAAACGACGCGCAGGCAAAGAGGCAGCGACCTCTACTACAGAGGCACTGTCTCCTCCTCCGATCATCGAGCGCCCCATAGCGGGTAGGGAGTTTTTCCCTTTTTCCAGAGATTTTTATCGCTTTTCGAAGCCATTTACTGGCTATTTCATGGTGAATCCGGAGTGATTCACCATGAGTGATCTCAGGGAACTATACTCCCTAAATTTAAATCCACCAAATTTTTAGGGAATTTAATTTTCCTTCAATTTCGTGAATTGAAATTTAGAAACCAAATGGTTTCTTCTCTAAGCTTCTATGTGAAGTTAGCCCTTAGGGCTGTTCACGTTCCATCAAATGGCAGGATGCGAAGATAGTTCTGGAAGCATAGCTGAAAAAAGGATTTTAGAGTCCTTAGAATAACTTTAGGCACAAGTGCCTTTCCAGCGTAGTTAGACCTTGGGGACTTCTTTGCATTCTGTTCAGTGACAGGATGCGAAGTTAAGCTTTTGGAGCGAAGCTAATCACTTAGTGATTTTCTGCACTCTGCCTTCGTGCAGAGTGCGAAGCTAAGCTTCAGGGCAAAGTTAATGCTAGGTTATCTTCGTTCGGAGAGCGAAACTATGCCTTAGCAAAAAAAAATTTACTTTAGCTTTCCTTTTCTTTGGCTAATGGACTAATATAGTTTTTTTTTTCTTGTTTTACAGTGCATTATACTTCGGGACCTTTGAATAGCCTCTTTGGAATAGCCAGGGAATTGGATGGAAATGTTAGCATGCAATTCCAAGGGTAAGCCTCAATATTCAATGAGCAGAGGCTCCTAGCCGGGACGCCCTGATCCACCCTGGAGATCAGCATACCATGAGCAGTATCTTGACTACTGCTCCCCTCAAAGATTGTGACCAAAAAATTTACCAAAAGCTCGGCTTCATGTTAGCGCCTGACACCGATCATCAGCTGTTGGCCAGGGAAGGGCAGTGAATCTTCAATCTGGATGGCGAGAAGTATTACCTCCCGTCTAGTAAGCATCATTTCCCGCTGTCTTTCTTCCAATGCATGACGAGGCCTCGGAAGATGAAATGGCAGGTTACCCGGACCACTGACTCAGTCCATATGGGTATCTTGGTAGCTGCTTCTCCTGGTTATTCAAAGGCAGGTCCTCCTCATAGCATATTGGGTCTTCACCCTGGAAATGTTTTATAAGAGATCCTGGAGGGGGAAAATCCCGCTATTGCTCAAACCTTTGGAAATCAGTTCTTTAGAGTCCATGGTAACTATCCGACGACCGATTTCAGGACTCTAAGCTGGATTCATCCTCCCAAGACCTGGTGGAGGGACTTGACCCTATACGTCTTGGCCCATTTTGAAGAGGATTTAAGGAGGCTAGGACTTTATGAGGCTGTCAGAGCAACCTGCTATGACATTCACATAAGCGTAGTGAATTTCTATTCCATCTTTGAATTATACTGCCCTACTACAGGGACTTTGTTTACCCCTGTAGGTGAACTGGGCATAGCTTTGCATGAGATGTGGAAAGTCTCTGCTCTGCCAATGGGATCTCTCCCTTACGAAGAATACTTCCCATGCGAGGCAGAATTGGCACTTCTGGAGAAATAAGAGCCCGCCCTGTTCGAGATTTACCAAGAATTGATGTGTAATTTTTACATCTACTTGAGTATGCATGGGAACCATAAGGAAACTTTGAGTAGTTCAGAGATATGGGGGAATTATCTGTTCCCCAACCTAGAAGATGCTCCCGAAGCTGCTCACTACGGGGTTACGGATGAAGATATCTTCCAGAGGACGAAAGAGCATGCCTAGGGAGATATTATTCTAGAAGAGGATGATGACATCTATGAGAAGGGTGACATTCTCAGGAGCTTTCATCATCAGGCTCGTCACCCAATATCCCGAAAGGCGCTTTTGGCGGTGTTTTTATTGGTTTGGTTGAAGAGATGTGTGGTGCCATCTCCCTCCAGCGATGTCGTCCTTCCCACTATCTTACTAACGGCTATTCCTCTGGTACATGGTCGCTCTTTGGGGCTTCTTCTGGCGATGGTGTGTTGTATCCAGTGGGGTCTTCGCGTATTGACGTAGGCTTTCTGTAGGCCACCAACGACGAAAAAGGGGAAGGGCACCATTTTTCCCAATGAGGATCAAACCCAGAATCAGCTTGCCATATAGCTACTTGATGGTATGGTTCGCCCTTCACTGCCCAGCTATTATTCAGGCTGGTGAAGAGCCTCCGGAGGGTGTGCGAATGGAGCTTCTCCGTCGATTTGAGGGATCTTCATGGTCACGGACTTATTTTGCTGTGGTCCGCAAGCTGCTATGTCGGTACGACATCTATAGTCTCTTCCAGTGCTTCTCTTACATCCGCGATGAGGGCTATGGTGAGGAATTCAAGGATGTGGGAGATGGGAAGATGTCGCTGAGCCAGGGAATCTTCGAATGGCTGGTTAGCATCCGGCTATCTCATCTAGTGTACAGGAGCGGGGATACATGCTATTTGGAGTCGTGTGTCCCCAGTCGATTTGCTTGTCAGTTCGGGTATGACCAACTCTATGTTGGTAATCTGAATGCTAGCCTGGCTTTCATGGGGAGCCTCAATAATGGTGCTCGCGCCTGGCGGTTCTTCATTGCTGGTTGTACTGAGGTACGACTGTGCATGCCGTTAAGGACCCCGAACCTACTAATGACTTTGGGGTTCTATCAATGGTATAGAACTTCAAACTCTGTGCCTACCAGACATTTTTATTAATTATTTTAGTGTGAAGTTGATCTCCCAGTGACTGAAGCAAAAAGTCACTGAGAAGGGTGAGGGCAAAAGGGTCCGGGTGCCAGGCCTCCCAGAGTTCATCGCCACTGCCGATAGTGAAGTTTTGGACGTGGAAAGTCCTCGCTTTGAAGGAGTTGCAGACGATGAGGTTCCAGTAGATGTTCATGGTTGGGTAGGCACAGCTTCTATGGAAGATGTGGAGGTGGAAGAGGTGGAAGAAGAAGATCCCAACGTCTACTTCAAATAGAAGCGACAAGGTGGATCCCATAGGAAGAGGGTGGTGAAGAAGCCTCATCGCTACACTCCAACCATTATTACAGAGGGAGAATTAGTTGCATGCCTCCTCCTCCTGTCTTGTTAGTTATTAAACTATCATCACAGAAGTAAATGACTGATAAAGTTATTCCTGGCTATGGTAAGACTAGTTTCAATTTTGCGATAAAGCTGTTCCTGGCTTGGGTAAGACTAGTTTCATTTTTATGACACGTACTTATATATTTCATACAAGTCATTCGTTTATCCTATGATTTAGGAACCGAGACTGCAAGAGAACCAGGAACTGAGGCTGTAGGAGAACAGGGGATTATTATGATCCTCTGTTTACTTATAAGGAAGGTGACGAGGCTAGCTACTTCGTCATCTCAGAAGATTCCGGAGGTAACGCGGTCGACGTCAGTCCTTCGGGTGTTGGGACCTCGAAAAAGAGTCCAATGGCCTCAACTCTATAAGATAGACCACAGAGGCCTCGGCGAGCGAAGGTGAGCCGAACGTCCCTTTCACAACTGCCAAAGTCTCTTCTATGGAGCCAGGCAGAATTAGTGCTGCCGTCAAGGGAGTCCTGAAAGAGATTGTTGCTGAGACGGTTGAGGCAGTATCACTTCTTGGTAATACTCTGATCTCTTGTAAGCAATTCTCCCCTGATATTTATTATACCTTGTTTTAACAGAGTCTTTTTATAGATGTTCCACATTTGGGTGCGTTGACTTCAAAGGGGACAGCTGATCTTCCTAAGAGAATCAGGGGTGAGGCAAGTACTTCAACCGCTACGGACGCTGCCGAGTTGGATGTCTTGTATCACGACCTGCTATTTTATCATCCTGAGCCTGCCGGTGGAGTTAAAGACGTTGAGGAGACGGTGGCTACAGAACCAATCTCACTCCCAACTGCATCGGTAGGTGAGATGTCAGTGATTTTCTTGACGTTGCCTACCCTAACAGGCACTAAGCTGAGGATAATTACCAGCCCTACGTCGCTGACACTGGTTGTTGAGCCAGTTCTTCCTAAAATAGTTACCAACCCTACTTCTATCGTGGCTGGTATACTGGTTTCAATGAAGACTCCTCCTAGATCACCGGTGATCCCTCGTCTTTCTCCAGCTAGTGCTTCTGCCATTTCCTCTATCGTTATGGCAGTGAAATATGTGGAAGCTTTGTCTTCAGGGGCCACTCGTTCACTGAAAATGATTGAGGCCGAGAAAGAATTTGTGGTATGGTTGATAACTTTTACAAAAGCCTAAAGTGATCTGTTGCTCTGGTCTTAAAGGGATCAACTACATCATTTTCTGCTTTAAAGGTGGTCCTCTCTCAAAATTTCGAAAGCATTTGAGATTTTGGGGGAGAAAACCAGGCTGCTGCATTAGAGCTACTGGTGGAAAGGCTTGAGAAGGATGTAGACGAATGGTGCCATCTCAGTGGTTCAGACCTGGATTCCTCAGCTAATGAAGAGCTTGAACGCCTTATTGTTCAAATGTGTGAGGCCCACCTCACAGCACCGGAAGGAACCGAAGCAATATCTTTAGACTTAAAATCCTTAGAAACAAGGAAAGTAGAGATTGGAGATGCCATTGACACTTACAGTAGCACTCTTCTTGATGTTGAGGATAAAATTAAGAAGGCCAAGAAAATGATCAAAAGGGCTAATCTTCTTTTGTTCAAGGCTGAACCGGTGCGCCTAGAGGAGATGGCTCAGTTGGAGCAGCTCAAAGCTCAAAATGATGAAGTCTTGCAGTAGAAGATAGGTCAAAGGGAAACTTTGGCTGAAATTGAGGCTCATCTGTCCCAGACAGCGTACTTTAATAAGGCTGAGTTGAGATCGCAGACATTCATCAGAGCTGCTAAGGAGAGGAAGAATAAGCTGGTCATCCTTGAAGAACAGATCAAGTCTTACGAAGCACCCTCGTAGCTTGTAATCCATGTATCTCCTTTTTTAAATTAATAAAAAGTAATTTTATTTGACTCTGTTGTTGTATTTCCAACTTATTTTATGTTCTGAGTTTATAATAATCTTAAATTATATTATAACCCTCAAAAGAAAGGACTAATCTATTCAGACGTGATAAACTGCATATGATAGAATTAGTAATTTGATGGATTATCACCAATAAAAAAATGACATGATCTAAACCCTGTTGGGATAAAAATAGAACAAAGTGAATTTGATGATCTTTATTGTTCAGAGGTAAGCATTAACATAACAGTTTAAAGACTATTTGGTTTATGAATTAGTTATGATGGATTAGACACCAGAATGAAGTCTAGAATTTGTCAGTTAAAGATGACAAACTAGATATGATTAATTGAAATTTTGCCATTCAGAGGTAATGATCTGGAGATGATGACAAAACTGGAGGTGAATCTGATTTTAGGGACCCGTCTATTCAGAGGTAGTAAACTGAACATGATAGACTAAGACACACTAAACTTCAAATCCGCTACAAGAGGTAGTCGTATTAACTTGGCAACTAGTCCAGGACTACAAAGATAGATTAGATCTGGGGTCCTATTGGTTCAGAGGTGGTTGACTTGACAAGACCAACTAAGGGATCTCAGACGTGCAATCCGCTGTTCAATCTGTTATTCAGAGGTTTAGTGTTAACAGACAACATGAACTCCCGGCCTTGACAGAGGATAAGAGAACAAAGTTATGGACTCATCCGTTAGGAGGTGGTTGACTGGAAATAATAGTTAGAGTACCATACAAGGGAGGAATCTAAGCATTCATCCAGTTCAGAGGTAATACGAATGTAACCGATTGCTAGACTCAGAGCCCTACCATTCAGAGGTGGTGAACTAGACATAACAGCAAAGAGATAATCCCTACTGGATTGAAAGATGAGACTTAGTTATCTGTCGGTTCAGAAGTAATATGGACATAACAAGTTAAGAAACTACCAAGCCTAGGATTTCTACTGTTCAGAGGTGACAAGCTAGACATAATGGTAAAAGAAATAATCACATTAGGGGAAATAAGGTTTGATTATAAATTCTGTGAAAAATTGATATCTCCTTTGGATATATATTTGTTTTTTGGAAGAAATTTTCAGAGGTACATTATTAACGTGACAACCAAGAAAGTCCATTGGAGACTGAGAGGAAAATGTAGACTTTGAAGAAAGTCTATTAGAGACTCACTGGGGAGATAAGAAATATGAATCTCATGAAAGATTATATGTCAGAGAACTCCATGGGTATTTGGAACGAGGTTTGTAAAACAGCCTGTCAGAGGTGTAATATTAACGTGACAAGGATTTTGTTACTGTTAGAGATGTTTGAACATAAAAGCAATTTTGAGTGAACCTTGTCATTCTATTAAAGAGAATGTTAAGTGGAGTTTAATTCGTTGGGGATGTTGACCAGATTACAGGGATGTTGGTTTTATCCACCGGGGAGTATGTTGGAGTCTTACTATCAGAGGTTTAATGTCAACATGATAGGTTTGACTAGTCATTTCGCTAGGGAAATGAATATCTTCTTGTGTGATCCTACCATCCCATGGACGGGAATTGGCAAGTGATTTTGGAGAGGAATTAAATGGGAACGGGTCCTTTATGATTTTTAGTAAATCCTCAGCTATCAACAGATTTGATATGCCTTTACCAAATACCATTTGAGCCAAGCTAGCCATGCTATTCCCTCAGCATGATGAGTTATCGAGGCCTTATGTTGGGTTTTAGAGCCAACATTTTCCTTTATCCTTAGCCATTAGAGGCGTTGGATCATTTTGTTACTTTAAGTAACGTAATGTATCTCTTGAGTTTTTTTACTCCGTATATGAGTTGGGGATTAAAGGAATGGACACAAATTCTACGAGATCTTGATTTGAAGATTATCATTCCTCGTAGACTCTCTGTCAATCATTATCTTGTTTCCATATTGGAAAGATTCTGCAGAAGGATGCTTCACAAACCTTCTTCAATGAGTTTGGCTTGATAAATCATTAGATAAACTCCTTTGATCTTTCATTCGATCGGTCCCCATTTGGTCGAAACTTTTGTCGTTAGGTCGAGCTTCGATCGATCGAATAGGAGCAGGGAGGTATGTCGCCACTGTATATAGAAAAGTCAAGCTAAATAAACCATCTGCCTAAAACTATTGCTTAGGCATGCTTGACTTCAAAATATGACCTATTCTTCTAAGTTGAAGATAGGTATATGTTTATTGATAGGTAGTAAAAATTGTATATTTATTATCATATTTATCATCATATTTCCCTACTTATTCTTTTTTAAAGCACTGCTATGTAATATTTTTTGTTTAGTCTTGTGCAGCCCTTGAGTAATTGAAGAATAAATAAATGAATCTCAATAGAAGCCTAAAAGCCCACAAGCCCACATGCATAATTTATTTTAGTAATTTAGAAGCTTCTATCTTTTCTAACCTAATCTAAACTTGAATTTTAAATTATTAATTTAAAATCTAGGGGAGGAGAGGAAGGATAAAGTGGGACTCTTAATTGCTATTCAAATCTATAGGAGAAGAAAGATAGAACAAGATGAATCATTATCCTAATTAAAGATAGAGATGGAGTTCAATTTGAACCAAGTTGCTTGCACCACAAGATGAAGACAAGGGAGAGAAAATTTAAATTTAATTCAGATTCAGACTGGGCACTCTTTAGTATTTCAATCATAACGTTCTTTAAAGAAACGCAATTTTGATGCTTCAAGATGCTCTAGAAAAGTGACTTGAAGGCCCACAGCTCTTATGTTGATCATACTTTTCAATTCAGCCGTATGATAAGTCATATTCAGCGATCAACATGATAACAAGTTACAGGTCAGAATTGAATTTCTATGGTAAATTCAGAAATATTTTGCTCCTCCTATCTTCATACGCTTCTATCTCTCTGATTTTCTCCTATAAATACCCCTACAGAGCAACAAAGGAAGGGCAAATCTCAGAAGCTCAAGGGGTTTCTTTAAATTCTCTTTTCTTTTTGAATATTCTTGTATTATTTTGTTTTTTTATTTGCAGAAGAAGATTGTTGAAGAAGCAGAAGAACTTTGTAATTGGCCAGTGACATACAATAAAATAAGATTCTTTCTTCTTTTTCTATTCTTGCTTTGCAAATTCAATTTAGTTTTCTGCTTATTTGTTTTTCTTATTTTAGTTTGATACAACTTTTCTTATTCATAAAAATTGAAAATAAAAATAAAAATATGAGTAACTAATTAAACTTATAGTTTTCTAATCTCTTAATTAACCTAAGTTTAGTTTAAAAGATGAACTGATTGACATCTATGCTTGTTAGAACCCTAAGATTAAATTGGTATTCTTGAAGATGAATCAATAATTAAGTTTAACTAATTTGGGTTGCACTTTTTAATGGTTATTCATAGTCCATATTTAAATACTTTGAGCGCATAATTTTAAGTAGACTTTTCTTATGCTATGCTTTGAAATTAGGATGAACAATAGTTTAATTTTTATTAGTGCACACTAATTAGGATTTACAATATTTTTATTCATCTTACTTGCTTCTCGATCAAAATCCTAGGGTAGATAAATTCATCATTTATTATGATGTTCACTCTTTTAGACTAATACTTTAGTTATGGTAGATGATTATTCTTTTTCTTCTTTCTGTTTACAGAATCTGATAACAAGAAAACTAGCTGCAGCAAAGGACATAGCTACTCTGTGCCTCTGCCCTAGAAGGCAGAGCAATAGAGCCTACTATCCAGCCACGCAAACGCGGCCATTGTCGCGTTTTCGCGGCTGCAGTAGTTTACTACTGACTGATGTTTTGCAGGTTGCTATAAATTGCAAAATCCTCTTTACTGCTTTAATATTATTTCTCTGTGATCACCCTGCATACTACTAATTAATTAACAGTAACTTAGTAGTTTACTAATTAAAAAAATTAGACTCTTACAACATAGGCACGTGTCTATTTAATTTTCTTAATTCATGTTAAAGAGTGCTGGCGACAAGGTACGTTCGCATTACATATAGACTAGGAAGCAACCTTGGCTGATTTACTGCTTTTGAGCGAATACTTGTCTATTACTCTACACGTGCACTAAATCACTTTAAGAGCAAAACCCATAAACAAGTAAGGTAGGGACGTCATTACCCTTCCTTGGGCCACAAATCATCTCTGTTGCATTCACAACCCTAACCTTAGAATAAAAAATTGACTAGACGTTGGCCTTAGGTTAACTCAGACTCATTAGGAGATTGGCTGAAGGAGAAAGTTGTTCGAAATTAACTCTCACCAAATCGGTGTCTAGGAAGGGGATTAAGGGCCGACAGCCCGAAGGTTGGTGGTTACTTAATTAAGGAACTTCTTTGACGGATAATCTCCCACCAACCTTATCAGCTACCTGACGATTAACTTGTGGTTAAGGTCGGCAATATACCTTCTAAAGATAGTCTAAAGTTAGGAGTCGTCTAGGTCCAAGCTTACCCTAGATTAGGATTTTTTATTATTTTTCTCTTTCTGATTGATTGGTGTACTTATTTGTTAATTATGCATGTCAGCTTGGTCAAGAGACCTAGTCACATTTAGACTAACTAGGAACAGTTCACCACCCAAGCAAAAATCCGATTCACACATTGCACAACTGCCATCACTGCCAGATAGGTTCTATCTGATTAGGACCTCTCTTCCATCTTGCATTCAGCTGCTCGATGTAGGGAATGACCAAGCAGAGAGTAGAATTTAGGCTAATTTATAGTTTGTAACTTAGGTTTTTTATTTTATTTCATGTAATTTTTATTTTCTTTATATAATGAAAGGAGAGGATACTTTCATGGAGGAATAAGAGCAAGCTTGTACTGAAGGTAACATTGGTGTAAGTAATCTTTTCTTCTATTGTTATTTGAATCAAATCGAAGTTTCTTTTTCTTCTTTACTCTTATTTTCGTTTACTTCCCTCTTCTGTGTTTGTGTATCCAAATGAAACCGATAGCCTCAAAGTTACCTTGCCCTTGTAAGTGCCGTTGATAGCTTATGGTAATGGATATCTATTTCTATGATAGTATAGCTTCCCCCTTCAATTCATAGTGTAACACGGGAATGGCTAAGATCCTATTTCTCATACTTCGCTCGCCTTCAAGCAAAGGTACATCGTTGAAACATGTCAAAGGAAAGCATATGCCAAAGAGGTAAACTTTTTTAGGTTTTAGTTTTCTTTTCTTTTAATTTTAGTGTAAATTACCAGCACCACAATCTTTCAAATCTCTTTCATTCTTTTTCAACTTCTCTGTACATATCCACTTTCATTTTTTCCTCCTTCTCAATCTATCACTTTCTTCTTAACTTAACTTTAACTTATTTTTCTTTTTCTTTTAAAGAACTAAAAGAAGATCTTTAACCATACTTTGGGGCCGTTTGTTTCACGTAAAACTCCGTAATTCGTAAATGACTTACTACCCAGTTACAACTACAGCGTTTGTTTGCACCGTAATTCGTAAAAGACTTACTAACTCAATTAACACTCACTTGCAACCCAGTTACCACTCACTTACAGCCCAGTTACAGTTAAATTTGTGGTCATACAAATTTGTATTATTTTTATATTAATATTAAATTTTTTAATATTTAATTTTTTTAATATTTATTTACAGTATTAAAGCTTTTAAAATTACCGAATAGTTAATTTTGTGGTCAACTTTTTCACTTACGACTTATACATTACGACAACCAAACACCGTAAAGTACAATACACTTTCCCACTTTACAATTTTATATTACCAACCAAACACCGTAAAATTTACATACATGTAACTCATTTATAATTGTAAAAGACTTTATCAATTACAACTACGAATTACGGCCAGTTACGACAACCAAACAGACCCTTTGTATCATAAAAGATAACTTACTAAAACGCTTCATCACTAGTCCCTCCTTGTGGATCACGACCCGCATAGCCACTTGCTATAGCGGTAGAATTGAGTACTTGCACTCTTTATTCTATGTTCTGAAATTTTGTACCTCAATCAAAATTTTAGCGCCGTTACCGGGGGAGGGACGGTAAGTTATTCTCTTTTTAGATTTTCATTTTTGATTAACTTTTTCTTTGTTCTTGGTGTACAGGTTTGACAACAAGGAATTTTGCTATAGTGGACATATAAATGGCCCTAGACTCTGTTCAAGAAAGAAGAGCCCAAAACTCTCAGATTTGCTACATTCCTGTAGCAATCTAAGTTAACTACTAACCTGTATTTTCTGCAGGTTGACTAAATTGCAAAGTTTAATTTCTATAGCTATTTATTTTCTTGTTTAACGTATTGTACATACATTTCTAAAGATGACAGTAAAACATTGATTGTAAATGCTAAAAGTAATTTAGACTTTGCATTTAGGCACGTGTCTATTTTGTTACATTTTTTACTTACTGTTGAAGAGTGCTGGAGTCAAGATATGTGTGCATAGCATTTAGTATAAGGTTCATTCTTGTATGAAATATTGCTTGAGTGTTACTTTTTTCTATATACTTGTACACTGCACTAAATTGATTTAAGGGCTTGTCCTATAAACAAGATAAGGTAGGGAAGTCATTACCCTCCCTTAGCCCACAAATAATCTCCTCACACACTTACCTAAGCCTAACTAACACTGAGTAGGCGTTGGCTCTAAGGACATCTTGGACTCAAATAGGAGACTGGCCTAAGGGAAAAATTGATTTGAATTTGACTCTTGCCAAATCGGTGTCTAAGATTAGGGAATGATGGACGAAATCCCAAAGGCTAGTAGTTTGGCTTAATTAGGCCCGTCACTTTTACACGGATACCTCCGAACAATCTTGCCCCTACCTGGCCGATTAACTCGTGGTCAAATGCAGCAATATACCCGCCATGGACAGTCTAACCAGTTAGGAGTTGTCTAGGTCTAAGGTTTACCCTAACTTAGGTTAGATTTTTTTGTCCTTTTTATTTGTTTGCTTATTTGTTTGTTTTCTTTATTTGTATTTGACATTTCCTGTGTGATATGGCTTACAACAATAATTTTTTCAATTTTAATGGTAATCCATATTACAACCCGACCTCTTTTTTGGATATTACCAACCCGGCATATTATAACTTAACCAACCTATTGTGCCGGATTGGTCTTATCTGAATCAATATAATCCATACCCCCAATCTTATGACCGTAATTTTCAAAATAATTTCAACTCTTCACAGAGTCAATGGGATTCACCTCCCCCGAGTTTAATTTTCAATCAACTTGTCCTCCTTATCCACCTTATCCACAATATTTTTAAGATTCATACTCAGTTCCACCAGTTCAAAATAGAAAACCATCAATCTTGCAAATGAGTATGCGTGAGTCCAAGCAACAATCACAAAATCTGATGGACTCACAATTTCACCCCAAATTTCAAAACAACACTTCATCTTTTCAAGGCCAATCACAACAAAATGATAAACCAATCGACTACGAAAAGATGCCTGAAGTCATGACTCAGGCTCAAATCGCTCGTAATCATCACATAGATATAATGGTCCAAACTCTCCATTATCACCGTTTGACCATTTCTGATGTCGCTAACTATTCTGTTAGAGCTGAAGAATCATGTTATTTTAGAAAACAAGATTCCATTTCAGAACGCCCATTTAAACTTGCCCAAACTCCAAATTTTTTGAAAACCACAATACATTAACACTCTTCCAAATTTTCATGGATTTGAATCCGAGGATGCATACTTTTTCATAAGGGAATTTGAAGAAGTATGTCTAATGATGAAAATACCCAGCCTAGGAGTAGATGCCATTAAATTACATTTTGTCCCATTCTTTTTGAAGGACTTAGCAAAGAAATGGCTCTATAGTTTAGAAACCGGTACCATATCATCATGGGATAATTTCGTCAAAGCCTTCTTAAAGAAGTTTTATCCCATTCACAAGACTGCGCAAATTAGGAAAAGAATCATGCAGTTTAAGCAAACAGTCAATGAACCTTTTTAAAAGTACTTCGAATGTTTTATGGACTTCCTTGCCTTCCATTGAGGCAAATATAGCTACCGAAGCTAAACTAGCTACTATGATGTGATGCATAGAATCTCTTAAAACTAAAGAACCAGTCTCAGTGAACTAAGTCAGTCCAACACCTTCGGCGGGCTGTACTTATTATCAAGCCATGAACCATATGTTCGAGGAATATCCCATCTTTTTAGCTCATCAAACGTTGCCCAAGCATATGAATGCAGCCTTCACAAGGCCTGCTAACAATCCATATTCATCCACCTATAATCCCGATTAGAGAAATCATCCAAATTTCTCATGGGGCCCAAACAACAATGATCAAACAAGGCCAAAATTATTCAACAATTTTCAACAATTTTCTTATCAACAAAATTTTCCCAACCAAAGTCCTCAACCCTCTTTCCAAAATTCACATATGGAAACAAGACTCTCCAATATGGAAAGAAAGGTAGACATTCTAGTTAAAAGCCAAGACACACTAGCTCAAGTCTTGACTAGGATAGAGATTCAACTGAATCAACAAGAAAGACAAAGTGGAACTCTACCAAGTCAACCATTGCCAAACCCTAGGAATCCTAGGCAAGCAATTAAGGCGCAAGTCCTAAACCAGTGTAACTTGGTTCATACATTGAGGTCAGGAAAATAAGTTGATGATCAAGTATCCATTCCACCGGACCCAGCTTAATTGCCTACTCCATCAAGTTCCACTCCATCTCCACAAAACTCCAAGGAAACTAAAGTTGATAAGTCAGCAAAACAAGTGCACCAACCTATAGCCCCATTTCCAAATAGGCTTAGGAGTAATAATAATGATATATAGAGAAACTACTCGAGGTATTTAATCAAGTTAGGCTTAATATATCACTTCTTGATGCAATCCAATAGGTCCCTAGTTATGCCAAATTCCTTAAGGACATGTGCACTAAGAAAAGAAAGACAAATATGTCTAAGAAGGTTTTTCTAGCCACAAATATTAGTGAGCTATTGTCCAACCAGATCCCAGTCAAGTACAAAGACCCTAGTTGCCCCACCATTTCTTGCACAATAGGTCAAGCTGAAATTAGTAGAGCACTCCTCGATTTAGGAGCAAGGATAAATTTGCTTCCCTTCTCTGTATACCAACAACTTGGATTAGGTGAACTCAGCCCAACTCAAGTTACGATCCAATTAGGTGATCGATCAATTAAAGTTCCAAAGGGAGAGATCAACGATGTCCTTATACGTGTGAGAGAATTCATTTACCCAGTAGATTTCATTATTTAGAGACACAACCTGTGTCTAATCCTAGGTCCCAGACTCCCGTCATCTTAGGACGTCCATTCCTAGCAACTGCTAACGAAATCATAAATTGTAGAAATGGATCCATGAGATTGATTTTTGGAGACATGACTAAGGAAGTCAATGTTTTCAACTTAGGTAAGCACCCGTACGACATAAACGACCAACCCTTTGAGGTTAACTTCATTAAAAATATGACTAGTGACCACAAAAAGGAGATCACGAATCAAAGGATAATGAAGAGTTAGAATCTAGTGATCTCAACCTTGATGAGATTGAGTGGGCAGCAAGTCCAAGTTCTATAAAGATGAAGAATTTAAGCTTAACACCTCCACCCATTGAGCCACCTTCTTCCTTGGAGTTAAAGACCTTGCCTAAGCATCATAAGTACGCCTATCTTGGTGAACAAGAGACGCTACCAGTCATAGTTGCATCCAACTTGACTAATAGGCAAGAGGAAGACCTATTGGCAACCGTTAGGAAACATAGGGAACCATTGGTTGGACTATGGTTGATATCAAGGGACTAAGCCCTAAAATAGTCCAGCGTAGAATCCATCTAAATGAAGAGGTTAAACCGAAGAAGGATCCATAGTGTAGGCTAAATCCGCTTATGCAAGAGGTTGTACAAGCCAGTGAAACTGTTGGATAATAGGATCATTTATCCCATTTTTGATAGCCAATGGGTCAGCCCAGTGCACGTAGTCCCTAAAAGTCCAATTTTACTGTGGTGGAAAACAACAAGCAAGAGTTAGTGCAAACACAACTACCAACCAAGGTTCGAGTATGCATAGACTATCGTAAGTTGAACGCCGCTACTAGAAAAGACCATTTCTTCCTCTCATTTACTGACCAAATGCTAGAACGATTAGTGGGCCATGACTATTACTGTTTCTTGGACGGTTACTCAGGGTATAATCAAATCCCAATAACCCCAGAGGACCAAGAAAAGACAACGTTCACATGTCCATTTGGGATGTTTGCTTATCGCTGAATGCCTTCCGACCTATGCAATGCCCCTGCGACATTCCAACGTTGCATGTTAAGCTTTTTCTCTGACATGGTCGAGCGCTTCTTGGAGATCTTCATGGATGACTTCTCCGTCTATGGAGATTCGTTTGACCAATGTCTATATCACTTAGAACTAGTGCTAAAAAGGCGCACCGAAAAGAACTTGACCCTAAATGGGAAAAGTGCCACTTTATGGTGCAGCATGGGATTGTCCTAGGCCATGAGATATTTAGGAAAGGGATCAAAGTGGATAAGGCTAAGGTGGAGATCATAGCCAAACTCCCAATTCCACGATGCATAAAAGACATTCGTTCTTTTTTAGGACAAGACGGGTTTTATTGTAGGTTCATTAGGAATTTTAGCAAAATTGCTAGACCCCTTATAAATCATTTAGCCAAAGACGTGCCCTTCATCCTTGATGACAAGTGTCATAGTGCATTGGAGAAACTAAAATTGGAACTTATCTCTGCACCTATCATCTCACCTCCGGACTGGTCCAAACTCCTTGAGATCATGTGTGATGCTTCTGATTTTTCTATAGGCATTGTCTTATGACAACGCAAAGATAATGTAGCACCCCATTCTGAGGATACGTACCCAGATACGTGTCCCAAAATTTTTTGACCGTATTGTTCAATTTCCTTCCAGAATGTGCTCATGGATTGTGATTGCTTATATTATTGAGTATCAGATCAGGATTCTCAGACCTAGAATAAACCTGGACCGGGAACCCGACACCAGCCAATAGCCCGATTTGACCTTTCTAATATTCTGATTTGAACAATTTTAGTTTCAGACACTGTTTGCTAATATTTTCGATTTTCATGATTTTTTGGAGTTTTTCAGAATTTTCTGCAAAATCTCCAAAACTGGTGTCGGTCAACATCGCTGACCGATTCACGAATTTTTAGTTTCCAAATGAGATTGAATTTTCAAAAATGGCTTTCACATTACTTTTTAGAATTTCATTTTCTATCTAAATATATTTTTTAAAATTTTTCTAACTTTATTAAAATTTCACCAATTCTGGTGTGGTCAGTATCGCTAGAACATTCCAGGATTTTTAATTTCAAAACTATATTGAATTTCTCAAATCTGATTTCATTGAGTATATTAAAATAATATTTTCTATTTTTAAGAATTTTTTACAGTGTTTCTGAAACAGTCAAATTTTCACCCTATTAAAATAATAATATTATTTACCGACAATTTCTTTTCTTGCTTTTTCCATCTCTACTCTCCTACTTTGTACTTTCAGAAATTATAATAAATAAATTATTTAATAATAAATTTTTTACACTATTTTATTTTCTTTTTCTTATTTTTTATTTTCTTTAATTTTCGTTCTTTTTCTTTCTTTTCTTTCTCCCCCTTTGACTTTCCCCCCATACCCTGCGCCTCCTTTACAGCCGGCTGTAGCAGCAGCCAGAGCATGATGAGCTGTTGCTGCAGCCCCTCTCCTCACCCCATCCCCTCATTCATCATTTCTTTTTCCCCCTTCCTTCTCTATTAAACCTTCATCTTCTTTTTTCCTTTTCATTTCATAATTCAAAATCTAAACTCCTTCAATTAAACAAACCAACCCATCTTCTTCTCCATGGCCGCCACCTCCACCATCACCACCACCACTGCCGGCCACCCCTAGGCCGGCCATCCACTCCCCCACAGCCCCTCTCCACTCCACCACCTCCATCAACCACCCACCACCTCCAATTTCACCATAACCCATCACCACCACCACCCTTCCTCCTCCAAAATTCACCACCTTCTCTATCAAATCCACCACTCCAACCACCCCATCATCACCTCCTCCTCCTCTAACTCCCCAACATCACCAACCACCACCACCAACAACTACCACCAACAACTCCTCCACCAACTCCAAACAACCAAGCAAACTCTACCTCCCATCCCCTTCCCTTGGACACGCGCACCACCCACCCCCTCCCGGCGGCACCGCCGGTGCCGACGCCGGTGGCCAGCCGGCTACCCCTCCCCTCCTTTTCTTTTTCCTTTCTTTCTTTCTTTCTTCTTTCGTTGTTTTCTTTCTTTCTTTTCTTTTCTTTTCTCTTTCTTTTCTTTTCTCTTTCTTTTCCCTAAATAAACCCACTTTTCTTACTTCCCTAAAATACCCTCCACCTCATTCTAAAATTACTTCCCTATATTTACAACCATACCCCTCCCCTTTTAATTCATAATCCTTTTCTAAAAATACCCTATTTTCTCTCTCTTTTTCTCTATCTCCTTCCTACAACTTTCTCTCTCCCCTCTTTCTCCTCTTTCATTCCCTCTCCAATATTTATATATATTTATATTTATATATTTAATGTATAACTATAGGCTAGTGGATTGCTCGTAGGTTCACTGATTTCTTAGATTTTTAACCGGTATTTCATTCTGGTTTCATACGAGTGCTTTGTATTAAACTTAATAATTACTACTCTTGTATTTATAGCATGATATTGATATGTGGATATTTTAACATGCCTAGCACTTGCTACTGTAGTTTTAGTACATGATGTCATGCTATGTGAGTTAATATATGATGTTGTACTCGGTATTTACCCAACACTTGACATGTTATACTTGATATGTGATTTATGACACCAGCACTTGGTATTAACACCGGCACCGACACTTGATATGTTATACTTGATACCTGTTTCACGGCACTTGACATTTAGACACTGGTACTTGATATATATCATACTTGACACCTGAACCTAACATCCGGTATATGATATGCTTTCATGTGATATAAGTACATTGACCTGGTATCGTGACCCTTGACCGGACACTACCACCCCTGGTATTTATATTATATGGCATAATCATGACTATCACTTTTACGGGGACTTGGCATGATTATTATATTATTACCAAACATTAGTACTCCTGAACTCCTGTATACTTGAACCCTTGAAATAGGGAGGCTCTTGACATTACTCCTGATATTATACTCCTACTAACCCCCGTAATAGGATAACCATGGATATTAGACTTTTGTGAATACCATGTGGATTTTATTATTTGACACTCTATTATATTTAAACAACTTACACCAGGACGGGGGAAATTGATGGGTATCGATATAGCTTTTGTGTTTATGCTGGTCATACATATGTTGTACAACTAATTCCTATTGGATTTGACCTGGAAGCCACCAGGCATTTCCGAGGGGTGTACTGGCACCCCTACCCCCTTGCCTGCCTGTCGAGTGTGCTATAATCCCCTGGCTATATCCTTATAGGGAACGGTGACACTCTATTCTTGTTTGGGCGTATACTAAGACCTTCGGGCATATAGTAAGTCCCGGTGCCTAGCGGTACGTTCTGGCTTAGTACCGAATACTCCTGGACCGTTGTTCCGGGCATGCACGGGACCCATTCTAAATGTGATTCGTCGTTCCCCATCAATTTTCAATAACCAACCTCATTGACTTGTATGCAAAATCATATGGCACCGGTCATATACCGAAACATACAAATTGAACGAGTCTTAATAATAACTTGATAATTTAATTTCATGTACTTTATTGTCATTCCTTATTTACTATTCATTGTTGTTATTCCATGCTTGCTGATTTGATTACATGATATTTGACCTGCTACCCTTATTATTGCTTACTTGCCACTTGGCTTCTTTTTGCACTCGCTGGGTTGCCCACTAACAACCCTAGATTTGCATATCCAGATTTAGCAGCTTGGACCAAGGTGGACCCTTCAGCTGAGACCAGGCCTACTTCGAGGAGCAGGCAGATCAACGTAGTTCCATCTTGTCTTTCCCCGCTCGCGAGGTTCCCCTTCCAGCTCGTGAGTTTTATCTTTTGTATCTTATATAGTCTACTTTTGTACTACCTGGTAATGTAATATTTATGTAATATTATGTCACAATCTGTGATGACTGAGTACTTGCACTATTTTGTGTTGGAATGTATAACGCCACATATTTTCGCACTCTGATCCATGTACTGTGTTGTATTGATGCTTAGCGTACATATGTGATGATACCATCGCCCTGTGTATGTACGTCACAGTGGCGTCCCTGTACCAGTCGGATCGGGGCGCCACAGGTTGGGATCGAGCCTAGGCTCTCACGCCTTCAGTATAACCAGTCTGCAAATTAATGTTGGATTAATTTACGACTGAGTCACACGAGTCATTGCTATACATTCTAATTACAAGTACAAAGTCATCTATTCCTTTCTTGAAATCCATCTCTTAACTTCTGAAATATCATATTTCCGTCACCTTTTTAGTCAGCTCGAATATGGAGAGACAGGGGACACGTAACGGTCCCGACACGTCCCGTGAAGGTCTATATGGGGAGAACGACATGATGAGGATACTCTAGGGGATGATGACTAGCCAGCAGCAGCAGATAGAGCTCTTGCGACAAGGATTGATGACTGCACCCCAAGAGCAGAGGCCGGTACTGTGTCAGATTTCAGAAGGTTGCAGCATATAGAGTTTTCAGGCACGGAGAAGCCCCTGGGTGCAGAGCAATGGTTGATCGACATGACTGATCTTCTGAAGGCGGCCAGAATTCCTGGTGAGAACCGGGTAGAAGTGGCCAAGATCCAACTGAAGGTTGTGGCGAGGACCTGGTGGCTAGCCGAAGAGGGGAGGCTAGAGAAGCCCATCTCTTGGGACCAGTTTGAAAGTACACCTAGAGGGGGGTGAATAGGCGTACGGCTAATCTAATGAACAAAATGCGAAAATTAAAAAACTTAATGCAATACACTTAATGTAACCAACAAGTGTAGCTGAATTCCGGGTGAAGGCTCGGAACTAACTCCTCTTTATTCCTCTGAATTAGAGTTGAGGTGCTATATGAAGCTCTCATGATTAAACACAAGTGAGGCACATGCAAACAACACAAGCATGTATATGATATGACAATATGAATCAATGCACAAAGTAAGAGAAAGAGTAAGAGAAAGTGGATCAAACGCAAACACCGAGATTTGTTTCGAGGTTCGAGCACTCAGCTCTATATTCCCGCTTTCACACAGAAGGATTTCTACTATCTCGTCCACACAGGACTTCCCACATAGGGAAACCTCCAATGAGGATTTTGGGCAATACAATAATCGGGAGTACACAACTCCTCTCTCAACCAACTACAACACAACCTCTACATTTAGAGGCCAGGCACAAAGCCAAACAAGGATCAACCTCACCAATGAGGAAAAGGCACAAAGCCACACAAAGATCAACCTCACAAATGAGGGATAGGCACAAAGCCACCTCTCCAATGATCACCTCTTCACCAAGAGGGATATCAACACAAATAAGGAGGTTTTACAACTGGGTGGTCTCTTTCAACCACAAACCAATTCTTTTCCCACAAAATAAAGATCCTAATAGATAGGATAGAACAATAAGCTCAAGTGTGAGAAAAACCAAAGGAATGGAAAATAAATACTCAAAGAAAATCCTGGGAAAAACTAGAAATAAGGATGAAGAAGATGAACCAAAATAGTTTTCCTAAATTCACTTTTCTTTGATTTTCCAAACACTAGAAAAACACCAAATCAAATGTAAACTTTAAAGCCCAAAACTTCTTTTTAATTTCTACATAAACACTATTAAGATCAGACAGTAAGCTCTCAAAATTCTTGTTAAAATAGCCAAGAGAAAACCCATTTTATAGGCTCTTTGAAAAACTATCCGTTGACAGCCAAATATGGTCAGAATTGACCGGCCGGTCGACCGGCCAATGGTCAAAATTTGACCGTTGCCCATCTTCGGTCGACCGCTCAGTCGACCATGCACAGAACTAGAGAGCAACGGCTCTCTGGCCGGTCGACTGCACGGTCGACCGGCCAACCCGAGAGTGGGCTGACTTCAGTCGGTCGACCGCTCGGTCGACCAACCAACTGACATGGCCTTTGTGCACGTCTCGTGCACATCGGTCGACCGTTACAGTAGACCGGCTCCTGGTCCGGTCGACCGCCAGAGCCTGGCAGGCAAAATTCAGGATTTAAAACTTAGGTTTTTATTATCTAATTAAATCACATAAAATCTCTAAAAATTCACAAAAATAAGTTCTAGATTATCTTTGATATACAAACATGTTTGAGTAAAAATCAAACCATGTTACAAACATTTTGAACTCTTTTGTGTTCTAAAAATTTTGCCGAAAACCAAAATCCGTATTTTCCGAAACTTGAATTTTTCAAATGGAAAACCCTTTTCTCCAAAACTCATCCAAATACAAAAACATGATATTGAAACAACATTTAAGCGTGTTGTATATGGATATAATCCAATATATATGAAAGAGATAAATATCAATGTTTTTGACATAAAATCCAAAAATACGTTTTGTTAAAATACCAAAACTCCAAACTCATGAAATAGACTATCAAACTAAGTTTGTTTAAATAGTTGAAACATAGATGTATATAGAACAAATCTAATATACATTAAACCATGTAAACTTATTTTGATTCAATCTATTCATGAAAACCAAGATCGGTTAAACCAAAAATCGAAAACCAATAAACATGAAACTTAAAACAAGTGTGTGTGTGTGTGTGTGTGAACTTGAGCATATCACACTATCTAACTTTAACAATGGATCTAAACAAACTAAACTAAACAAACTAAAGCCTTCTTGATGAACTCCGTCTTCAAGTCGACTCGATCCAAACGCGATCCAACGAGCTTGACTCCAACTGAGTGCTAAATATTAACTTGACTCTCGGGCTCTTGAATCACCATGTGAAAGACTCCAAAACATCTTTGTTGAAGCCAATCACCTATTAATATCTTGGTTAAATATCTGAAACTAAATATCACAAGATTATTAGTAAACTATAACACATGAGTTAATCATCATCAATACTAGAGTAGAAGGCCTCTGAGCCAACATTATTCTTGAAGGGCTTCTATGAGAGATTTTTCCCTGCAACTGCTCGAAGGAGATGGGGGCAGTTTATCAAGCTGCAGCAGTGAAATCGATCGGCGGATGAATATGCTGCTGAATTCCTGAGACTTAGTCGGTTTGCACCATATATAGTAGCCGATGAGGAGAAGAGGGCTAGCAGATTTCAGCAAGGATTGAAGGTAGATATCCAGATGTTGCTTATACCCCACCAACTGAAGACATACTTCCAAGTTCTTTCTATAGCTTGTGATGTGGAGCAGGGATTGGAGAAAAAGAGGAGAGTTGAGCTGTAATACAAGCATATGAAGCGCCAATTCTAGTAGGTGCACAGAGGGAATCTAGTCAGATCTTTTGGTGCCCCAATAGCCAAGCGGCCTTTTCAGCCTCCTTCTCAGCAGCTTGTGTGTGGGTACTGTTAGAAGCTTGGATACAATCAGAGCAACTGCAGTATAGCCAATAGACTGTGTTTGGCATGCGGATCTGGAAACCACTCAGTGGGAGAGTGTCTATTCAAGAAGACATGGAATGCAGCTCCAGCACTACCAGCACTTCCAGCACGAGTGGCACCACCAGCACTTCTAGCTCGAGTAGCTTCCCAAGCATTTTTGGCACTACCGATGAGGAGGAATCTAGGATCAATAGACAAAGCAGCTCCACTTCCTCCCCAGTGTCAGACTTTGGGTCAGGCTCAAAGGGGACCCAGGACTGAAATAGGCCGCGGGAGAGGCCAGGCCTACAACTTGACAGCAGAGGAAGCTGAGGCATCTGGAGAAGTAGTGGCAGGTACAATTTTAGTCCACTCAGTTCCAGTCTTATCACTCTTTAACTCCGGTGCATCACATTACTTCATATCCAGTAGATTTACTGCTTTGCATTCTATACCCCTAATATGATGGGTGACCAGTGGCAAATTAGTATGAGAAATGGGGTAGTCATTAATTGTAGTTCATTTTTGCATCATCTTCCACCTCTTTACCATGCATAATATCAATAAAAATCTGTTTTTTACTCTTTTTCTCTCTATTTTTGCAGGTCCATATTTTAATGGAGAGAGGCCCATAAATCCATGTAATTAGCAAGAATTAAAGGGGATTAAGCCAAAGCCCAAAAGAGAGCCAAGAGTTGAGCCCAGGATCTGGAATCACCCACGCATCCAGTCAGCATTCTAGAAGATCCACGTGGCTAACAACCTGCAACAAACTCGCAACAGAAATCGTTGGCGCAACGGCCAAGATTCTGCCGCGAAAACGCGGCTCTGGCCGCGGATCCGCGGCAGTTATCTGGCCGTTGAGCCAGCGATTGATCCCCAACCGTCTGGATTCTGGAGCCTTCTCCTCTGAGGCCTATAAATAGACCATCAGGGCCAGTGAGAGAAAGGGAGGAGAGAATAGAGAAAAGAGCTTGTAATTTGTAGGATTTTCTTTAGGTTTTATTGCTCTTAGTCTTCTTCTTCCTCCTAGAAATTCTACAAGAGAGAGATAGTGAGAGAGTGAAAGCTTGTAATCAAGGGGTGACAACTTGAAGCAAAGCAAGGATTAATCCAATCTACTTTCTCTTCTATTGCAATTTCTAGTGCTTTTCATTTCTTGCTTTATTTCATTCAAGCTTTACTTTCATAGCATGATGTCTTGTTGTTTTCTCTTTATTGTAATGGATAGCTAACTTCTTCTAACATGACTAACTAACAACTAATCTTGCTAACTTCTAACTCTTGGGTGAATGCTAATTCTTAATCTTCCAAATGTTGAGTCTTTTTCATCCCCGATGGGTTACTTTCATTCTTGGCAATCTCTTGTTGTAATTCTCCATATGATTCATGTGTGCCTCATTTAGAGCCTTGTCTTAGAACAAGTGCCTTGATGGAACATGGAGATGGAACACCAAACATATGCTATTTGTTGTACAACTTTCTTACTTCAATGCTAACTTGTTGTATGGCCTTGAATGTCTAATGAATTTTATATCTTCTTCCTTAGCATCCCTTGAGTGACACTCCCCGATTCCACCATGAAATTCTATCTTGAGAGCCGATGAAATCAATGAGGCTACAAGACAAGTCCAAGATGATCACCCATCCATCAAAGGGGAAAGTAACTTGACCAACAAGCAAGACAAACACTTGCCAATGAATCAACATGAGGCATGCTTCACCCTAACGGAGATTAGTAAGTTAGCAAGTTAGTAAGGTTAGCTAGTCATGGCTTTTTCCAATCTAAAAGTCTTTTGCAAGTTTTCTCTACTTTAGTTTTCTTCCTAAAAGCAATTCTTGTTTTCAAATTCTTTTCATTCTCTTTTCATCGTTTTTACTTTCATGTACAAAACCACAACCAATTCTTTCACCTATTTTTCCATGTCTTTTTCATTCTTTTGAAACAAAGAAGAACTTTCGTTTGTCTTTCTTCAACATCAAACCGTAAAGCTTCCATCGTGAGCTCTCCTTGTGGATTCGACCCGTATAGCTTATGCTACTACGGTGATTTGGAAAGGAGTACATTACACATTGTGAATACACTTTGGAGTGATTAAGCACCTAAGGTTGACTCTAAACCTTCTCTCTTTTGTTGAATATCTGTGCGAATTCTACTCCCCCACTACTCTTTTCATTAATCTAATTTTTGGCGCCGTTGCCGGGGAGAGCAACGGTTTTGATTCGATTGAAGAACTAAATGAACTTTCTTCTCTGTTGCAGGTTACAGGTGAAGAAACAGGAAAACTAGCATTGCAGTGACATATAAGTGGCCCTGGGCCTCTGCTCTAGAAAGCAGAGACCAGTTGCCCTCTGATTTGCCGCGATTCCACGGCCAAAACCGCGGATCCGCGGCAAAGAAGAGCGAACTACTCACAATTTTCTGCAGGGTTGCTTGCTCTGCAAAATAACAGCTGCTGCAATACTTAATTCTTGTATGCTTCACCATATTCCTGCTAATAATCAACAGTAAAATATTGGTTGCAAAGTTAAAAATTGATTAGACGTTTGCATTTCTAGGCACGTGTCTTTTCAATTCATTTACTTTACTGTTGAAGAGTGCTGGAGCAAGGTACGTGCGCATTGCATTTTGATTAGGACTCACTTCTTGGTTGATTTATATCGCTTTGAGTGAACCTTGTTTGCTTATACTCTACACTTGCACCAAACTGATTTTAAGGGCATCACCCCATAAATAAGATAAAGTGGGGGATTTCATCACCCTTTCCTTGGCCCAAAAATCATTTTCCAAGCACTCACAATCCCAAGCTTTTAATAAAATCTGATAGACGTTGCCCTAGGGACATCTGGACTCAGTAGGAGATCGGCTGAAGTTGGAAGTTATTTTTTTAGTCATACTCCAGTCAAATCAGTGTCTAAGGCAGGGGATTAAGAGGTTAAGCCTCGAAGATACCGTGGTTTGGCATAATTAAGGCCCGTTGCTTACGCACGGATACCTCCCACCGTATTTTGCCCCTACCTGGCTGATTAGCTGTGGTCTGATTCAAGCAACAACCTTCTTTGGTTCATCGAACAGTTAGGAGTCGTCTAGGTCCAGGTACCCTAGATAGCTTGAGATTGATTTTTTTCTTTTATTGTTTGTTATTTTCATTTTTTCTTTTCGCTGGTGTGATCGGTGAACGTTGTTTGTGATTGTACGCAAGAGTGGTTCCGGGATTTAAATTCTGCAAGACTTGTTAGATTGTCTACACTTGCACACACACCACCTCTTGACACAAACCCAATAATGGAAAACAACGTTTCGCTTCAAGATAGATTCTACCCGATTCGCACCTTGCTTCCGTCATGCATTCTTCTCCCTGAACCCAATGGAAATCATTTTGAGCTGAAACCACAATTCATCAATACACTTCCCCGATTTCATGGTCTAGAGTCTGAGGACGCGTATTTCTTCATTCGAGAGTTTGAAGAAGTATGCGTAATGATGAGAATTTCCAATTGACTGAGGATGCTGTTAGGTTAAGGTTTATACCTTTTGCGCTGAAGGACTTAGCTAAGAAATGCTTTACAATCTTCCCGTCAGTTCGATATCTTCATGGGATGATTTTGTAAAGGTCTTTCTTAAGAAATTTTACCCCATTCACAAGACAGCCCTCATGCGAAAAAACATCATGCAATTCAAGCAGGAATCAAACGAACCCTTCTGGAAATATTTTGAGCGTTTCAAAGACCTCCTAGCCTTATGTCCTCATCACGGCATAGAGAAATGGCGGCAATGCCAAATTATCTATGACGGACTTGATTACCAAACGAAAACACTCCTTGAATCCATGTGCCAAGGGAAATTTTTAAGAAAGATGAGAACCAGGGGTGGGATCTCTTTGAAGCCCTAGCTGAGAAAACCATTCAGAGGGAGTCATGCCCTGATAAACCCACTCCCACTACCTCCAGAACCGGTATGCATTCCATAGAATTCTCCATAACTACTGAAGCTAAAATTACACAATTAATGAAGAGGATAGAACTGCTTGAGTCAAGGGAACATTCTGCTGTCAATCAGGTCAACCCATCACCTATTGTCAAACTAGGTTGTACCTACTGTCATGATCTCAACCATGTCTTCGAGGAGTGTCCCTTATATCAGCCTCAATCATATCAGGAGAACACGAATGCCACTTTTACCAGACCCAATCACAATCCATACTCCAACATGTACAATCTGGGATGGCGAAACCATCCAAATTTTTTGTGGAGTCAGTCTGGTCCTGAGCAACATAGGCCACCATTTCCACATTCATATAATGCTCAGTCTCACCCACCCAGTTTCAATCGAAATCCACCGAATTTTCATCCATATCAAAGTCCACCATAATCACAATCCTATCAGAGCCCACCACACTACCAAACACACTTCCAGTCTCAATACCACCAACATTCACCCCAGAATGAGTCAGATGAGAAATTATCAAGGTTGGAAAAGATGATAGAAACCCTAACAAAGAACCATCAACAGGATATGAACAAGGTACAGGTCCAGATTGGGCAACTGACTAATTCTTTCAATGAGCGACAACAAGGAATGTTTCCAAGTCAGCCAATGCCCAATCCCAAAAATCACTTCCCTTTGCATGAAGTGGAAGACATGGGCCCCAGTCATTGCAACGCTATTCATATCCTGAGATCTAGAAAACAGGTAGATAATAGGGTTTCTACTCAACCATCCCATCCAGTACCAAAATCTACCCCTCCAGTTCCAAAGTCAACACCTCCAGTTCTAGTACAACCAACTTCTGACATTCCATCTTCTAGTTCTGAGCCATCAAAAGCCAAGGGAAAAGAGAAAGTCGATGAGCAACCTTATAAGCCTAAGGCACCATTTCCAAATAGGCTTACAAATCACAAGTTGAATGCTCATATGGAGAAGATAAGAGAAATGTTTAACAAGGTCCAAATCAATGTCCCTCTTCTTGATGCATACAACAAGTCCCATCATATGCAAAATTCTTAAAGGAAATGTGCACCAAGAAGAGAAAAACACAAGTCCCTAAGAAAGTCTTCCTAGCATCACACATCAGCGAGTTGTTCACTGGGCCCATTCCTGTCAAATACAAGGACCCAGGGAGCCCGACCATATCTTGTGTCATAGGACAGACTGCCATCAATAGGGCACTACTCGATTTGGGGGCTAGTATCAATCTCCTGCCTTTTTCTGTGTATCAACAATTAGGGTTAGGTGATCTTCGCCCGACAAATGACGATACAACTGGCTGATCGCTCTGTCAAGAGACCTAAGGGGAAATTCACGATGGCCTTGTCAGAGTTGGGGAGTTCATTTACCCTGTGGATTTTGTAGTTCTTGAGACAAATCCTGTGTCTAATACCAATCATAGGGCCCAAACTCCTGTCATCTTGGGACGACCATTCCTAGCTACTGCTAATGCCATCATCAATTGCAGGAATGGGTCAATGAGGATAACTTTTGGGGACATGACGAGAGAATTGAATGTCTTCAGCATGCAACCTCGTAGGATTAAAGATCAAACATTCGAGGTTAACTTTGTCGAAAACAATCGTGAGGGAAAAAGAAAAGATGAGTCACAAGTTTGTGATTCTCTTGAAGTGGAAAATCCTATTATCCGAGTACCCTTTCAAAAGGGGAAAGTTGATTTGGATATTTTCACTTTCAGTGAGCCAACAGTGAATGTATCCCATGAGGATATGATTCAAGAACCCCCGATTGATATATCTTTTGAAGACCTCTTCGCTGAAGAAATCATGTGTCTGGATGAGCTAACCCGGGGTCGGTTAACTACTTGTACAACTCTGAAGGAAAATGTTGACCTCACTTTTGAGGAGTTGTATGGAGATGAGCTAGAATTTCTTAACATTGGGAGTAGAGAAATTCAGAGTGAAAAAAGTGGTGATGAAGAAATTTTCAGTGAGCATTATGGTGAAATAAGGATGAATAACAATGAGAAATTGAAACTGGAAATGCCTAAGGCTCAGAAAATAATTGCACTCGTTTCCCAACTGAGCCCGCGCAAGCAAACACACTGGAACGACGGGAAACGGGCTAGAGGGAAACGACCAAAGAAAAGCTTAGGCGATGGACACACTTGTACATATTCCTTGTAAATAGTTTTTTATACACTTTTGTAAATAAATAAAAAAAATATGATGAGGGATTTTTGTGTTAATTCACAACAAGAGTTCTACAATTTTCAAAATTACTCAAGTCCCTAGGTTTCTTCATAACTCTTTTTCCTAGAGTCAAACTCCTTTTTAAAACTTCAAATCCCTAGGTTGTAAATATCTTTTTACCTAGGGATAAAAGTGGAACTCTCATTTTTTCCCTCCTATAAATAGTCTCTCTACCCTACCCCTCCTTCCTCAAACGAAAATAGCATCTCAGATCTGAAAACTCCTCTCAAAGCGCCGCCCTCTGCAAATTTTCTGCTCCCCAGCTTCCTCCAGAAAGCCGCGCCTCCGCGACCCAGGCCGCGCATCCGCGGCAACCTTGGCTTTTCTGGAGCAGTGCCAAAGTCTTCACCGATCGATTTTGTTCCCTGGTGGCCGATCTTGTGTCACATCTTCCCGAGCCTATCTCCTGTACCCTCTGCAAGATCGAGATTTGTTTTCCCCCCACGAATTCTAGGGGCGGTTTGAATCTTGATCTTTCATTTTACTGCTTTGATTTCAACTGATAGCATGGCACCTATGATATTTGCTAAGAAAGACTTTGGGAAAATCTTGTGTGAACCCAATGGATATGGCCATATGTTTTTAGATAGAATTAGGGCTTGGGATTGGTATACGTTAGTGTACGACAACTCTGAGAATGATGCCTTTTATTGTCTCGAATTGGTGACAATGTTCTACACTCATATTGACCAAGCATCTGTTGATACACAAACATACCAATTCACTGTGCATATGCCCTTGGGCGACTTATTCATCACTCTTCCTCTTCTTGAGGAACACACACATGTCCCCATTCATCAACAACACAGCGATCCCCTCCCACTGATCGATTATATGACACTCATGGGGCTCGCTGCACTGAGCAGGACCGTGGGCTTAAGGCCAGCACTACCTTTAGGAATGTACATTGCGTTGGACGCTGGATCCAACGTAACATTTTAGGGCTGGACCACACGACTTCCTTCAACCGCCCGGTGTTGCAAATAATCCACGATTTAATGACCAGGCAACACACGGTCTGCTTAAATAAGGTCATCTTCCACGCGATCATAGCTAACTCTCACCCTATTCTGATCACGCGTCTGTGTAGGACTTTCCTACCGGACGCCATATTCGATTCATTTGACCGAGTGTTTGTGGCACCTGAGCGACCCACCAGCTCCTATAATAGCTGTCTGCACGCAGTTTGGACTCCTAGTGTCCAACCCGAAGATGTACCGGTGGAGTCCTCCTCTGAGGAGAGTCTTGAGGAGGAAGATGAGCCTGAGTTTTGGCGTCAGGATCCCCCAGCAGAATCACGTGCCTTCATGTCCACCATCTGGAAGGGCATGAAGAAAATTTTTAGGGGACAGGTCAGGCTTAGAAAGAAGGTGGAGGAGCAATCCTCGAGGTTGGACCGCATTGAGGCGGGGCTCAGACGATCACAGTCGGCTGGACCCAGCACCACCGCGGGTCCAAAACGGTGGAGGGAGTGATTTCATACCTTTTACCTATTTCATGCATCTTTTTATCTTGCATACATTGAGGACAATGCATGAGATAGGTATGGGGGGGTAGATTCTAACCTAGGATTTTTATTTTCTTTTTAGGCTTTTTATTTTTATTTTTAGGATTTTCATTTTCTTTTTAGGTTTTTAGATTTTACCTTTCTTTGTAGATTTTTTATTTTCTTTTAGATTTTACTTTTTCTTTTAAAAATAAAAAATAAAAAACAAAAACAAAAAAAAGGAATTTTGATCCATGTTTAAAGAATCAAACTTGACTTTAGGATTAAGGAAGCTCTTAACTAAGATTTCTAATTATAAGTCGAAAGAGGAGTTTTGTTAGATTTTTAGGTTAAGTAATAAAGGATAAGAAAGATTATTAGATTTTAATTCTTTCTTTAGGATATATACATTAAACATATTGAAGGATTAATCAAAGACTTTGTGACTTTATTTACATATATATATAATAAATATATATAGAGAGAGAGAAAAAATGTATATAAATAACTAAATAATTACTTAGCCACTAATTAAGCTGGTTAGTCGTGCCTCAAGAAGCATTGCCAATCACGCCTAAAGGTGGTTAAGTCCTTAACTCCTTCGTGGCCTAGTTTACTCGAGTCCTCGAACCTTAGGGATGTTTTCTCATCTGGTGCCCTAAGACCGACTGGTTTGGGAGTCATCGGTAAGAGGCTCGTTACAAGGGTAAATTAGAAAGCCTAAGGAAGTTAAGGAAATGTAAATAAATAAATATTGTAAATAAAAGAAAAGAAAAAAATGTTATATATATTAGTAAATAAATGAACTTAGTCTAAGAAAGATCCTTCATATTTATAGATGTATATATACTAGGATTGATGCAAAATCTAGTTATTGATCTTTTCCTTAAAAACTTAACCTAAATTGAAAACAAAACTCTAAATAGACGCTTATAAGAGGAATGAAAAGTTTAGGGTAACCTGAAACCTATAACTCAAGTTAGAATCTTTAAAACATGGATCAAAAATTTCACTAACACTTTTCTTTTTCTTTATGGATTTTGTGGGTGCAATCCGCTGAAAACCCTCAGGAGACAACACTCCTCCTCTAGGGTAACCTAGAGGTTTAATGGCTTGTTGCACGTGCTCAGTGCAATCGTGTTACCTACTAAAGTGGTGTAATAATCTAGTTAGGATTTTCTTTTTCTTTTCTTGTTATGCTCGGGGACGAGCAAAAGCTAGGTATGGGGGTGTGATTGTAGTTCATTTTTGCATCATCTTCCACCTCTTTACCATGCATAATATCAATAAAAATCTGTTTTTTACTCTTTTTCTCTCTATTTTTGCAGGTCCATATTTTAATGGAGAGAGGCCCATAAATCCATGTAATTAGCAAGAATTAAAGGGGATTAAGCCAAAGCCCAAAAGAGAGCCCAAGAGTTGAGCCCAGGATCTGGAATCACCCACGCATCCAGTCAGCATTCTAGAAGATCCACGTGGCTAACAACCTGCAACAAACTCGCAACAGAAATCATTGACGCAACGGCCAAGATTCTGCCGCGAAAACGCGGCTCTGGCCGCGGATCCGCGGTAGTTATCTGGCCGTTGAGCCAGCGATTGATCCCCAACCGTCTGGATTCTGAAGCCTTCTCCTCTGAGGCCTATAAATAGACCATCAGGGCCAGTGAGAGAAAGGGAGGAGAGAATAGAGGAAAGAGCTTGTAATTTGTAGGATTTTCTTTAGGTTTTATTGCTCTTAGTCTTCTTCTTCCTCCTAGAAATTCTGCAAGAGATAGATAGTGAGAGAGTGAAAGCTTGTAATCAAGGGGTGACAACTTGAAGCAAAGCAAGGATTAATCCAATCTACTTTCTCTTCTATTGCAATTTCTAGTGCTTTTCATTTCTTGCTTTATTTCATTCAAGCTTTACTTTCATAGCATGATGTCTTGTTGTTTTCTCTTTATTGTAATGGATAGCTAACTTCTTCTAACATGACTAGCTAACAACTAATCTTGCTAACTTCTAACTCTTGGGTGAATGCTAATTCTTAATCTTGCAAATGTTGAGTCTTTTTCATCCCCGATGGGTTACTTTCATTCTTGGCAATCTCTTGTTGTAATTCTCCATATGATTCATGTGTGCCTCATTTAGAGCCTTGTCTTAGAACAAGTGCCTTGATGGAACATGGAGATGGAACACCAAACATATGCTATTTGTTACAACTTTCTTACTTCAATGCTAACTTGTTGTATGGCCTTGAATGTCTAATGAATTTTATATCTTCTTCCTTAGCATCCCTTGAGTGACACTCCCCAATTCCACCATGAAATTCTATCTTGAGAGCCGATGAAATCAATGAGGCTACAAGACAAGTCTAAGATGATCACCCATCCATCAAAGGGGAAAGTAACTTGACCAACAAGCAAGACAAACACTTGCCGATGAATCAACATGAGGCATGCTTCACCCTAACGGAGATTAGTAAGTTAGCAAGTTAGTAAGGTTAGCTAGTCATGGCTTTTTCCAATCTAAAAGTCTTTTGCAAGTTTTCTCTACTTTAGTTTTCTTCCTAAAAGCAATTCTTATTTTCAAATTCTTTTCATTCTCTTTTCATCGTTTTTACTTTCATGTACAAAAACACAACCAATTCTTTCACCTATTTTTCTATGTCTTTTTCATTCTTTTAAAATAAAGAAGAACTTTCGTTTGTCTTTCTTCAACATCAAATCGTAAAGCTTCCATCGTGAGCTCTCTTGTGGATTCGACCCGTATAGCTTATGCTACTACGGTGATTTGGAAAGGAATACATTACACATTGTGAATACACTTTGGAGTGATTAAGCACCTAAGGTTGACTCTAAACCTTCTCTCTTTTGTTGAATATCTGTGCGAATTCTACTCCCCCACTACTCTTTTCATTAATCAGTCATTACTAACAAGATTTGCAAGGCGTGCACTGTGGAGTTATGTGGTAGGAAGTTAGAAGCCGACATGTTCGTACTGGACACTGGAGGGTACGATCCTAGGCATGACTTGGCTTAACAAGCATCATGCGGTGATCGACGGCCGGAACAAGAAGGTGATCTTTAGGATTCCACACCAACCGGAGTTTTAGTTCTTTGAAGAATGCAAGTCCCTCAGGAAGGAAGATCAACTGATTATGCCACTGTAGAAGATAAGAAGAAGACGGTGTCAGTGTGGAATGAATTCCTGAATGTATTTGAGGAGATATCAGGACTTCCACCTGACAGAGTTATCGAGTTCTCTATTGACCTTATTCCAGGAGCGACCCCTATCTCTAAAGCACAGTACCGAATGGCACCAACTGAATTGGCTATATTGAAGGAGCACTTGTTGGAGTATTCGAGCAAGGGTCTAATTAGACCGAGTACTTCACCTTGGGAAGCACCAGTGTTATTGGCAAATAAGAAGGATAGTGGCAAGAGATTGTGTATTGATTACAGAGAGTTGAACAAAGTCACCATTAAGAACAAGTACCTTTTGTCGAGGATTGATGATCTCTTTGATCAACTTCATGGGGCCCAAGTGTTCTCAAAGTTAGATCTGCAGTCGGGGTACCATCAGTTGAAGGTGAAGAAGGAAGATATCCAGAAGACGGCATTTTAGGACTCGTTATGATCATTACGAGTTCTTAGTTATGCCCTTTGGAGTTACAAATGCCCCAGCAGTCTTTATGGAGTTGATGAGTAGAATCTTCTCACCCTATCTGGATAAATTTGTATTGGTGTTCATTGATGATATTTTGGTCTATTTCAAGAATGAAGAGGAGCATGCGGAGCATTTGAGGGTTGTGCTACAGACTCTCTGACTTGAACAGCTTCATGCCGAGCTTAGAAAGTATGAGTTCTGGCTAAAGAATATAGCATTCTTGGGGCATGTTGTCTCTAAGTAAGGAATCTCGGTAGATCCTAGCAAGATTCAGGCGGTAAAGAATTGGCCAACTCTGAAGTCCGTACTGAGATAGGGAGCTTCATCGGACTGGCTGGATATATCGAAGGTTCGTGCAGGACTTCTCGAAGTTTGGAGCTCCCTTGACCAAGTTTACCAAAAGGGAGAGAAGTACATATGAACTGAGGAGTGTGCATCTGCTTTTAAAGAGTTGAAGAACAAGTTGATTTCAGCTCCAATCTTGAAGACACCCTAGGGACAGGAGTAATGGTGGTATACAGTGATGCCTCAGGGAAGCGTCTTAGATGCGTATTGATGCAGCATAGACATGTGGTGGCTTATGCATCCAGGCAATTAAAGCCTTATGAGAAGAACCACCCAAAGCATGATCTAGAGCTGGCAGCTGTGATCTTTGCGTTGAAGATATGGAGGCATTACCTGCTTGGTGACCGAGTGTTAATTTACACTGATCACAAGAGCTTGAAGTACATTTTCACTCAGAAGGATTTAAATATGAGATAGAGGCGATGGCTTGAGTTGATGACAGATTATGATATAGATCTGCAGTACCATCCTGACAAGGTTAATATTGTGTCAGATGCCCTGAGTAAAAGACCTGAAGCTGACATGGTAATGTTGCTCACTCAGCAAGAGGAGTTACTTAAGGAGATGAGGCGGCTAGATTTGATAGTTATTCGGAGGGTCAATGGTTCCGTGCAATTGATGGCATTTCAGATCTAGCTGACATTGATGGAGGAGATCCGAGAAGCTCAGAAAGAAGATCCCAGATTGCTAAAGTTCAGAGAGCAAGTGGAAGCGGAGCTGAGGTCAGATGTTTGCATACATACTGATGGTGCACTCTAATTCAGGGGCAAAATTTGTGTGCCTCAAGAGGAGATTAGACAGAAGATCTTAGCTGAGGCCCACAGCTCAGCTTACTCTATACACCCTGGAGGAACTAAGATGTATCAGGACCTGAAGCAACATTTCTGGCGGAATGCAATGAAGAGAGAGTTCGCATAATATGTGGCAAAATGTCTAATGTATCAGCAAGTGAAGGCTGAACACCAGAGACCAGCTGAATTATTACAACCTTTGCCAATACCAGAATGGAAGTGGGAGCATGTTACTATAGATTTTGTCACCACTCTACCTCGCAGTCCAAAGGGGAACAATGCAGTATGGGTAGTTGTTGACCGTCACACTAAGTCAGCTCATTTCATACCATTCAGAGTGAGACAATCTATGGAGCTTCTGGCAGACAAGTACATGAGGAAGATTATTCGACTGCATGGAGTTCCTGTTAGTATCGTGTCGGACAGGGACACGAGGTTCAGATCTCGCTTCTGGGAGAGCCTTCAAGAGAGTCTGGGGACCCGTCTGAAGTTTAGCACATCTTATCATCCAGAGACAGACAGGCAGTCCAAACGGACCATTTAGATCCTAGAAGACATGTTGGGGGCTTGTCTGATAGACTTCAAGGGATCGTGGGAAGACCATCTACATTTGGCAGAGTTTTTCTACAATAACAGCTATCAGGCGAGCATCAAGATGGCTCCGTTTGAAACCCTATACGGCAGGAAGTGCAGATCACCTTTGTGTTGGGATGAAATTGGTGAGAGAAGGCATTTGGGACCGGATGTGTTAGTACAGGCAGTGGACAAGATCAGGACCATCCATGAGCACCTTTGTGTAGCACAGAACAGACAGAAGAGTTGGGAAGATTCCAATAAAAGACCGTTGGAGTTCCAAGTGGGAGAGCATGTGTTTCTGAAGATATCTCCGACCAAGGGAGTGATCAGATTTGGTGCACGTGGGAAACTGAATTCGAGGTATATAGGCCCGTTTGAGATATTGGAGCGAGTGGGAGAAGTGGCCTACAGATTGGCACTACCACCATCACTGGAAGGAGTGCACAATATGTTCCATGTGTCACAGCTGAGAAGATATATCAAGGACGAGAGCCATGTATTGGATTATTCAGAGTTGGAGTTGTAGCCGGATTTGTCATATACTGAGCAACCAATAGCTATAGTGGACTGAAGTGTCAAGACCCTGAAGAATCAGACCATCCCATTGGTGCTAGTTTCATGGAATAGGCAT
The DNA here is from genome assembly GCA_038442645.1 of Agave tequilana. NCBI lineage: Eukaryota > Viridiplantae > Streptophyta > Magnoliopsida > Asparagales > Asparagaceae > Agave > Agave tequilana. The sequence continues at coordinate 265,664 of JAVJIF010030420.1, forward strand.
AGTCTGGGATAAGCAACTTGGGAGCAGGAAGACATCATTCGTGACCGTTACCCATATCTGTTCGAGCCTTGAGTGGTAATTTTCTCATGTACTCCATCTCTTGTCTTATCAAGTCTTTATTTCCATGTTCATCTCTTTCCTTATAGAAATTCCGAGGACGAAATTTTTGTTAGGCGGGTAGATTGTAGCACCCCGTTCTCGGAATACGTACCCAGATACGTGTCCTAAAATTTTTTGACCATATTGTTCAATTTTCTTCTAGCATGTGTTCGTGGGTTGTGATTGCTTATATTATTGAGTACCGAATCTGGATTCTCAGACCTAGAGTAAGCCCTGACCCGGACTAGGAACTCGATACCAGCTGATAGCCCGATTTGACCTTTCTGCTAGTCTGATTTGATCGATTTTAATTTCAAACATTTTTTTCTAATATTTTAGATTTTTCATGATTTTTTGAAATTTTTCAAAATTTTTCTGCAAAATCTCCAAAACCGGTGTCGGTCAGCATCGCTGACTGATTCTCAGATTTTTAGTTTTTTAATGGGATTGAATTTTCAAAAACTACTGTCATGTTACTTCTTAGAATTTCATTTTCTATCTAAATATATTTTTTAGAATTTTTCTAAATTTATCAAAACTTCACGAAATTCTAGTGTCGGCCGGCATCGCCTGAAGATTTTAGAATTTTAATTTGAAAACTATATTGAATTTCTCAAAAATGATTTCATTGAGTATCTTAAAATAATATTTTCTATTTTTGAGAATTTTTTAGAATGTTTCTGAAATAGTCGAATTTGCACCCTATTAAAATAATAATATTATTTACCGAAAATTTCTTTTCTTGTTTTTTCCTTCTCTACTCCCCTACTTTGTACTTCAAGAAATTATAATAAATAAATTAATTAATAATAAAAGTTTTATACTATTTTATTTTCTTATTCTTATTTTTTTCCTTTTCTTTAATTTTCTTTCTTTTTCTTTCTTTCTTTCTCCCCCTTTGACTTTACCCCCATACCCTGCGCCTCCTCCACAACCAACTGTAGCAGCAGCCAGAGCATGATGGGCTGCTGCTGCAGCCCCTCTCCTCACCCCATCCCCCCATTCATCATTTCTTTTTTCCCATTCTTCTCTATTAAACCTTCATCTTCCTTTTTCCTTTTCATTTCATAATTCAAAATCTAAACTCCTTCAACTAAACAAACCAACCAATCTTCTTCTCCATGGCCGCCACCTCTACCATCACCGCCACCGCCGGCCGCCCCTAGGCCAGCCATCCACTCCCCCACAACCTCTATCCACTCCACCACCTCCTTCAACCTCCATCAACCACCCACCACATCCAGTTTCACTATAACCCATCACCACCACCACCCTTCCTCCTCCAAAATTCACCACCACCTCCATCAAATCCACCACTTCAACCACCCCATCATCACCTCCTCCTCCTCCTCTAACTTCCCAACACCACCAATCACCACCAACCACCACCATAACCACCACCACCACTAACTACCACCAACAAGTCCTCCATCAACTCCAAATAACCAAGCCAACTCCACCTCCCATCCCCTCCCCTTGGAAGCGCGCGTCGCCCGCCCCTTCCTGGTGATGTCGCCGCCGCCAGGCCGCCGGCGTTGGTCACCGGCCGGCCACCCCCTCCACACATTTTCTTTTTCCTTTCTTTCTTTCTTTCTTCTTTCCTTGTTTTCTTTCCTTCTTTTCTTTTCTCTTTCTTTTCCCTAAATAAACCCACTTTTCTTACTTCCCTAAAATACCCTCCACTTCATTCTCAAATTACTTCCCTATATTTACAACCCTACTCCTCCCCTTTTAATTCATAATCCTTTTCTAAAAATACCCTTTTTTATCTCTCTTTCTTTCTCTCCCCTTCCTACAGCTTTCTCTCTCCCCTCTCTCCTCTCTCATTCCCTCTGCAATATATATATATATATATATATATATATATATATATATATATATATAATATGGGTTAGTGGATTGCTAGTACGGTTCGCTAATTTCTCAGATTTTTAACCGGTATTTCATCCGATTTCAGGCGAGTGCTTTGTATTAAACTTAATAATTACTACTCTTTTATTTATAGCATGATATTGATATGTGGATATTTTAACATGCCTAGCACTTGCTACCATAGTTTTAGCACATGATACCATACTATGCGAGTTAATAAATGATGTTGTACTCGGTATTTACCCGACACTTGACATGTTATACTTGATATGTGATTTATGACACCAGTACTCAGTATTGACACCGGCACGCGATATTTACACTGATACTTGATATGTTATACTTGATACCTGTTTCACGGCACTTGATATTTAGAAACTGGTACTTGATATATATCATACTTGACCCGATATATGATATGCTTTCATGTGGTATAAGTACATTGACCTAACATCGTGATCCTTGACCGGACACTGCCACCCCTGGTACATGTATTATATGGCATATTCATGATTATCAATTTTATGGAGACTTGGCATGATTATTATATTATTACCAAACATTGGTACTCCTGTACTCCTGTATACTTGAACCCCTGAAATAGGGAGGCTCTTTACATTACTCCTGATATTATACTCCTGCTGACCCCCATAATAGAATAACTATAAATATTGGACTTTTGTGAATACCATGTGGACTTTATTATTTGACACTCTGTTATATTTAAGCAACTTACACCAGGACGGGGGAAATTAATGGGTATCGATATAGCTTCTATTTTTATGGTGGCCATATATATGTTGTACAACTAATTCTTGTTGGATTTGACCTAGAGGCCACCAGGCATTTTCGAGGGGTGTACTAGCACCATTACCCCCTTACCTGCCTGTCGAGTGTGCTATAATCTCCTGGGTATATTCTTGTGGGGAACGGTGACACTCTACTCCTGTTTGGGCATATACTAAGACCTCTGAGCATATAGTAAGTCCCGGTGCTTAGCGGTACGTTCCGGCTCAGTATCGGATACTCCTGGACCGTTGTCCCGGGCATGCACGGGACACATTATGAATGTGGTTCGTCGTTCCCCATCAATTTTCAATAACCAACCTCGCTTGACTTGTATGCGGAATTATATGGCACCGGTCATATACTGAAACATACAAATTGAACAGGTCTTAATAATAACTTGGTAATTTAATTTCATGTATTTTATTGTCATTCCTTATTTACTATTCATTGTTGTTATTCCATGCTTGCAGATTTGATTACATGATATTTGACCTGCTTCACTTATTATTGCTTACTTGCACTTGGCTTCTTTTTGCACTCACTGGGTTGCCCACTAACAACCCTGAATTTGCATATCTAGATTTAGCAGCTTAGACCGAGATGGACCCTTCAGCTGAGGATCAGGCCAATTTCGAGGAGTAGGCAGATCAACCGTAGTTCCATCTTGTCTTTCCCTGCTCGTGAGGTTCCCCTTCTATCTCGTGAGTTCTATCTTTTGTATCTTGTACAGTCTACTTTTATACTACCTGGTGATGTAATATTTATATAATATTATGTCATAATCTGTGATGACTGAGTACTTGTACTATTTTGTGTTAGAATATATAACACCACATATTTCCGCACTTTGATCCCTGTATTGTGTTGTATTGATGCTTAGCGTACATACGTGATGGTACCATCGCCCTGCGTATGTACGTCGCAGTGGCGTCCCCATACCCGTCGGATCGGGGCGTCACAGATAACAAGCAGCACGTGATCTATTATTCAAGTAGGACACTAAATGATGCCCAAGTGAACTATACTACAACTGAGAAAGAATTCTTGGCAATATTGTTCACATTGGAGAAATTCCGCCCATACCTTCTTGGGACCAAAACCACGATATTCACCGACCATTTTGTACTTCGATACCTAATACTCAAAAAGGATGCGAAGGCCAGACTCATTTGTTGGATCCTCCTCGTCCAAGAATTTGATCTCAAAATTTGAGATAAAAAGGGTGTCGAAAAAGTCATCGCCGACCATCTCTCTTGTGTGCCAAACGCACCTTCTGACGAACTGCCCATCAACGATAATTTCTCTGACGAACAACTTTTAGTCATCTCTACACCATGGTTTGCCGACATAGTTAATTACCTAGTTACAAACCAAACCCTATCTAGTTCGTCAAAACAGGATAGATACCGGTTCTTATCTCAAGTCCGGTATTTCATGTGGGAGGACCCTTACCTCTTCAAATATTGTAGCGACCAAAAAAATAGGAGATGTGTTCCAAAGATGAAACTAGAAGTGCTCTACCCTTTTGTCACGATTTTGCTTGAGGTGGACACTTTGATCCTCGCAAAATAGCTGAAAAGGTACTATAGAGTGGCTTCTATTGGCCCACTTTGTTTAAAGACGCATTTGACTTTTGCAAAACATGAACAAGATGCCAAATGATAGGAAGGATTTCTAAACGTAATATGTGTTGGCCCAAAGGCCTTCCACTCTAGTTTTGATGATGATTAACTCATGTAGTTATGTTTACTAATAATCTTGTGATGTTTAAGTTTCAGATCATTTACCAAGATATTAGTTCGTGATTAGCTTTAACAACGAGTATGGAAGCTTTCACATGGTGATTCCAGAGCCCGAGCATCAAGATCATACATAGCACTCGATAGAGTCAAGCTCGGTGGATCACGTTTTGGATCGAGTCGACTTGAAGACGGAGTTCATCAAGAAGACCTCGGTACCTTAGTTTTAGTTTTTGTGTTTTAGATCCATTTGTAAAGACTAGATAGTTGATATGCTCAAGTTCACAATACACGCACTTTTTATGTTTTAGATATTGGTTTTTGGTTTTTGATTTAACCGATATTGGTTTTCATGAATAGTTTAGTATCAATGCAAGTTTACATTGTTTTATGTATATTAGATTTATTCTATATACATGCATGCTTCATATCCTAAACAAACTTATTTTGATATGCCTATTCATGTGTTTAGGTTTTGTATTTTAACAAAACATATTTTTGAAATTAAAGACAAAAACTATATATATATATATATATATATATATATATATGTTTCATGTATATTGGACTTATGTCCATATGCAACATGCCTAAATGTGTTTAAGTATCATGTTTTTGTATTTGAATGAGTTTTAGAAAAAATCAGATTTCCTATTGAAAAATCCAAGTTTGGTAAAATACAGGTTTTGATTTTTGACAAAATTTGTAAGACACAAAAATGGTTCAAAATATTTGAAATTTGTGTTGAAATTTTTCACACAAACTTATATTTCAAAGTATAGTGATAAAACTATTTTTGTGGATTTTTAGAAGTTTTATGGAATTTTTTAGATTAATTAAAAACCTAGCTTTCTGACCCAGTTGCCTTCTGCCAGGCTCTGTCGGTCGACCAGGCGGTCGACCGGCGTACACAAGTCTGTGCACGTTTGGCCAGGCGCTTGGGTCGGTTGACTGGACGTTCGACCTGCTAGAGAGCTTTACTTTCCGTATTTTTATAGTCGACCGGCCGGTCGACCGCAGGCTTCCAACGGTCATATTTTTGACCGTCGGCGGTCGACCAGGCGGTCGACCGCCAGCTGCCACAGGCTGAAAATTCAGCCTAACAGCTATTTTTATGGATTTTTAGAAGTTTTATGGGATTTTTTAGATTAATTAAAAACCCAGTTTTCAGACCTAGTTGCCTTCTGCTAGGCTCCGGCGGTCGACCGGCCGGTCGACCGGACCCAGAGTCGGTCGACCGGGCGGTCGGCTGACGTGCACAAGTCTATGCACGTTTGGCCAGGCGCTTGGGCCGGTCGACCGCTGGGCCGGTCGACCGAGCGGTCGACCGGCCAGAGAGCTTTGCTCTCTATATTTTTACGAACGGTCATATTTTTGACCGTTGGCGGTCGACCGGGCAGTCGACCGCCAGCTGCCACAGGCTGAAAATTCAGCCTAACAGCTAGTTTTGTTTTGAGGCTATAAATACCCCATTGTTTTGAGTTTTTGGTTAAGATTTCAAGAGCTAAAATTTCTCTCTTCTACAAGTGTTTTAAACAAATTTTCAAAAGAGTTTTAGTGCCAAAAGATTCATCTTATTTGTTTTAAAGTGTTTTGTTTATTTTAAAGAAATTAGGTTTTTGGGAATTAGTTTTGATCTAAATTTTCATATCTATTTTGGTATTTTCCCAAGAGAATTTCTTTGATCAAAACACTTTGTTTTCCACACTTAAGCTATATCCTCTATCCTATTCTATTAGGATCATTTGTTTTGTAGGAAAAGTTTTGTTTGTGGTTGTGAAAACCACCAAGTGTTGTACCCTCCTTTTATTTGTTATATCCCTCTTTGATAGAGGTAGATTTGGAGTAGTTGTTGCTCCCTCTTTGGTAGAGGTTGAGGTTGTGGTTTGCTCCCTCTTGGTGAGGTGGAGTTGGTGTTGGTTTGTATCCCTTTTCAGTAGAGGTAGATTGTGATTGTATTGCCTCATTGGAGGTTGTATTGGTTGAGAGAGGAGTTCGGTACTCCTAGTGGATTGGAAATCCTTCTCGGTGAAGGCGGGGATGTAGAGCTGGGTACTCGAACCTCGAAACACATCTTTGTCTTTGCATTTGATCCATTATCTCTTAACCCTCTCTCTTTATATTTGTGTTGTGCATCATTCATATCATTCATATCTTATATGCTTGTGTCGTGTCTTGCATTAATTCATATTGCTTATCATCTATATATGCTTGGCTTGTGTTTGTGTGCCTCACTTGTACTTAACCACGAGAGCTTCATATAGCACCTCAACTCTTATTCAGAGGAATCAAGAGGAGTTAGTCCAGAGCCCTTCACGGAGAATTCGACTACACTCGTTGGTTGTATTAAGTGTTGTTGCAAATTAAGTTTTAATTTTCGCATTTAGTTCATTAGATTAGCGGTACACCTATTCACCCCCCCTCTAGGTGTACTTACAATTAGTATTAGAGCCTACGCTTTTGATATTTGGTTTAACTACCTAGGAGTGAGATCTTGGTTTACTAATCTATCATTTGTATTTGTACACTTTTATTGTTTGCACACACATCATGGATTGCTTGTCACCTCCTATGTTTGTTGTTTCCAACATTGACATATGAAAACTTAGGATGTCCATGTATTTAAAAACCCTAGGCTTGCATGTTTTCCTTACCGCTACCAAGAAATACTATTTTGGTAACTGTAATCATATAGGGGCCAATACACAAGCCCTTGAGGCCATTAGAAGCACGCTTTCTAAAGAATATCTAATGCTTGTTTCTAACTTTGGTTCCGCCTTTACAGTGTGGAACATATTGACCTCCTCTAAGCATTAATTGTCAATCCAACTGGAGGAATCTAGTGGAGAATCCGAGTCTCAATGCTTCATGGTCCAAGGGAATGACTCCTTGAGGTACATTCGGAATCTCAATTAGATGCTAATGATGCTAGTTCTTCATGTGATGATTATATGTATCCAAATGCTTTAAATGAAGAACTTTCTATTGTTTGTGAAAAATTGATAGAAAATATAATCTTTTGAAAAAGAAGACTTTTGCTTTAAATAAAGAAAATGAAAATTTGTCTTCTAAACTTAACTTGATTTTGTAAGAGAAAGTGGAGATTTCTAATGATAGGGATTCATTGAAATCTAAACTAGATCTAGCCCTAAAAGAAAATGAATTTTTAAAATCTAAAAATGATTGTGAAATAATTTTGAAGAAAAATGAAAACTTGTCTTAAAAAGTTAATTTTATTTTAAAAGAAAATGATTCCTTAAAAATGAAAATTGCTTCTATTTCCAAGGATTTAGAAATTTGTTTAAAGAAAAATGAATCTTTGAAAAATGATATACATTCACATGTTTGTCATGCTAGGGTAGCTTCATCTAGATCACCTATTGCATGTCACACTTCTTCTTTAATTGAAAATGATATATCTATGTTAAAGAAGAATGTTGATTGTTTGGGCTCCACTTTGAGTCAATGTGTTTTGAGTCATACACGTTTGGAATCTTTGTTTCGAAAGAAACAAGTTCCATCTTTGCATGCACACCATCCACGGCATACACATGCTCCTCACGTACACACCCATCACACCATGTATGCTCATGTGTATACTTGTACACATTGTGGACGTAAGGGCCACCTTGCTAAATTTTATTTTGATAAGATACATAATGTAAATTTAGCAACTAAATTTGTTTGGGTTAGAAAAGAGACTAACCCCATGGACCCAAAAGAGTGTGGGTACCAAAGACCACTCCTATTGTATTTGATGTAGGTGTGGGCTCTCGCATGACGTGAGAGTAGCGGTACCTTGGAGTGGATGCGTTCTGAGCTTCATGAGGACTATTTGGATGCATCACTTTCAAGGGATGTTTGGTGGGAGGACCACCTTGTTTTGGAGACATGGAGAGTTGCCTCTTCGGTTTTGGTAACAATTCTTTACTCCCGTTTATATTTACATGCTTTAATATCTTTGTTTATAGCATGTTTTGATGATTATAGATTATTATGATAATGCCATGATTATTAGACCAATGACATGCATGTATAGCTTTTGAGATCACCCATGCTTATATGGATTATTTTTTTGTGTTCTCACCATTGTTTAGCTATTATGTATATCATAGCTCTAATAGCATGTGGATTTACATAATAATCATGTTTATGATTATCATGTTGATTTATGTCTTGTTTTATGCTTCATGATTTGAATATTTGTTTAGATGTTAGTTTTCATTAAAACTAGGATGTATACTTGTACATATAGTGGGTCACAAATAAATTTTATATGTTTGTGCTTGAATGCTTATTTGTACCATTAGATGTGATAGTATAGTCTAGTTTTGATGAATCATGCATTTTAAACTTGTATTCTCATTTTGGACATGTTTTATGATTATATGTTTTTACTTCATGTATATGTCTATCTTGTCTAAACTATTGTCTAAACATATACATCCCTTGATTTATTTGCTTTTCATGCAAATCTTTATATATAGACTCAATTGTGTTTAGGGATATGTATATATACCTTTTGTGTTGTCAAAACATGCATATGCCTTGAAGTATAATTTGTTTTATTGAAAAATTTAGATTTTCACGTTTTCATGTTTAAGGAATTTTCTTAATTGAACTAAATTGAATATTTTCATGATTATGTGTTTCACATTACACGTATTCACTCACCTTATTAGATTTCTCATGATTTTGTTTTCATGAGTATGATATATGCTTTATGGATTTTGAGTGTTTTAGTGCCATGTGATTTACATATTTTTCATAAAAAATATTTTTGTTTTATTCCTTACTTGAAGGATTTCGTACTAGTTAACAAGTTTTTTCATTTTTAACTAGTTCGTATTCTTCGTTTTGATAGAGTTTTCATATATTAAAAACCTATTTTTGAAAACCCCTACCATCCACGGGCGGTTAGTTGGGAGACCATGCCTTGTATGCTTTATATTGAAAATCTTTTTAAACATGAGCATGATTGGGAGGATAGAAATATGAGATATACACTTGATATTATTATTGTTTCAATTGGTATCATTAGATTCTTTCAATTGGTATCAATATTGACATTCTTTTTGTATACTCATATATGTTTAATTTGTGTTTTGCTAAAGCTTGTTATTTAATGCATATCATATTTCAATTGATTAGTTTTCAATTGGTATCCTAATACAAGCTTATGCATCATTTTTGTTGGTATTTCATAAAGGGGGAGAAAACTCGTATTTCGTCTTTCAATTGGTATTTTGATTACCATGGATTTTGTATTCCACTCTCATACTTTATGATTGAAAATTTGATTTTTAATTTTGTATCATATGTTCAAAATGAAAAATATTTACAATTGGTATCAAGATTGTTTACTTACAATTTGTATGTTATTTGTTTACTTATCAATTGGTTCAAGATTTTGTTTTTACTTTCAATTGGTATGTGATTGTTTGATTGAGACTTGTTTTTCAATGCCTCATTTACTTTCAATGAATATTGGCATTTCTTAAATGTTTTTATGTTCATTTCAATTGATATCGTTTATGCACTTCATTGACACATCTTTTTAATTGGTATCATGTTTGATGTCACCCCTTTATTGATTCTTTGTTTCGAACGAAAAGGGGGAGAAGATTATTTGTTTTTGCTTTCCTTACCCCTTTGTTGATGATTGACAAAAAGGGCGAGAAGAATTTGAGTTTATATGCATATTTTGTATGCATATTTCATGTTTTATGTTTTTAGAAAGAGAAGAAAGTTTTTATTGACATCAAGAACATTTTTTATTATGTTTAATTATTGGTATCAAGAGCATTATTTTGCATTATTTAATTTTGGTATCAAGAGCTTTATTGTTATATGCATGTCTATGCATATTCATCTTTAGTATTTATTGCATATCTTTATATTTATTGTGATGCATGAGTTAAGGGGGAGCTTCTTTGAAGCTTAACTTTAATCCATGCATATATAACTCTATGAGTTTTGTCATCATCAAAATGGGGGAGATTGTTGGCCTAGAGGCCTTCCACTCTAGTTTTGATGATGATTAACTCATGTAGTTATGTTTACTAATAATCTTGTGATGTTTAAGTTTCAGATCATTTACAAGATATTAGTTGGTGATTAGCTTCAATAAGGAGTTTGGAAGCTTTCACATGGTGATTCTAGAGCCCGAGCATCAAGATCATACATAGCACGCGTTGGAGTCAAGCTCGGTAGATCACGTTTTGGATCGAGTCGACTTGAAGATGGAGTTCATCAAGAAGACCTCGGTATCTTAGTTTTAGTTTTTGTGTTTTAGATCCATTTGTAAAGACTAGATAGTTGATATGCTCAAGTTCACAATACACACATGTTTTATGTTTTGGATATTGGTTTTCGGTTTTTGATTTAACCGATATTAATTTTCATGAATAGTTAAGTATCAATGTAAGTTTACATTGTTTTATGTATATTAGATTTATTCTATATACATGCATGCTTCATATCCTAGACAAACTTATTTTGATATGCCTATTCATGTGTTTAGGTTTTGTATTTTAACAAAACATATTTTTGAAATTAAAGACAAAAACTATGATATATATATGTTTCATGTATATTGGACTTATGTCCATATGCAACATGCCTAAATGTGTTTAAGTATCATGTATTTGTATTTGAATGAGTTTTAGGAAAAATTAGATTTCCTATTGAAAAATCCAAGTTTGGTAAAATACAGGTTTTGATTTTTGACAAAATTTGTAAGACACAAAAATGGTTCAAAATGTTTGAAATTTGTGTTGAAATTTTTCACACAAGTTTATATTTCAAAGTATAGTGATAAAACTATTTTTGTGGATTTTTAGAAGTTTTATGGGATTTTTTAGATTAATTAAAAACCTAGTTTTCTGACCCAGTTGCCTTCTGCCAGGCTCTGGCGGTCGACCGGCCAGTCCACCGGACCCAGAGTCAGTTGATCGGGCGGTCGACCGACGTGCACAAGTCTATGCACGTTTGGCCAGGCGCTTGGGCCGGTCGACCGGCCAGAGAGCTTTGCTCTCTGTATTTTTACGACAGGCTTCCAACGGTCATATTTTTGACCGTTGGCGGTTGACCGGGCGGTCGCCACAGGCTGAAAATTCAGCGTAACAGCTAGTTTTATTTTGGGGCTATAAATACCCCATTGTTTTGAGTTTTTGGTTAAGATTTCAGGAACTAAAATTTCTCTCTTCTACAAGTGTTTTAAACAAGTTTTCAAAAGAGTTTTAGTGCCAAAAAGATTCATCTTATTTGTTTTAAAGTGTTTTGTTTATTTCAAAGAAATTAGGTTTTTGGAATTAGTTTTGATCTAAAATTTTCATATCTATTTTGGTGTCTTCCCAAGAGAATTTCTTTGATCAAAACACTTTGTTTTTCACACTTGAGCTATATCCTCTATCCTATTCTATTAGGATCATTTGTTTTGTGGGAAAAGTTTTGTTTGTGGTTGTGGAAACCATCAAGTGTTGTACCCTCCTTTTATTTGTTGTATCCCTCTTTGGTAGAGGTTGATTTGGAGTGGTTGTTGCTTCCTCTTTGGTAGAGGTTGAGGTTGTGGTTTGCTCCCTCTTGGTGAGGTGGAGTTGGTGTTGGTTTGTATCCCTCTTCGGTAGAGGTGGATTGTGGTTGTATTGCCTCATTGGAGGTTGTATTGGTTGAGAGAGGAGTTCGGTACTTCTAGTGGATTGAAATCCTTCTCGATGAAGGCGGGGATGTAGAGCTAGGTGCTCGAATCTCGAAACACATCTTTGTCTTTGCGTTTGATCCATTGTCTCTTAACCCTCTCTCTTTATATTTGTGTTGTGCATCATTCATATCATTCATATCTTATATGCTTGTGTTGTGCCTTGCATTAATTCATATTGCTTATCACCTATATATGCTTGGCTTGTGTTTGTGTACCTCACTTGTACTTAACCACGAGAGCTGCATATAGCGCCTCAACTCTTATTCAGAGGAATCAAGAGGAGTTAGTCCAGAGCCCTTCACGGGGGATTCGGCTACACTCTTTGGTTGTACTAAGTTTTGTTGCAAATTAAGTTTTTAATTTCCGCGTTTAGTTCATTAGATTAGCGGTACACCTATTCACCTCCTTCTAGGTGTACTTACAATATGATGGCCCTAAACCCAATTCTAGAAGTAGAACTTTTGATGTTTGGGGCATTGATTTTATGGGACCCCTTCCTAATTCATTTGGGAACCAATACATCTTGTTAGCTATAGATTACGTATCCAAATGGGTTGAAGCCATCCCTTGCAAGACAAATGACAATAAAGTTGTTGTCAAATTCTTGAATGAAAATATCTTTTCACGCTTTGGAACCCCTCGTGCCATAATTAGTGATAATGGTACACATTTTTGCAATAGATCTTTTGAAACTCTTAAGCGAAAATATGTCATAACACACAAGTTATTCACACCTTACCATCCTCAAACAAGTGGGCAAGTAGAAGTCTCAAATAGGCAAGTTAAGCTTATCTTAGAGAAAACTGTGAATCAAAACAGAAAGGACTGGTCCACCAAATTAGTAGATGCCTTATATAGGACCGCCTTTAAAATGATTCTAGGAATGTCTCCTTATAGGTTAGTCTTTAGAAAAGTTTGCCACCTTCCTGTTGAGTTAGAGCACCGAGCCTTATGGGAACTTAAGCAGCTAAATTTTGATCTATATAAGGCAGGTGCGCTTGTAATTTCTGAACTTGAGGAGTTAAGGAATGAGGTTTATGAAAATGTGAAGATTACAAATGATAGGGTTAAGATTTTTCATGATAAATTCATTATGAGAAAAACTTTTGTCCAAGGACAAAAAGTCTTACTCTATAATTCTAGACTTCACCTTTTTCTAGGAAAGTTGAAATCAAGATGGAAAGGGTCTTTCGTTGTTAAGACTATGTTTCCACATGGAGCCATAGAGATATACGGCCCTAAGAATGGAAATGAATTCAAGGTAAATGGTCAACGTCTGAAACTATTTTCAGTACCGGAAGCTGACACAGCCATGGGTCTTTTTGACCGAATGTATCGGTAACTCTACCTCTCTGCCAGTTCATTTCATGCATTTATACATACATGCATACATTGGGGACAATGCATGAGATAAGTGTAGGGGAGAATATTAACGCTTAACTTTTTAAAAAATATTAAATAAATAAATAATAAATATATATATAAAATAAAAAATATATATTTATTTAATATAGATTAACTAACTGTAGGTTGCTATTAAAATAACTCACTAATCTTAGGTTATTAACTTAACAAAAAAATTTCTTTTTTATTTCTAAAAAAAGAAATATTAACCAGACTAATATAATGAATAACTCACTAACTTTAGGTTAATATTAACTTAACAAATATATATATATATATATATATATATATATATATATATATATTTGAAAAGGAAACAATATTTTGACTTATCTTTTGAAAGAAATGCAAGTTAATCTTAAGAATTAGGTAAATCATGATTAGGATTTCTAAAAACTTGCTCAAAATAAAATAAATTGTTAGATTTTTAGGTATAGGAGGAAAAATTGAATAAGTAATTAGTCTTGATTTTTATCTTAATGAAATGTGCATACCTAATGCACTTACACATCTAGGATTCTAAGACAAAGACTTTTATGCCTCATAAAAAAATATAATAATATAAATAAAAAAATTCACTAATTAAGAGGGATACATGTGCCTCAAGAAGCATAAGTATTCACGCCTAAAGGTGATTTATAAATAAAGTCCTTAGTTTTGTGGCCTAGTTTACTCGAGTCCTTAAGTCTGTGGGGTGTTTTCTCACCTGGTGCCCTAAAACTGACTGGTTTGGGAGCCGTCAATTTTAGGCTCGCTACATGGGTGAATTAAAAAGCCTAAAAAAACTAAAAAATATTATCTATATATGTACTAACACATCTAATAGTCAATTAGTTAGGTATGAGGGACTCAAGAAGCCTTGATACTTATACAAAAAAAATTAGATGAGTTATGCATATTAAAAAAAACAGATGTATATATATATAAATAATAAAGAGGCATAGGAGTCCAAGTTAAAGAATCTCTAGTAAAGATTCACATTCAAAAGGATGCATATGACTTAGGGTAACAAAAGAGATTATATAAAAATTCAATTTTAATCCTTACCTAAAATTGATAACAAATTATTGTATAGAGACTAAGTTCAAGAATGGATAAAAATGATAATCCTATAACTTATAGATTGCTTAGTTTCTTCAAACATATTTCAAATATTTCTCTCCTTTTTCAAAATAAATTTTTTAAATCACTAACATTTTCTTCTTTTATGGATTTTATGGGTGTAATCTCCTGAAAACCCTTATGGGACAACACTCGTCCTTTAGGGGTAACCTAGAGGTTTAACGGCTTGTTACACATACTAAGTGCAATCGTAATTCCTACAAAAGTGAGTTAGGATAGGTTAGTTTTTCTTTTCTTTTCCTTTTTCTTTTATTTTTACTCGAGGACGAGCAAAAGGATAAGTGTAGAGGTGTGATAGGTAGTAAAAATTGCATATTTATCATCATATTTATCATCATATTTCCCTACTTATTCTTTTATAAAGCACTGCTACGTAATGTTTTATTGTTTATGTTGTGCAGGCCTTGAGTAATCAAAGAATAAATAAATGAAGCTCAATTGAAGCCCAAAAGCCCTCATGCATGACTTATTTTAGCAATTTAGAAGGTTCTATCTTATCTAACCTAATCTAAACTTGAATTTTAAATTATTAATTTAAAATCTAGGGGAGGAGGAGGAAGGATAAAGTGGGACTCCTAATTGTTTTCAAGTCTAGAAGAGAAGAAAGATAGAACAAGATGAATCATCATCATAATTAATGATAGAGATGGACTTCTATTTGAATCAGGTTGCTTGTACCACAAGATGAAGATAAAGGAGAGAAAATCTAAATTTAATTCGGATTCAGACTGGATACTCTTTAGTATTTCAACCATACCTTTCTCTATCGAAACTCAAATTTGATGATTCAAGATGCTCCAAAAAGAAGATTTGAAGGACCACAACTCTTATGTTGATCACACTTTCCAATTCAGCCATCTGTTAAGTCATATTCAGATATCAACACGATAATAAGTTGCAAGTCAGAATTGAATTTCTACGGATAAGTCAAAACAAGTTTGGAGATAAGAGGAGAATTTAAATTCAGAAATATTTTGCTCCGCCTATCTTCATACGCTTCTTATCCCTCTGATTTTCTCTTATAAATACCTCTACAGAGCAGCAGAGGAAGGGCAGATCTCAGAAGCTCAAGCTTGGAGTTTCTTTAGGTTCTCTATTCTTTCCAAATTTTTTTGTTTTATTTTATTTTTTTATTTGGAGAAGAAGATTTTTGAAGAAGCAGAAGAACTTTGTAATTGGCGGTGACATCCGATAAAATAAGGTTCTTTATTCTTTTTTCTCTTCTTGCTTTGCAAATTCAATTTAGTTTTCTGCTTATTTGTTTTTCTTATTTTAGTTTGATGCAACTTTTCTTATTCATAAAAATTGAAAATAAAAATAAAAATATGAGTAACTAATTAAACTTATAGTTTGCTAATCTCTCGATCAACCTAAATTTAGTTTAAAAGATGAACTGATTGACATCTATGCTTGTTAGGAACCCAAGGATTAAATTGGTGTTTTTGAAGATGAATCAATAATTAAGTTTAAATAATTTGGGTTGCACTTTCTAAATGGTTATTCATAGTTCATATTTAAATACTTTGATAGCATAATTTTAAGTAGACTTTTCATATGCTATGCTTTGAAATTAGGATGAACTATAGTTTAATTTTTATTAGTGCACACTAATTAAGATTTACAACATTTTTATTCATCTTTCTTGATTCTCAATCAAAACCCTAGGGTAGATAATTCTTCATTCAATATGATGGTCACTCTTTTAGATTAATACTTTGGTTATGGTAGATGATTAGTAGACTATAATTCTTTTTGCTTAATTAAATCTAATTCTCACAATTAATATCTCTTTTTTCCAAGCTAATTTTAAAGAAAATCGTTCCGAAAAGCTTTCATCGCATCCTTCCCTGTGGATCGACCTGTCTAGCCCTTGCTACACGGTTACATTGAGACAAGAATAAAACCTTCTAACTTTAACTCTTTCTTTGTTATTTTCCCGTCTCAATCATTTATATACTAGAGAAGAGTGAGAAGGCTAAAATAATTTGACACCTTGTTTCTTCTTCAATGTCACCGGTGTTCGATCAGCTCAACACTGGTTTATGACAATATAATCCCGTTAGAGATAGAAAGGAGCGCTCTTTCTAAATATCTTGGATCTGAAGGTCCTGATCAGAAGTGTAATGTTAACTTGATCATAAGAAGGATCCTATCAAGGATAATATTTCTTCAAGAACTTGCTGTTGATTGGCATCATGAGCATGTCACCATCTGGGGTCATAAGGCGATATGCTCTATTTGAGTAGACTGTTTCTATCACGAACGGCCCTTCCCATTTGAGTTGAAATTTTTCTTTGATTTTATGTGTCATGATCATTGGTCGTCTGATGGCTAAAACTAAATCTCTTTTCTGAAAAAAATCTTTACTTAACCTTCTTATTGAAGGCCCTTGAGATTCAAGCTTGATACAACTCAATATGTTGTTGAGCATGTAGTCGCTTCTCATCTAGGGCTTCGAGTTCTTAAAGACGCAACCGATCATTGTCTTCCTCTGTCATTCTGGCCATTAAGGCGACTCGTAATGATGGCATCTGAATTTCTAACGGTATGATTGCTTCGCACCCGTATACCAGAGAAAAAGGCGTATTGTCTGTCAGGGTCCAAACTGTAGTTCGCTAGGCCTAAAGACATTCACCAAGCTTCTTATTCTGGTCTCGCTTATTTGATGAAATGAATTTTTTGAGTAGCTTGATAATTGTCTTGTTGAATGCTTCCGCCAAGCCATTAGTAGTCGGGTTATAAGTGGTTGATGCCACATTCTGAATCTGGTAGGTGGCTTACAAATTTGGGGCCATTATCATGGATAATCCGCCTAGGGACACCAAATCGATGAATGACATGGTGCTTGATAAAGTTGACCATGTTGGAAATTTTAACTTCAATAAGTGGACAGCCTCCACCCACTTTGGGAAATAATCGGTTATTGCTAGAATAAACCGATGACCTTTTGTTGATGATGGATTGATAGGTGATAGGTAGTAAAAATTGCATAATTATCATCATATTTACCATCACATTTGCACATTTATTCATATTATAATGCACATTTATTAATATTTTGTTATTTAATGTGTGCAGGCCTCGAATTATTATTTTAATAAGAAATAAAGCTTAAAGAGCCCAAAAGCCCAGATCCAAGCCCATGTTTGAAGCCCAGGTGAAAAAGCGCAATTATAAGAAGTCAAAATGCAAATACAAGGGCTAAAAGTTGCAAATATCAGAGATAAGGGAAGGATAGACTTCTATCCAACCCTAAACACTTGCAGGATGAGGATAAAAGCCCAAGATAAGAAGGAAATTCGTGGATAGAAGATTTGGGATATTTGAGATCAAGGTAACTTGATTTCTAAGTTATCTCGAAATCCCAATATGAAGAGCCAGGATCAAACTTCCAGAAGCAGACGACCATATGGACGGACCAGGAGAAGCCACGCGCCAAAGCGCGTGGCCTGAATCCACTAAACTGCCGCAGATTTGCGGCAAAAGCCGCAATTCTGCGGCAAAGTGGATGAATTTAGATACCAGATTTCGTCTGCGATCTTATCCAGGACTCTATCACCTTCTGCACTATAAATATCCCTGCAGGCGCAACGTACAGGGCATCCAGAGATGTTTAGGGTTTTCTTTTAGCCATTTTTCTAAATTTCTGCAAAGTTGTACTTTTATTTCAAAGGCATTATGGAAGGAGGAGCTTGTATTTGGAAACATCTATTCGAATAAAGGTTACCTCTTTTGCATGTTTAATTCTTGTCAAGTTTATTTCTATGTGATTTATTGTTTCAGTTTTTAATCTGCGATCTCTTGTTTTCATTTCTTCTTCGTTGACAATTTTTTCTAATTAAGAAATAAAAAATAAAAAAATTATTAAAAAATGATGTCTAACTAATTCCTTGTGTGGTTTGCTGATCTCTTAAACAACCCTAGGGCAAGTTAGGATTTGAATCGATTGATGACTAGTCTTTAGAAACCCTAGGACTAAAGATTGGTTTTCTTGAAGATTAAACTGATAATTAGATTTCCTAAAATAGGTTGCACATTTAAATAACTCTTCATGACTTCATACTTAAGAACTAGGACAGCCTAATTTTAAGATTAATCTTTTCTTAAGCTGTACTTAGATGTTAGGATGAAACATTGTTTAGTTTTTGGTAATGCAACTTAAGTAGAATCTAGTATCATCTTTTCTTACTTGAAACATTCTTAATAACATAGGGTAAATCACATTTATCTCAAGATGAAATTCAACATCCAAAGACTTGCATGGTGGGTTGTGGTAGTAGATCAGTAAAACCATACTTCTTTGCTCATATACACTTTAAATCTAATCTCTCCCTTGTTTTATTTGAAGCATACAGAGGAATTGGCCGAAAAGCTTGCATCGCATCCTTCCCTGAGGATCACGACCCGCTTGAGCCCTTGCTACAGCGGATTCGCATTGAGACTAAGAAATCTGAGCTTTCTTTTTATTCTTTAAATTCTCAATCAAAATTTTGGCGCCGTTGCCGGGGAAGGAACGGCACGATTTCCTCGTTCTAATCATTCTTTATTCTTTCTGTTGCAGGTACAGAGAACAGGAAACAAAAACAGAGCAGCAGCAAGGACATACAGCAACCCAGTGCCTCTGCCCTCGAAGGCAGAGCACCAGGGCCTACCAATTTGCCGCAAATTTGCGGCAAAAGCCGCAAAATTGCGGCAATTGTAGTGAACTACTAACCTGCTTTTCTGCAGGTTGCTCTGCATTGCAAAATTTGCTTACTGCTGTGATTAAATTTCTCTGTTATCACTCTGCAACTGCTAATTAATAACATTAACCCATTTGTTGAAAATAAAAAAAAATATTAGACTCTTGCATTTAGGGCACGTGTCTATTTTAATTCTTTTTAATTCTGTTGAAGAGTGCTGGCGACAAGGTACGTTTGCATAGCATATAGATTAGGAAACACTCTTGGTTGTTTACTGCTTTCTTGAGTGATTACTTTTCTACAGCTTTACACGTACACTAATTCATCTTAAGGGCATAACCCATAAGCAAGATAAGGTGGGGATTTCATCACCTTTCCTTGGCCCAAAAATCATATCTGTCACACTCACAACCCTAACTTTAAATAAAATATTGACTAGACGTTGGCCCTAGGTTAACTCGGACTCAATAGGAGATTGACCGAAGAAGGAAAATTGTTCGAAATTAACCCTTGTCAAATCGGTGTCTAGCAAAGGGATTGAGGGCCGAAAGCCCGAAGAACGGTGGTTATTTAATTAAGGAACGTCTCTGACGGAAAACCTCCCACCGGTCTTGCCCTGACCTGGCCGATTAGCTTGTGGTTGACGTCGACAATAGACCTCCTAAGGACAGTCTAAAGTTAGGAGTCGTCTAGGTCAAGGATAACCCTAGAATAGGATTTTTGTTTGTTTTTCTTTTTTGGTTGATTGGGTGAACTTGGTTGCTAATTGTGCATGCCCACTTAGTCGAGAGACCAACTTACATCCAGGCTAACTAGGACTAGTTCACCACCTGAGCATAAGCCCGACTCACACATGGCACAACCAATATCACTCCAAGATAGGATCTATCCTATCAGGACCTCTCTTCCTTCTTGCATCAAGCTTACCGATGCAGGTGTTGACCCATTTGAGCTTAAGCCACAATACATCAACACCCTTCCGAAATTTCATGGACTTGATTCCGAGGATGCATACTTCTTCATAAGGGAATTTGAGGAAGTATGTCTCATGATGAATATTCCTAAGTTAGGAAAAGATGACATCAAACTTAGGTTTGTTCCCTTTGCTTTGAAGGATTTAGCAAAGAAATGGCTATACAGTCTAGAGGTTGGTTCAATATCTTCTTGGGATAATTTTGTTAAGGCATTCTTAAAGAAATTTTATCCTGTTCACAAGACTGCATTGATTAGGAAGAACATCCTACAGTTTAAGCAGACAGCCAATGAGCCCTTTTGGAAATATTTCGAACGTTTCAAGGACCTCCTTGCCCAATGCCCTCACCATGGGATAGAGAAATGGCGACTTTGCCAAGTTCTATATGATGGATTAGAATATCAAACTAAGACATTGTTAGAATCCATGTGCCAAGGAGGATTTCTAAAAAAGGACGAAACTGATGGATGGTTATTGTATGAGCAATTAGCTGAAAATACCATCCAATGGGAACCTACTCCGGAAAAACTTAGGACTAATGACCCTACTTCTTCTAAAGGAGGTATCCATTCCATTGAGGCCAACATAGCAACCGATGCTAAGTTAGCTGCTGTTATGCGAAGACTAGAGGCCCTTGAAACTAAAGAGCCAGTCTCTGTGAACCAAGTCAGCCCAACATCTTTGGCAGGCTGTACTTATTGTCAAGATATGAACCATGTGTTCGAGGAATGTCCTGTCTTTATCGCGCATCAAAGCTTGCCCGAACATATGAGTGCGGCCTTCACAAGGCCCACCAACAATTCGCCCGCCAACAATCCATATTCGCCCACGTACAATCCCGGTTGGAGAAACCATCCCAATTTGTCATGGGGTCAAAGTAACAATGATCAAACTAGGCCCAAATTCTCCAACAATTTCCAAAATCCGCCCTATCAAAATCCTCCACCCTCTTTCCAATATTCACAAATGGAAACAAGGCTCTCCAATATGGAAAGAAAGGTGGACACTCTCGTTAAAAGCAATGACTCGCTGGCTCAAGTTTTGACTAGGATAGAGATGCAAATGAATCAGCAAGAAAGGCAAAAGGGTACTCTACCTAGTCAACCATTCCCAAACCCTAGGAACTCTAGTCAAGCTCACTTGGCTGAAGAGAATCATATGAGTCAGTGCAATGCGATTCATACATTGCGGTCGGGAAAACAAGTTGATAACCAAGTATCAACACCATCAAGTTCTAAACAAGCATTCAGCTTGCCTGATCCCACTCCATCTCAACTTGATGCCAACAACACTAAAAGAGACAAGTCAGCCGAAGATATGCACAAGCCCATCGCACCCTACCCAAATAGGCTTAAAGATAAGCAATGTGCACAAATGGATAAGGTACGCGAGATTTTTAATCAAGTCAAGATCAATATACCTCTTCTTGATGCAATCCAACAAGTCCCTAGTTATGCTAAGTTTATTAAGGACATGTGCACAAAGAAGAGAAAGACTAATGTGCCCAAGAAGGTTTTTCTAGCCACTAACATTAGTGAGCTATTGTCCAACCAGATCCCTGTCAAGTATAAGGACCCTGGTTGCCCCACCATCTCTTGCACAATAGGTCAAACTGCAATTAAGCATGCACTTCTTGATTTAGGAGCAAGTATCAACTTACTCCCCTTCTCAGTCTACCAACAACTTGGGTTGGGCGAACTTAGCCCGACTAAGGTTACAATCTAACTAGCTGACCGATCCATAAAAATTCCCAAAGGAGAAATTACCGATGTGCTCATCCGAGTTGGGGAGTTTATCTACCCAGTAGATTTTGTTGTTCTGGAGACCGAACTTGTATCCACTCTTCGGTCTCAAACTCCCGTTATCCTAGGGCGTCCGTTCCTTGCAACTGCCAATGCGATCATAAATTGTAGGAATGGATCCATGAGGTTGACCTTTGGAAACATGACTAAAGATGTCAATGTCTTCAACCTGGAAAACCAATCTCGTAAGATAAAAGACCAAACATTTGAGGTGAACTTCATTGAGAACATTTGTGAAAAAGAAAGTGAAAATGAGTCTCTATTTCTTGACAAGTTATTCGAGGATAAGTGCGATTTTAGTGATAAGATGACACATGTTGGGGATCATAATTTTAAAGTTCCCTTTAAAAATGAAGATTTGATCTGAGTACCTTCGAAGAGCCAAGCACTAAAATATCGCATGAGAATATAGTTCAAGAACCTCCGATGGACTTAATTTTCGAAAGTCTCTTTGAAGAAGAACTCCTGTGTTTAGATACACCGACTAAGGAGATGTTGGTTAATTATTCACTTCTAAGGAAAAGTGTTGATTTAAGTTTTGAGGAGATGTACGGAACTGAGCTAGAATTTCTCGGCAAGGAAGTTCCAACTGAAAGGTGTGATGAATTTTTGAATAATGGAGGTGGACATATGATAAGGAAGAGCCTAAAGAAGATGAAACTAGGGGGAGAGAGAGTTAAAACAAAAATGTTGGTCTCCCCATTGTGCCTTATAAAGAGAACCCATTGGAATGATGGGAAACGAGCTAGAGGGATGAATCCTAAGCAGCTCTAGGTGAGAGTGATACATGTGTTGTACATATAATGGTATACTATTATTCTTTGCCTCTCTTTACACTTTACTTCATGCATTCATACATTTCATACATTGAGGACAATGCATGAGATAAGTGTGGGGGAGGGTTTACTAACATAGAAAATTAAAAAAAAATTCCTTTATATTTTAACATTATTAAAAAAAAATTTCTTTATTTGTTCTAACATTTCAAAAAAAAAAAATATTATTTTATAAAAAGGACAGTATTTTGACTTATTTTTTTGAAAGAAACCTAAGCTAGTTTTAAGGATTAGGAAAATCATGATTAGGATTTCTAAAAACTTGGTCAAAATAAATAAATTGTTTAAATTTTAGGTATAGGAGAGAAATTGAATAAATAATTAGTCTTGATTTTTACCTTAATGAAATGTGCATACCTAATGCGATTCTAAGACAAAGACCCTTGTGCCTCATATAAAAAAAATTATTATTAAAAAAAATCACCAATTAAGCTGGATACATGTGCCTCAAGAAGCATAAGTATTCACGCCTAAAGGTGAGTATAAAAAAAATATAAAATAATAAAACCTTAGTTTCGTGGCCTAGTTCACTCGAATTTGAGTCCGCGGGGTGTTTTCTCACCTGGTGCCCTAAAGCCAACCGGTTTGGGAGTCATCGACTTTAAGTTCGTTACATGGGTGGATTAGAAAGCCTAAGGAAACTAAGAAAAAAAAATTACTTATATGTATTAACACATCTAATAATCAATTAGTTAGGTATTAGGGCCTCAAGAAGCCTTGGTACTTACACGAAAGAAAATTAGATGAGTTATACATATCAAAAATAAAAAATAAAAAAATAAAAAGAATATATATATATATATATAAATAAATAATAAAGAGGCATGAGAGTCCAAGTCAAGGAATTCCTAGTAAAAACATAAGGATGCATATGATTTTTGGTAACGAAAAAGACTATATTAGAAATTCAATTTTAACCCTTACCTAAAATGAATAACAATTGACTTTATTAAGACTAAGTCCAAAAGAATGAATAAAAATGATAATCCTAAAACTTATAACTACTTAGTCTCCTCCAATATAAGTCAAATATTTTCCTTTTATGGATTTTGTGGGTGTAATCTGCTGAAAACCCTCACGAGACAACACTCGTCCTCTAGGGTAACCTAGGGGTTTAACGGCTTGTTGCACATGCTAAGTGCAACCGTGATTCCTACGAAAGTGAGTTAGCTAGGTTAGATTTTTCTTTTTCTTTTTGATTTTTACTCGAGGACGAGCAAAAAGATAAGTGTGGGGGTGTGATAGGTAGTAAAAATTGCATAATTATCATCATATTTACCATCACATTTGCACATTTATTCATATTATAATGCACATTTATTAATATTTTGTTATTTAATGTGTGCAGGCCTCGAATTATTATTTTAATAAGAAATAAAGCTTAAAGAGCCCAAAAGCCCAGATCCAAGCCCATGTTTGAAGCCAAGGTGAAAAAGCGCAATTACAAGAAGTTAAAATGCAAATACAAGGGCTAAAAGTTGCAAATATCAGAGATAAGGGAAGGATAGACTTCTATCCAACCCTAAACACTTGCAGGATGAGGATAAAAGCCCAAGATAAGAAGGAAATTTGTGGATAGAAGATTTGGGATATTTGAGATCAAGGTAATTTGATTTCTAAGTTATCTCGAAATCCCAATATGAAGAGCCAGGATCAAACTTCCAGAAGCAGACGACCATATGGACGGACCAGGAGAAGCCACGCGCCAAAGCGCGTGGCCTGAATCCACTAAACTGCCGCAGATTTGCGGCAAAAGCCGCAATTCTGCGGCAAAGTGGATGAATTTAGATACCAGATTTCGTCTGCGATCTTATCCAGGACTCTATCACCTTCTGCACTATAAATATCCCTGCAGGCGCAACGTACAGGGCATCCAGAGATGTTTAGGGTTTTCTTTTAGCCATTTTTCTAAATTTCTGCAAAGTTGTACTTTTATTTCAAAGGCATTGTGGAAGGAGGAGCTTGTATTTGGAAACATCTATTCGAATAAAGGTTACCTCTTTTGCATGTTTAATTCTTGTCAAGTTTATTTCTATGTGATTTATTGTTTCGGTTTTTAATCTGCGATCTCTTGTTTTCATTTCTTCTTCGTTGACAATTTTTTCTAATTAAGAAATAAAAAATAAAAAAATTATTAAAAAAAATGATGTCTAACTAATTCCTTGTGTGGTTTGCTGATCTCTTAAACAACCCTAGGGCAAGTTAGGATTTGAATCGATTGATGACTAGTCTTTAGAAACCCTAGGACTAAAGATTGGTTTTCTTGAAGATTAAACTGATAATTAGATTTCCTAAAATAGGTTGCACATTTAAATAACTCTTCATGACTTCATACTTAAGAACTAGGACAGCCTAATTTTAAGATTAATCTTTTCTTAAGCTGTACTTAGATGTTAGGATGAAACATTGTTTAGTTTTTGGTAATGCAACTTAAGTAGAATCTAGTATCATCTTTTCTTACTTGAAACATTCTTAATAACCTAGGGTAAATCACATTTATCTCAAGATGAAATTCAACATCCAAAGACTTGCATGGTGGGTTGTGGTAGTAGATCAGTAAAACCATACTTCTTTGCTCATATACACTTTAAATCTAATCTCTCCCTTGTTTTATTTGAAGCATACAGAGGAATTGGCCGAAAAGCTTGCATCGCATCCTTCCCTGAGGATCACGACCCGCTTGAGCCCTTGCTACAGCGGATTCGCATTGAGACTAAGAAATCTGAGCTTTCTTTTTATTCTTTAAATTCTCAATCAATAGGCCTTATGACATCAATTCCCCATGCTTCAAACGGCCTTGAAGCAATAGTCGGATGGAGCAATTCCGGAGGCTGCTGTATAAAGTCTGCATGGATTTGACAGGCTTTACATTTTTGCGTATATTTGATGGCATCGGCTATCATGATTGGCCAATAGTATCCAAGCCTGTGCAATCGATCCTAGAGCTTTGGACCTGGTTGATGAGCTCTGCATATACCGTCGTGCGCATGTTGAAGCACTTCTTGTGCCTCCTAATTAGAGAGGCGTCATATGAGCGACTGTAGAGTGTCTTTACTACAGGATCATAATAGAAATGGAGGGACCTTTGTCTAATAGATGTCGCTTCTTTAGGGTATCTGGCAATACATTATGCAAAGTATAGTCAATGAGGAAAAATCGCCAATATCTTCGTTTGAAAACTGTTGAGGTGATATGGACCTCCTTAGTTTTCAACACATATTTAGGACAAACAGGGTGTCAAGTAGCCACTGTAAGATGATATGTTGTATCGATCGGTAAGGCCAATGTAGCTGATAGTGCAGCCAGAGTGTCAGCCATAGTATTTTGGGATCGGGACACATGACAGATATAAAAGCCATCAAATAAATTAGCCATTTTGATGACTGCATGATAATAAGGTACCAAATCTCCGTGGCGGACCTCATATTCTCCTTTAACCAGATTAATAATCAATTTTGAATCAATATAAGCTTCGAGAGAGCGTATTCCCATTTCATGGGCGAGTTGAAGGCTATGAATAGAGCATTATATTCTGCCACATTGTTGGAATATGGATCTGTCAATGAAAATGTCCTAGGAAGGACATGATTTTATCGTGAGATGAATACAACCCCCACATCAGCAATGATCTTGCCTTTATAGTTTTCTTGAAGCTCCATCAAAGAATATTTTCCATACTTCGTCCTCTGAAATCATATTAGATTCAAAAATCTCATCTGGAATATCTTCATGAAGTTTTGAGCTTTCCAGAACCGGATAAGCAGCTAAGAAGTCTGCAAGTGCTTGGCCTTTAATTGCCTTCTGAGAAATAAAGAGCATGTCATATTGAGACAAAAGGATGGCCCACTTAGCTAACCTTGAATTCAGTGATCCTGGCTTCATCATAAGGAGATGTAAAGGATTAACTCTGGAAATGACATGTATGGTTTGGCCAACCAAGTAATGTCACGTCTTTTGAATAGCAAAGACAAGAGCTAAGGGTTCCTTCTCAATCGGGTTTGCGAGATTCAGCCCCTATCAGAGTCCTGCTCATATAATAAAAGGTCTGTTCATGGCCATCATCATTCTTTTGAGTAAGTAGAGCACCAAGAGAATGGTCTATAGCTTTCACATAAAGCAGGAATGATTTTTCTAATGTGGAAGCCACTAAGACTGGAGATTTAGTGAGGTATATTTTGATATCCTCAAAAGCTTCTTTATAGGTTTTATCCTATATAAAAGAGACTCCCTTTTTTATGAGCCGGGTGAATGGTTGACAGCGGCCTAAGAGATTTGTGATGAATCTTCTGATATAGGCCAGTCTACCTTGCAGACCCCTAAGTTCTTTGAAATTCTTAGGTGGATGCATGCTCTAAATAGCTTTGACCTTATCTGGGTCGATATGAATTTCTTTTGATGTAACAATGAATCCCAGGAACTTGCCATTTGAAACCCCCAAGAAGGATTTTGTTGGATTCATTTTCAGCTGATGGGCTCGCATTATATTGAACATTGTTCTTAGATCATGAAAGTGATCATTCTTATGGCGACTTTTGACAGCAATGTCATCGACATAGCATTCTACTGCCTTTCGGAGGTGCTCGTGAAAAATTGCATTCATATTTCTCTGGTATGTTGCTACCACATTCTTTAATCCGAAGGGCATGACAATATTGCAATATCTGCCTAACGGTGCTCGGAATGAAGTATACTTCTCATCCTCGGGGTACATCTTGATTTAATTATACCCTAAAAAGTCGTCCATAAAGGACATTTTTTCGAATCCGCAAGTATTGTCAATCATGACATCAGTGAAGGGCAATGGGAATTCGTCTTTAGGGCAGGCTGTATTGAGATCTCGGTAGTCAATACAGATCCGAATTTTTTCATTCTTTTTAAGAACGGGGACAATGTTGGCAACCCAATCTGGATGTTGTTCCTCCCGTATGAAACTACATGCGATGAGTTTATGGACTTCGGCTTCAACAACTTCCATAATATCCGGGCGAAATTGTCGTTGTTGTTGCTTGACTGGCTTGGCGTCAGGCTTGATATTCAAATGAAGCATGGCTACTTGTGGACCAAGTCCGAACATATCTTCGTAGTTCCATGCAAAGACATCGATATACTCTCTTACGCGTACTATCAATTCTTCCTTCTCCATAAGTGATAAGCTCTCACTTATAAAGATAGATTTAGGGTGATCTTGACTGCCCAAGTTAACCTGAATCACCTTGTCTTCAGTAGGTGGTTCATATTGTTCGAACCGCTATTCCCACTAGAAATCCAGTTGCTCTCATGGTTCAACATCAATAGCCTCCTCAAGCTCCAATTGATTTCTCAAAGTCATATTAACAGAGAGGTTCTTGAAAATCATTTCCACACTAACATCTGACTCCTACTAGGACGAAGAGGTGGAGCGTGTTGAGATCGATTTGTTGTCTTCAGATCGAAATGATGTAGAAGGTGGAGGTGTGACAAATCCTAACCCCCTGCGTGTTTTATCATAGTAATTTGCAAGTTTCCCTTTCGGCATGAAATTACGTAGAAAACCACATCGTCCTTTTTCTAAAATTCAAGCCACTCCCAAGCTGCAGGTTATATCCCATTTTTCTCATCATATGCTGTGTTGATCATGCATAATGGAAAAATTGCGGGGGTTTGGAGTCTGAACTCGAATCTGTGATCGTAGACCTTCGTAGTCAGGCTTTACCAAATACTATTGGTGATTGACGCCCTTTGGATGGAAGGACCATGAAGACAGACCCTTCCGCACATTCCACAGATGTACCTGGACATGCTTGGTTTATGCAAGGGCATGTGTAGAGAGCTATTGATGATAGATTCAAGCAATTTGACACTCGCATGATAATTAAAAGTAACATTGTCATTAATCGCCAATTCATCATCATCTTCAGAGGGATTATTACATTGAGGATTATTGAAATATGCTACAATTGGTTCACCGACTAAAGTAGCTGGTGTGTCTCCTTCAGACTCTGAATCTGCCTCGTTGCAACTGTCGTCGTTGTTAGGCAATGATTTTTTTGATGCTTTACCGATTTCCTGATATATCAGGGCATCATTAAAGTAAATTTTAACCCTCTTGAATAGTTGTTTCTCAACGAATACTGTTTGTAACATTGCACCATCTTCAACATACTTGAAGCATTGGTGCAGAGTAGAAGGCACGATCTAGTTAGCATGGATCCAAGGTCGTCCTAACAACAAATTGTATGATGTGTCAGCGTCAATGACGTAACACATCACTTCTAATTTCAAGTTTTCGATTCGACAACGGAGTCGGATCTTTCCAAGTAGGTGACTACTCCTTGCATTAAAACCGTATATCGTAGTAGTGGTTGCAGATAACCGATACAGCGGTATGCCAAGGAAGTAGAGGAGTCTTTTGCAAATAATATTGAGTGCAGATCCAGGATCAACCTGTACTCTGTCAACGTCGTGTCGATGTATCCAGTATAGTACAAAGGTTGATCGTGCTTGTTAGCCTTGAGGAGCATGTCCTCAGCTGTGGAAGTAATCGTAGGTACTTTCGACTGTATAAGATGACATTCAGAACATGATGGTTGAGTGTCATCTCCAGAGATTTCTGGCACATGTGTCAGAAATGATTCTGAATTAGCTAGTGCATCCCTGAGTGCCTCTCTTGTCTCTTTCTAAAGGTAAAGCAGCTCGTGTATGGTGATACGAGCTGGGATATTATCCAGATGGGCCAGTATGTCAAAGCGAAAAGGTACGTTAAGTCCTGGGCCTGAAGGTTTCTTCAGGACATGGTCAAACTGCACTTCTTTCTGCTTTTCTTTTCCTGAGGTTGGGACTGGAGCTGGAATGGGTACTTGTACTGATGTCGCTTGTTATTGTGTATCGTCAGTAATTTTCTTATTATGTTTCAAGTATGATTTTCCTGATCGAATACCTGTTGGCTGAGGTACATCAATCTGCGTTGTGCAAGCGTGCCTTTCACCTTCAGAATCGCTAAGGGAAGCTGTTATCACGTTGCCGTCATCTGACAAGACAGAGAACGTTACAGGATTTGCTCTTTGACTTAGATTTCTTCAAATTCCACTGTTCGTCTTGGGCGAGGTCTGGGTGTATCCACATGATTTCCCCCATTTTCAATGTCAAGGGAACGAGACCCTTAATCTCTTGATATTTAGCAGAATGATCATTTATCTCCAGCTGTGCTTTAGGGATTGGAAAAGACCCATCAGGAATTGTGACTTTTTGTGTCTTGCCGAACTCAAGACTCACCATGTTTGCAGTGACTTTCTTTTATTCTGACTTTAGAGTTAGAACCCCCGCATCTACCAAGGTCTAGATTTTTTCCTTGAGGACAAAACACTTGTTAGTAGGATGAATGATCATCCTATAAAAAAGACAATAATTGGGATCGTTTGTGTGTCCCACTTTGTTAGGGCATCGAGCCTCGGAAGCTTCAATTTATTCCCTTTTTGGAGTAGGTGGAATTTTGTAACCACCTACTCATCTTTGAAGAGATACTATTTCGGAGGAAACTTAAACTCCTGATTATTATTATCGCTCTTCTAGGTCTTCGTAGGAACATTTCCTGACAACTCAACGGACATAATCTCTTTCCCTTTGGCTTGGGAAGACTGTGCCATGTCGCTGGGCCCTTTATTTTTCATACCCTATTTGCCTTTAGGGGTAGATGATTCAAACTTTTTAGCCAACTTCTCTGCTATTTCAACTTGTTCAATTAGTTCTTTGCAGGTATGGGCTGTGACAGCTCCCATACGAATCTCCACTTGGTCCAGAAAATTATGCCTACATTTCTGCAAGAGCATGGGCAATGGCATCCTTGCTGGGCACATCAGAGAAAAGTTTCTGTGCCGCTCAATGTAGTCAACATATTCTCCTTTCCTCTATACGGTGGAGAGGAGTTTATCCATGGTTACCTCGGTATCCTCCTCGTAAAAACAAGAAAGGAATCGAGTCTCTAAGTCAATCCAGGAATTGATAGAGCCTGGAGGAAGGCTTCAGAACCAGTCAAATGCTACCCCCTTCAAGGTGCTAATGAACAGTCTGGCCATATAACATAGTTATCTATAACTGAAAATCACCTAGAGGAGGGTGAATAGGTGATGGCTAATCTAATGGTCACTAAATGACAAATAATGCGGAATTAAAAACTATTATGACCAAATTAAACTATTGCACTAAACACCACGTATAACACAAGAGTGTAGCCGAATTCCCCGTGAAGGGCTCTGAACTAACTCCTCTAGATTCCCCTTGAATGGGTTGAGGTGCCGCGTTGGCTCTCTAGGTTGAATACGAGTGTTAGAAACAATCCCAAGCAAATATTCAATTAAGCACAAAAGTATATCTAGCATGAAAGATATGTAATCACCTAGAGGGGGGGTGAATAGGTGATATAGCTAATTTATGAACTAAATGCGGAATTTAAAAACTTAATAGCAATGAGCACTCAAGTGCAATCAATAAGTGATGCACACACAACCAAACCAAGCATATAAGTATGAATGCACAATATGAAAAGATGCAAGGCACAAAGTAGAGAGAGAGAGAGCCAATGGATCAAGCGCAAACAACAAGATATATTTCGAGGTTCGAGCCCCTAGCTCTACATCCCCGCCTTCGACACACGAAGGATTTCCAATCCACTAGCTTGTCCACAAAGGACTCCCACTGAGGGAACCTCCACCGAGGATTTGGGCCAATCACAATTACAAGGAGTACCCAACTCCTCTCCTTACAAACTCAACCTCCTCCTTGAGGCACAATTCCAAGCCAACAACAATCACCTCACAACTTGAGGGATTTCCACAAACCAATACAATGATCACCTCACAACTTGAGGGATACAACCCAATAGCACAACTTCCTCAACACAATGAGGGAAAGGCACAAGCCAAGCTAAGATAGGGTTTATAACTTAGTGGTTTCAAACAACAACCACAAAACAATCTCTTCTCCCACACAAAGATCCTATAGAATAAGATAGTAGATTTTAGCTCAAGTGTGGAGAAAACCAAAGGAATAGAAATCAATAACTCAAAGAAAATCCTTGGGAAATAATAGAAACCAAGATAGTGAAGTTTAATCAAAAGCTTTTCCCAAAAACCCTTTTCTTTGAAATTCCAAACCCTAGCAAAAACTCAAAATAGATTGTTTAATTTGAATTCAAAAACTTCTTTTTATTGCTGTAAAAACACCAGAGAGTATGAAAATATTCGCACAAAAAATCTTAGAGAAAAACTCTTGCAAATGGAGTATTTATATGCAAATCTGGAAACTAGCCGTTGGCAGCAGATTTTGCCAAAATAACCCTGCCAGTCGACCGCTCGGTCGACCGTCCAACGGTCATATTCTGACCGTTAACAGCAACCGGTCGACCGCCCAGTCGACCTAAACAAACAGAGAGCAACCTGCTCTCAGTTGGTCGACCGTGAGGTCGACCGGCCCAAAAGGCAGCCAGCGTGCACGTATCCGTGCACGTCGGTCGACCCATATGGTCGACCGGCTACTTGGTGCGGTCGACCGTCAGGGTCGACCGACCTAGCCTGGCAGAGACTGTTTGGTCAGAAAAACTGAGGAATTAAATATTCAATAAATTCTTGTAAACTATTAAAAATCCCCAAAAATAGTTTTGACAATATGCATTGATATATAAACATGTGATAAACATTTTACCTCAAATATCAATCAATATGAACTATTTTTGTGTCTAATCATTTTTACCAAAACTTGTATTTTCTAAAACTTGAATTTTTGAATAGAAAATACATTTTATCCAAAATTCATTCAAATACAAAAACATGATATTTAAACACTTTGAAGCATGATGCAGATGGATAAAAATCCATTATACATGAAACACATACATATCATGGTTTTTGACTTTAATACCAAAAATATGTTTTGTTAGAAATACCAAAACATAAAACACATGAAATAGATTATCAAACTAAGTTTGTTTAAATAGTTGAAGCATGCATGTATATAGAATAAATCTAATATACACTAAACCATGTAAACTTGTTTTGATATAAAATCTATTTATGAAAAACCAAGATCGGTTAAACCTAAAACCGAAAACCCAAAACATGAAACGTGTGTGTTGTGAACTTGAGCATATCATACTATTCTAATCTTTACAATATGGATCTAAACACAAAACTAAACTAATGGATACCTAAGTCTTCTTGTAGAGCGCAATCTCCAAGCCGACTCGATCCAAACCGTAATTCACCGAGCTTGACTCCAATGAGTGCTAGATATCATCTTTGATGCTTAGGCCCTTGAATCACCTTGTGAAAGCTTCCAAAACATCTTGTTGAAGCTAATCACCTACTAATATCTTGATTAAAGATCTGGAACTAAAAATCACAAGATTATTAGTACATATAACTACATGAGTTAATCATCATCAAAACTAGAGTGGAAGGCCTTTGGGCCAACAATCTCCCCCTTTTTGATGATGACAAAACTCATGGAGTTATACATGCATGGATTAAAGTTAAGCTTCAACGAAGCTCCCCCTTAACTCATGCATGACAAATAAACAATAAATATATGCAATGAATGTTCCTAAACACATATAAACATGCTTTGGATACTAAAATTAAAATAAAACATAAAACATGCATATAAACAAGGTTTCTTTACATCAAATGTAAACTATAAATAAAACTCAAATTCTTCTCCCCCTTTTTGTCAATCATCAAAAAGGGTTAAAAACAAAATCAAAACAATAAATTCTTCTTCCCCTTTTTGTTCAAAACAAAGAACTGATAAAGGGTTAAATCAAATAAGATACCAATTAAAATGTGTCAATGAAGTGCATATTGATACCAATTGAAAAACATCAAATCAATTGAAATTAAAACGAGAACATATACCAATTGAAATCAAAAATGAAAATCTTGATACCAATTGATAAGTAAACAAATATCCTACCAATTGTAAACAAACAAACTTGATACCAATTTTGAAATTAACCAATACGAATTTTGAATTTCCTTAAAAGTAAATCTTGATGCCAAATGAAACTATTATTCTTTAAAACATAAGATACCAATTTGAATCTATTAACATAAAGTAAGGGAGTGGAATACCAAACAAAATATCAATTGAAATATAAAATACGAGTCTTCTCCCCCTTTATGAAATACCAAAAAAAATGAACACTTTTATGTTAATAAGCCTATGCATAGTTATAAAACTTCAATTGAAAAATCAATTGACTAACAAGATTTGAATAAAGCTTATCATAAGCAAAATAATGATAATTCTTGTATAAAGATACCAATTGAAAATTGATTCAATTGAAATAAAGTTGAAATTCAAGCTTTACCATAAACAAGATTTTGTGCTTAAGGATATAGGGATATAGTAAGCACAAATAAATCCTCTATATATGTATGTAAAAGATAGATATCAATTGAAATTTGATACTATATGAAGTGTAAGCATACATATATAAAACACAAACATATATGAGTATACAAAAAAATGTCATATTAATACCAATTGAAAGAATTCAATGATACCAATTGAAATAACAAAAATAAGGTCAAGTGTATAACTCATATAACCTAACCTCCCAATCATGTGCAAGTTTAAAATGATTTTTCATTATAAAGCATACATGAGCATGATCTCCCATCCAACCACCCTAGGATGGTAAGGGGTTTTCAAAAATAGATTTGAAAATGTAATATGTTTGAAAATCTCTACCAAGGTGAAGAATACGAACTAGTTAAATGAAAAATTTGTTAACTAATACGGAATCCTTCAGGCAAGGAATAACAAAAATATTTTTCATGAAGCATGAAAATCACATGATCACTAAACACTCAAAAACAATCCATATAGCTATTGCACTAAACACTATGTATAACACAAAAGTGTAGCCGAATTCCCCGTGAAGGGCTCTGGACTAACTCCTCTAGATTCCCCGTAAATAAGGGTTGAGGTGCCGCATTGGCTCTCTTGGTTGAATACAAGTGTTAGCAAATAGTCCCAATCAATATAACAATCAAGCACAATATGTACTCATGAAAACTAAATCATGAGAAACATAATAAAGTGAGTGACAAGTGTAATGTGAAATACATAGTCATGAAAATTGCAATTATGCTCAATTGAAATTCCTTTAAAACATTAACACATGATACACTCAATTTTCATTATTAATTGAAATTACTTAAAAACATGAAAAATCATCAAAACGATTTAAACTTCAAGGCATATGCATGTCATGTACAAACTAGAGTATACATACATATCCTAAACATAATGAGTCCACAAAATAATATGCATGAAGGTACGTGGCTCAAGGATGTATATGTATAGATGATAGTTTGGACAAGATGGACATATACATGAAGTCAACCAAAACATGTAAAATGGTGAATACAAGTCAAATGTGTTGGCCCAAGGTTACAATCACCCGTGTTTAGTGTGTTTTGATGATTACAAAACATATTAGTTATTTGTACTAATATTGTTTATTGGTTAAGTGTGTTTCAGGGTTCTAACTCAACTAGAAGGTTTACACCCTAAAAGAAAGTGTTTTGGACTCAAGTCAACTCAAATTGGGTCAAGAATCAAGCTTTGAAGATCATATAGTGAAAAGCCCTCTTGAAGCACTTGTAGTACTAGGAACCAATGTAAGAATTAGATTGTTAAAGTTTGAGTTTTGGAAATTGGCTCTAGGATACACACACACGTTTTTTTTATTCAAGTTTTCATGGTCAAAATTTATGTTTCATGCCTTAGTATATATATACATGACCCTGAGTTTTACAAATATAGATATCATGTTTAGATCATGTATGTATACCCTTTCCAGCATGTTACTTAGCTTTCCCTACTTCAAAACAATTTTTACAAAATTTTCCAAGTTCAAAATCTTGTTGTTTTTCCTGTTTCAGGATGACCGGCCGAACGGCACAGTCGACCGGCGCCAGTGCCAGGACGTGCACGTTTGTGCACGTCTGTCGGCCGACCGCCCGGGTCGACCGACTTTAAGCAGTTGCTTTCGGGTTTTCTGGGTCGACCGCCCCGGTCGACCGCCCGAAGAAAACTGTGTTTTCTCCTAGAGGACGGTCGACCCGAGCCAACGGCTCTTTGCCAGCTGAGCTGGCGGTCGACCGGCCCGGTCTACCGCCAAGCCTGCAACAGCCCAACGGCTCTTTCCTCTTTTGTGCAATTCTGAAATCTGTTTTCCAGACTGCTTTTTGGCAGACTTTTTCAGGGTTTTTCAGATCTTTTTTAGAGCAAATAAGGTCTAAATAAATTGTTTTAAACCTATTTCTCTCCCTATAAATAGAGGAGAAGACTCTCTTACAAAAGACCAAGAAAAATCCTCTAGTTTTCAAAGCTTTCAAAGAGAAAAGAAAAGTGTTTAAGCTCTCCATTTCCAACTCTTTCTTGAGCTTGTTTTGTAGTTATATTTTGTTAGCAAAGATCATTCTACAACTGAGTTTTTCTCACTACACTTCATAGAGCCAAAAATCCCTTACTCATCCTATAAGGAAGTTGTAAAAGAGTGAGATATTGTGAAGAGTGTAGTGATCTAGTTGTGATCACTTTGGTTACTTGTTCCTCATCTTGTTCTTATGGAGACACCTCTTCGGTAGAGGTTATTGTACTTGGTGGAGCTCAGTGCTCGAGTCTTCGGTAGACCATTGTAATCGTCCTCGGTGGATAGTGGAAACCCTTCACGGAGGTGAAGGCGGGGAGTAGAGCGGTGGCTCGAACCTCGAAACAAATTTCTTGTGTTTGCGATTGCTTTGTGTCCATTCTTGTTTTTAATTTCTCTTGCACTTTATTGCTTTCAATTACTTACTTGTGATCTTGTTTCTTTCCTTGTGTTATTACTTCAAGCTTGTGATATATTGTGTGCATTTCACTATTCATTCATCATACTTTGCCTTGATCGATCATATCTCATACAACAAGGTTGCATTGCGCACCTTTAACCCATTCAAGGGGAATTGGGAGGAAGGAGTTCAGAACCTCTCACGGGGTATTCGGCTCTTAGTCTTGTTTTGAGAGATCGTTGCATCATTCATCCATCTTAGTTTTAAAAAGATTGTTAGATTAGCAATTACACCTATTCACCCCCCTCTAGGTGTTTTTCAATTGGTATCAGAGCTTGGACTCTAGGATTTTGGTTTAACAACCTTAGAGAGATCCTAATTTAGCTAATCACTTCATTCATTTTTTTTTCATACACTCTCACTTAGTAAAAATGGCCGATGGAATAAAAACCCCTCCTAAGTTTGATGGACTTAACTTTCCCATATGGAAGGTTAAGATGACCGTTTTCTTGTAATCTCTAGGAAGTCGAGTTGCAAAGGTCGTGACCAAACCCTTTAGTGCACCCCCTGGTGATGAATCTACTTGGTCCGAAATTGAGACCAAAGAGTTTGATGCCAATGCTAGGGCTCATTATGCACTCCTTCAAGCCCTTAATGATGATGATATAGCTAGAGTTATTTATTGCAAGTCCGCATATGAAATTTGGACACATTTGCTAGTTACATATGAGGGGACCTCACAAGTGAAGAGGGCTAAGATAGACCTTCTTCGGTCCCAATATGAGAACTTTAGCATGCAAGAACATGAAACCATAGATGATATGGTTATAAAATTTACAAAGATCACTAATGGACTTTCTTCTCTAGGTGATGCTATTGACAATGATCAAAAGGTGAGAAAGATCATCCGGGCTCTTCCTCCTTCATGGGAAGTAAAAGCTACTACCTTGAAGGAACTCAACGACAAGGAGGAGATGGAGCTCATAGGTCTCATTGGGAATCTCAAAACCCATGAGATGGAGAGGAAAGCAAGGGAGGATATGGCTCCTTCCAAAAGAAGACTATAGCCTTTAAAAGTCAAGCCACTCACTCCGACGAAGACGATGAAGAAGAAGATGACGAAGAGCTCTCACTTCTTGTGAAGAACGTCCGGAGGATGTACAACAAGGCTAAATTCCAAGGAAGAAGGAGATGGCAAGGAGGCAAAGAAGAAAGAAAGATCGTTTGCTTCAATTGCCAAAGACCGGGACACATTGTAGCGGAGTGTCCGGATAAGGTGAAGCCCTCCACATCCAAGAAGCCTTATAAGAAGAAGGCAATGAAAGCAACATGGGATTCCGAGAGCAAATCCGAAGAGGAGATCAACACCGCTAACATGTGCTTCATGGCAAATGAAAGCACAAGCAAGGTAACCCCTTCCACTTCTTTTGATGAAGAACTATTCATGGATGAACTAGGAGAAGCTTTTGTAGAATTATCTCATATCTATGATTTTTTAAAGAAAAAATATTTAAAAATGAAAAAGGAAAATGAATCTCTTAATCTTCAAATATTAACACTTTCTAAAGAAAAGGATGATTTGCTTTCTACTTTAGCTACTACTAAAAATGATTTTGACAAATATAAAATTTCTTGTAAAGGCAAGTCCCCACAAGATGACTCTAATGAGATTACCATGCTTAAGGAAAGAATAAACTCATTAGGAATTGTTTTGAAAAATTGTGAGTTTGATAAGAAGAAGCTAGAGGTCATGTTTCCTAAGAAACAAGCCCCTAAGAAAAATGTTCACCATGCTCATGCTCATGTTCATACCACACAACCTTTACATCGTGGCAAACCCCCAAACATGCTCACACTTCACACACACATCATGCATTCTTGTATGGTAGAGTGTACTCATGTTCACATTGTGGGCGGAAAGGGCACTTAGCTAATTTTTGCTATGATAGACTAAGTGCATCATGTCATAATGTTTGGGTTCGAAACACTAACTTTCAAGGACCCAAGAAAATTTGGGTACCAAAGTCAATGAATTTGTTAAATGATGTAGGTACCTTCCAAGGCCCAACGACGTAGAGGATTGCGGTATCTTGATAGTGGTTGCTCAAGGCACATGACTTGGGATATCAACAACTTTGCAACCCTATCAAGATACCATGAAGGTGGCACCGTCACCTTCGGAGATGACGCCAAGGGTAAAATCATCGGTATTGGTAATGTAAAACTTGGCATATCCCCTTTAATTGGGAATGTAGTTTTAGCTGACGGCCTCAAGCATAATCTCTTGAGTGTTAGTCAACTTTGTGATAAAGGTTTTGATGTTATTTTTGATAATGTAGCTTGTAAAGTAATTGATAGAACTTCCAATGCTTGTGTGTTTTCCAGTTTTCGTGAAAGTAATGTTTATATGATTGATATGTTAAACATGTCTTGTAATATTACTTGTTTAAAAGCCCTCGATGATGACTCTTGGTTGTGGCATAGAAGATTAGGCCACATTTCATTTGACCATATATCTAGGCTTAACACAAAGGAAATGGTGAAAGGTATTCCTTGTTTGAATTTTGAAAAGGACCGAGTTTGTGACGCATGTCAATTTGGAAAACAAACTAAGTCTTCTTTCAAGTCAATTAAGGATATCATGACATCACGTCCCTTGGAGTTGATCCATATGGATTTATTTAGTCCTACTAAAACCAAAAGTCTAAGTGGGAGTAGATTTGCATTTGTTTTGGTTGATGACTACTCACGTTTTACTTGGGTTTTCTTTCTTGAACATAAAAATCAAGCCTTTTCACATTTTCAAGCCTTTAAGAAAAGAGTTGAAAAGGAAAAAGATACTTCAATAGTAAGAATAAGAAGTGATAGAGGAGGTGAGTTCATTAACCTACCCTTTACCACTTTTTGTGAAGAACATGGAATAAAGCATGAACTATCTTGTCCTAGAACTCCACAACAAAATGGAGTAGTTGAACGTAAAAATAGAACTTTGCAAGAGATGGCTAGGACAATGCTTAGTGAATATGGTCTACCACATTATTTGTGGGCCGAGGCCGTTCATACATCATGCTATATAGCAAATCGTGTTTTCTTGTGTAAAAATACATCTAAAACTTCTTTTGAAATGTACTTTTCTAGAAAACCAAATGTTTCTTATTTCAAGGTTTTTGGATGCAAATGTTTTGTTTTAAATACAAAAGATAATTTAGGAAAATTTGATGCTAGATCTTATGAGGCTATTTTTGTTGGTTATTCTAACACTAGTAAGGCTTATAGAGTCTTCAATAGATCATCCTTGACTATTGAGGAATCTATACATGTTAAGTTTGAGGAATCTAACTTATTTGTTAAGAATGTTATAGAAATAGATGCATTGGATGAAGGCTTGGAGAAAGTGACCTTGAAGGATACACCTACTATGGGAGACAAGCCAAAGGATGATGAAGGAAGAGAAGCTAAAGTAGAAGAGGCTCAAGGAAATGAAAATCAATCAAATGAAGTGGAGCCTACTCAACAACTTCCAAAGGATTGGAGATACAATCCTCATCATCCCAAGGACCTCGTCATAGGTGAAGTATCAAAAGGGGTAACCACTCGCTCTAAACTTCATGATTATTGTGGTCATTATGCATTTATTTCTCATATTGAACCCAAAAATGTCCTCGAAGCCGAGGCCGATTCATATTGGTTGCTAGCCATGCAAGAGGAGCTCAATCAATTTGAGCGCAACCAAGTTTGGCACCTTGTTCCTAGGCCCCACGATAGACTAACAATTGGTACTAAGTGGATCTTTAAGAACAAGTTGGATGAATCGGGTAATGTAGTTAGAAACAAAGCTAGGTTAGTGGTGAAAATCACCTAGAGGGGGGGTGAATAGGTGATGATGCTAATCAATGCACAATTTAAAAATTATGAAGCAACAATCTCACAAGACAAGTGAATGTAGCAATGACAATAGAGAGCAAATAATAAGTGCAATGAAAATAGAGCTAGAACAAGGAAAAGTAAACCAAACGCAAACACCGAGATTTGTTATCGAGGTTCGAGCACCCAGCTCTACTTCCCCGCCTTCCCCAGAAGGATTCCAACCACTTCCACTATCACAAAGATGTCACAAATACAACGGAGTACCCAACTCCACAATCTCAAGTACAAGCAATCTCTTAGTAGTCAAAAGACCACAAACTCTCTCTTGCAAAATTCTCTTCCCTTACAAAGGTCCTTAGAGAATAATGAGTAGGAATGAAGCTCTTGTGTGCAAAGAGAAAAGAAAATGAAATCAGAGAATTCTTGAAAACACTTCAGAAATTGAGAGAGAATATCAGCACAAAAACCAAGAAACCAAGTCTTTTTGAATGCCTTAAACTTGTGGAGATTTTGATAATTTTTCTAGTAACCAAACTCTCCCTAAACACTCCTATTTATAGGAGAGGGCTAGGGTTTAAAGATAAAACATTTTTAAGGCTAATCAGAATGTATTAAAACCAAAATATGTCACTTAAACACACTTAAGTGAGAAAAGGACAAAAATAAATCTGCTCAGAAAACTAGCCGTTACTGTTCAAACGGCTAGTCCGGTCGACCGGTCCGGTCGACCGCTAGACAAAGAAAAATGACCGTTGCAAGCTACGGTCGACCGGCCCGATCGACCCAAACAAACAGAGAGCAAAGTGTTACAGTCAGGCGGGTCTCGGTCGACCGTCACGGTTGACCGTACAACGTGCACACTGATACGTGCATCTGCCAGAACCACGGTCGACTCGGGCGGTCGACCGGCAAAGCCTGACACAGGCACGGTCGACTGGGGCGGTCAACCGGCTCAGGCCAAAACACAAGATTCAAACAGATTTTTGAGGAGATAAACATTTTTATCAAAAGATGTTTTAAATAGGAATAAGTATAAAACATAAATATGAATTTGTAGGCAGAAGATTTTGTATCAAAATATTTTTGTATAATTTATATGAATTAAACTTAGAAATAAGATGTGCGCAAAAACGTGTGTGATGGAGCTTCAAACCTATTCACTATTCTTTAACAAAACTCTAAACTAAAAAACAATCTAATAATTTATCTTGAGCAATCTTGAAGTCTTGAGCCATGCAATGCCTTACTAGAGCCTTCTCTTCTATGTTCCTTCCTTGATGTGCTATGTGCCTTCTTTGCTTCATGAACCTAGAAGTTTGTTGCAATAGCTAAGCAATGGCCTCCAAATTTGGTACAAACCTGAAACTTATCTTAACAAACTAATTAGTACCATATAGCTCCTATTTGTTTTGTTATCATCAAAACTCTAAATATTTGGAGAGTGTAACCTTATGGGCCAACAATCTCCCCTTTTTGATGATGGCAAAACAAATAGGCTATAAACAAAATAAAGGCGAGGAGAAAGCTCCCCCTCAAATTATGCTATATTAAACAAGGAAATGTAATTTGTAATTTGCAAGTAAGCATCATGAAACACTTGCAAAACATTTAAACTTAAATTACCTCAAATTACAAGAATTCATGAAAACACATAAAAACACATAAAAACCATATAAGCTCATATGGAACCAAAACCATATAAACTTATATTTCTATCATAAAAACTCATTCTCCCCCTTTTTGTCATACATCAAAAAGGGTTATGAAAGCATTTTTATTCAATAACACAAACATTAAGTTCACCACAAATGAAAGAAAATCTAGCAAAATCAAGTGGTTTAGTGAAAATATCGGCTAGTTGCAAATTCGTAGAAACATAATCAATATCTATATCTCCTTTCTCAAAGTGATCTCTAAGAAAGTGATATCTAATCTCAATGTGCTTGGTCTTACTGTGTTGATTTGCATTCTTTGTCATATGTATAGTACTAGTATTATCACAAAATATTTTTTATATGGTTATAATGCAAATCATAATCAAGGAGAGTATGTTTCATCCAAAGGACTTGTGCACAACAAGCCCCCGCGGCAACATACTCCGCCTCGGCGGTTGAGAGAGCTACGGAATTTTGTTTCCTAGAGGACCATGAAACAAGACAATTACCAAGAAATTGACATGTCCAACTAGTACTCTTTCTATCTACTCTACAACCCGCATAGTCGGCATCCGAATAACTCGTCATAGAGAAATCTCCGGTTTTCGGATACCATAGACCCATTCCAATCGTTCCCTTAATATAACGAATAATGCGTTTTACCGCAATAAGATGGGACTCTTTGGTCACGATTGAAATCTAGCACAAAGACACACACTAAACATGATATCCGGCCTACTTGCCGTCAAATACAAAAGACTACCTATCATGCTTCTATACAATTTAATATCAACATTTTTACCTTGGTTATCCTTATCAAGCTTGGTTGTAGTTGCCATGGGAGTGTTGCAAACCTTTGAGCCTTCAAGTCCAAACTTCTTCACAAGTTCCTTTGCGTATTTGGCTTGGCATATGAAGTTCCCATCTTGCAATTGCTTGATTTGGAGTCCAAGAAAGAAATTAAGCTCCCCATTGAAGACATTTCAAACTCACATTGCATGACCTTTTCAAATTTCTTGCATAAAAACTCATTAGTAGAACCAAAAATTATATCATCAACATAAATTTGCACAATTAAAATGTCATTATCAACATGCTTAGTGAAAAGAGTTGTGTATACTTTGCCTTTAACAAAATCATTTGAAATGAGAAAACTAGAAAGCCTTTCATACCAAGCTCTTGGAGCTTGTTTCAATCCATACAAAGCTTTATCAAGTTTAAAAACAAAATCGGGATGAACATGATCAATAAAACCGGGAGGTTGAGCAATATAAACTTCTTCATTTATAAAACCATTCAAAAATGCACTTTTCACATCCATTTGAAAAAGTTTAAAATTTTTGAAAGATGCAAAAGCTAGTGTCATCCGTATGGCTTCAAGCCGTGCTACGGGTGTAAAGGTCTCCTTAAAGTCAATTCCCTCAACTTGAGTGTAACCTTGGGCCACTAACCTAGCTTTATTCCTAATGACATTTCCGGATTCATCCATCTTGTTTCTAAAGATCCACTTAGTACCAATTATAGGTCTATCGTGGGGCTTAGGAACAATGTGCCAAACTTGGTTGCGCTCAAATTGATTGAGTTCCTCTTGCATGGCAAGCAACCAATATGAGTCCGTCTCGGCTTCGAGAATGTTTTTGGGTTCTAAATGAGAAATGAAACAAAGTTACTACATATGTCATGGAGTTTGGAGCGCGTTGTGACTCCTTTAGA
The DNA here is from genome assembly GCA_038442645.1 of Agave tequilana. NCBI lineage: Eukaryota > Viridiplantae > Streptophyta > Magnoliopsida > Asparagales > Asparagaceae > Agave > Agave tequilana. The sequence goes on from JAVJIF010030420.1 coordinate 309,730, forward strand.
AGCATCACCCAAGATGAGCTCCTTAGGATGATTTGTTGCTTATCTCTAAGCTTTAGGAAGCGGTTGAGAGCTTTCCTTTTTATCCTCTTGAACATCACCAATAGGTTCTTGCTTTTCTTCTTGAGCGGGTGAGTCCTTCAAGGATAGTCTCTCCATGTCTTCACCTAGTGGTTCAATCTCTACAATATTCTCAACAAACACATTAGATTCTTCAAATTTAACATGCATGGATTCTTCAATGGTAAGTGAAGATCTATTGAATACTCTATAAGCTTTACTAGTTGTAGAATATCCAACAAAGATTGCTTCATAAGCCTTAGCATCAAATTTACCCAAGTTATCTTTTGTGTTCAAAACAAAACACTTGCATCCAAAAACTTTGAAATATGCAACATTAGGTTTTCTAGAATGATACATTTCAAAAGATGTTTTGGAAGAATTTTTACATAAATAAATACGATTTGATATATAGCATGCGGTGTTTACGGCCTCGGCCCATAGATATTGAGGGAGGTCATACTCACTAATCATTGTCCTAGCCATCTCTTGAAGTGTTCTATTTTTCCTTTCTACGACTCCATTTTGTTGTGGAGTTCTAGGACAAGACAATTCATGCTTAATTCCTTTTTCATCACAATAAGTCATGAAGAGTTGGTTAACAAACTCACCACCTCTATCACTCCTTATTTTCAAAATCGGAAAACCTTTTTCTTTTTCAACTCTTTTTCGAAAAACCTTAAAATGAGAAAAAGTTTGATCTTTGTGTTCCAAGAAGAAAACCCAAGTGAAACGGGAAAAATCATCAACTAAAATAAATGCAAATCTACTACCATTTAAGCTCTTAGTTTTAGTAGGTCCAAAAAGATCCATATGAATTAATTCTAAAGGCCTAGTTGACATGATATCCTTGATTGGTTTGAAGGAAGACTTGGTTTGTTTCCCAAGTTGGCACACACCACAAATGCGGTCTTTCTCAAACTTCAAGCAAGGAATACCCTTCACTAATTCCTTTGAATTAATCCTAGAAAGATGGTCAAAAGATGCATGTCCTAATCTTCTATGCCAAAGCCAAGAATTTTCATCAAAAGCATTCAAGCATTTAGTAGAACAATCTAAATTAAGCATGTCAATGATATAAACATTATCATCACGAAAACCGGTGAGAATACAATCATTGGTTTTAATATCAAAGATTTTGCAAGAAGAATCATCAAAAACAACTTTAAGTCCACGATCACAAAATTGACTAATGCTAAGCAAATTATGTTTCAAACCATCAATAAGTACAACATTTTCTATAGTAGGAGATGAACCAATTTGAATGTTACCTATACCGATGATAGTGCCTTTGGAGTCATCCCCGAAGGTGACGGAGCCACCTTCCTCGTACCTTGATAGGGTTGTAAAGTTATTGATGTCCCATGTCATGTGTCTTGAACAACCACTATCAAGGTACCACCGCTCCCTACGTCTTGGAGCCTTGGTGTGTACCTACATCAAATAATTTAGGACTTGATTTTGGTACCCACATTTTCTTGGGTCCTAAAGGGTTAGCTTCATTAACCCAAACAAGATTATTTGATCTATTAACTTGGTCATAACAAAATTTAGCTAAATGTCCATTCTTACCACAATATGTGCATCTATACACTCTACCATATTTAAAAGCATAGTGAGTGTGTGATTTGTGAGCATGGGAATTGTGAGCATGAAAAGATTTAGCATGAGAAGTGTTATGTGTAGTGTGAGCATGAGTAGACTTAACATGTGAATCTTTAGCATGAGAGGTGTGCTTTTTAGAAAATTTTTCTTCAAGTTTCTTAGTGTTAAAAGCACAATCTTTCAAAACTTTTTCAAAATCAACCATTTTAGTTTTTAAAGAAGAAATTTCTTTTTCATCAATCTTATGAAATTTAGCTTTACATGCAACTTTGTAAGCACTAAATTCATTTTGGGTAGAAATGAGGTTTGAAGAAATTTCATCTTTTTCTCTTGTAATTATAGCAAGTTGGTTCTTAAGAAAAGCAACTTCTTTTTCTAATTTAGAGCATTCAATCTTTTTATTATCATAGGTTTCGGAGAGTTCAACAAAAGCATGAACAAGAACTTCCTTACTTAATTCATCATCTTCATCATCAAGAGGTTGAGGAGTTACTTTGGTGTGTTTGCCATGAAACACATATTCGCTATATCCGCCTCTTCCTCGGACTCGCTTTCCGAATCCCAAGTTGCCTTGTACGCCTTCTTTTCTTCCAATTTCTTTGGCTTGAAGGAGGAGGTCATCTTCTTCTTGAACTCCGGACAATCCGCCATGATGTGTCCGGGCTTTTGGCAATTGTAGCATATAATTTTTCTTTCCTCTTTGCCTTCGAAATTTCTTTGGAAGTTGAGCTTGTTCCTCCGGTACATTCTTTTCACATTGCGAACAAGTAGGGAGAGCTCCTCATCTTCTTCTTCATCTTCTTCATCGTCTTCAAGAGTGGATGAAGACTTGAAAGCTATGGACTTCTTCTTTAGTGGAGCGGTCTCTTCTCTTGCTTTCTTTTCCATCTCATGGGTCTTTAAGTTCCCAATGAGACTAATTAGGTCCATCTCATCCTTGTCGTTCAATTCTTTCAAGGTGGTGGCATTTATCTCCCATGATGTAGGAAGAGCCCGAATCACTTTTCGCACCTTTTGGTCATTGGAGATGTCATCACCTAAAGAAGAAAGACCATTGGTGATTTTAGTAAACCGAGTAATCATGCAATCAATTGATTCATCATCAAGCATTTTAAATGATTCATATTGAGACCTCAAGAGATCTATTTTAGCACTCTTGACTTGTGAAGTCCCTTCGTGTGTGACCAATAAGTGTTGCCAAATCTCATAGGCGGATTGGCAATGAATTACCCGTGTAAGGTCATCCTCATTCAAGGCGGTTAAGAGGGAATTTTGGGCCTTGGAGTTAGCCTCATATTCTCTAAAGTTGAAGTCGGTCCATGTGCTTTCATCACTATCGGGTGCTACATAGGGTTTGGTCAAGGATTTAGCTACTAAGCTACCTAAAGATTGCAAAAAGATAGTCATCCTAACCTTCCAAATAGGGAAATTGAGACCATCAAATTTAGGAGGGGTTTTGATGTTATCGGCCATGTTTACTAGTGAAGACAAATGGAATGCAAATGTTGATTAGCAAATTTTAAGGATCTCTCTATGGATGTTAAGCCAAAACCTAGAGTCCAAGATCTGATACCAATTGAAAATCACCTAGAGGGGGGGTGAATAGGTGATGATGCTAATCAATGCACAATTTAAAAATTATGAAGCAACAATCTCACAAGACAAGTGAATGTAGCAATGACAATAGAGAGCAAATAATAAGTGCAATGAAAATAGAGCTAGAACAAGGAAAAGTAAACCAAACGCAAACACCGAGATTTGTTATCGAGGTTCGAGCACCCAGCTCTACTTCCCCGCATTCCCCAGAAGGATTCCAACCACTTCCACTATCACAAAGATGTCACAAATACAACGGAGTACCCAAATCCACAATCTCAAGTACAAGCAATCTCTTAGTAGTCAAAAGACCACAAACTCTCTCTTGCAAAATTCTCTTCCCTTACAAAGGTCCTTAGAGAACAATGAGTAGGAATGAAGCTCTTGTGTGCAAAGAGAAAAGAAAACAAAATCAGAGAATTCTAGAAAACACTTCAGAAATTGAGAGAGAATATCAGCACAAAAACCAAGAAACCAAGTCTTTTTGAATGCCTTAAACTTGTGGAGATTTTGATAATTTTTCTAGTAACCAAACTCTCCCTAAACACCCCTATTTATAGGAGAGGGCTAGGGTTTAAAGATAAAACATTTTTAAAGCTAATCAGAATGTATTAAAACCAAAATATGTCACTTAAACACACTTAAGTGAGAAAAGGACAAAAATAAATCTGCTCAGAAAACTAGCCGTTACTATTCAAACGGCTAGTCCGGTCGACCGCTAGACAAAGAAAAATGACTGTTGCAAGCTACGGTCGACCGGCCCGGTCGACCCAAACAAACAGAGAGCAAAGTGTTACAGTCAGGCGGGTCTCGGTCGTCACGGTCGACCGTGCAACGTGCACACTGATACGTGCATCTGCCAGAACCACGGTCGACTCGGGCGGTCGACCGGCAAAGCCTGACACAGGCACGGTCGACCGGGGCGGTCGACCGGCTCAGGCCAAAACACAAGATTCAAACAGATTTTTGAGGAGATAAACATTTTTATCAAAAGATGTTTTAAATAGGAATAAGTATAAAACATAAATATGAATTTGTAGGCAGAAGATTTTGTATCAAAATATTTTTGTATAATTTATATGAATTAAACTTAGAAATAAGATGTGCGCAAAAACGTGTGTGATGGAGCTTCAAACCTATTCACTATTCTTTAACAAAACTCTAAACTAAAAAACAATCTAATAATTTATCTTGAGCAATCTTGAAGTCTTGAGCCATGCAATGCCTTGCTAGAGCCTTCTCTTCTATGTTCCTTCCTTGATGTGCTATGTGCCTTCTTTGCTTCATGAACCTAGAAGTTTGTTGCAATAGCTAAGCAATGGCCTCCAAATTTGGTACAAACCTGAAACTTATCTTAACAAACTAATTAATACCATATAGCTCCTATTTGTTTTGTTATCATCAAAACTCTAAATATTTGGAGAGTGTAACCTTATGGGCCAACAAGTGGCCCAAGGTTACACTCAAATCGAAGGAATCGATTTGAAGAAACCTTTGCACCCGTAGCACGGCTTGAAGCCATACGGATGACACTAGCATTTGCCTCATATAAAGATTTCAAATTGTTTCAAATGGATGTCAAAAGTGCTTTTCTAAATGGTTTTATTGAAGAGGAGGTGTATGTTGAACAACCCCCCGGGTTTGTTGATCCTACACATCCGGATTTTGTATTTAAACTAGATAAGCTCTTTATGGTTTAAAACAAGCCCCTAGGGCTTGGTATGAAAGACTTTCTTCATTTTTAATCTCAAATGGTTTAAGAAAGGTAAAATTGACACCACATTATTTACTAAACATGTTAAAAATGATATTCTTATTGTGCAAATATATGTTGATGATATTATTTTTGGGTCTACTAATGAATCTCTTTGCCAAGCTTTTGAATCATGCATGAAGGATGAATTTGAAATGTCTATGATGGGGGAGCTCAACTATTTCCTTAGACTCCAAATCAAGCAAAGGAAGGATGGGTTCTTCATCAATCAAGCCAAGTACACAAAGGAACTAATCAAACGATTCGGGCTTGAAGGATCTAAAGTAAGCAAAACTCCCATGGCAACCACTACAAAGCTTGATAAGGATGAACAAGGTAAAAGGGTAGACATTAAACTTTATAGAAGCATGATAGGTAGTTTGTTGTATTTGACGGCTAGTAGGCCGGATATTATGTTTTCCGTTTGTCTTTGTGCACGTTTTCAATCTTGTCCTAAAGAATCTCACATAATTGCGGTTAAACGCATAATTAGATACCTTAAGGGCACTATTGAAATGGGTTTGTGGTATCCAAAAACCGGATTATTTGAAATGAAGAGTTTTTTGGATGCCGACTATGCGGGTTGTAGGGTAGATAGGAAGAGCACAAGTGGAACATGTCAATTCCTAGGTAATTGTCTTGTATCTTTGTCTTCCAAAAAGCAAAATTCGGTAGCCCTTTCAACCGCCGAGGCGGAGTATGTTGCAGCCGGAGCTTGTTGTGCACAAGTTCTTTGGATGAAACATACTCTCCTCGACTATGATTTACACTTTGATCATGTTAAAATATTTTGTGATAATACTAGTACTATTCATATGACAAAGAATGCAAATCAACATAGTAAAACCAAACACATTGACATTAGGTATCACTTTCTTAGAGATCATTATGAGAAAGGTGATATTGATATAGACTATATTTCTACCGATTTTCAACTTGCCGATATTTTTACTAAACCATTAGATTATGCTAGATTCTCTTTTATTTGTGGTGAGTTGAATGTTTGCATTATGGATTCTTAAAGAAAAATTTCTTTTGTTTTTGTTTTGTTTAACCCTTTTTGATGTATGACAAAAAGGGGGAGGAAAAGTATAAGTTTGTTTGTTGTTTTATTTGTTTATGGTGTACTACTTTGATATGGTGTACTACCTTGATGTATTTGAGTTTTTAACAAAACTATGTGTATTTAGCTTTTCATAGTCATTCTTGATACATAGCATTATTTGAGGGGGAGCTTTCCAAGCTCTTCTTCCATTTTTGTTTAAATAACTTATATGTTTTGTCATCATCAAAAAGGGGGAGATTGTTAGCCCAAGGTTACAATCACCCGTGTTTAGTGTGTTTTGATGATTACAAAACATATTAGTTATTTGTACTAATATTATTTATTGGTTAAGTGTGTTTCAGGGTTCTAACTCAACTAGAAGGTTTACACCCTAAAAGAAAGTGTTTTGGACTCAAGTCAACTCAAATTGGGCTCAAGAATCAAGCTTTGAAGATCATATGGTGAAAAGCCCTCTTGAAGCACTTGTAGTACTAGGAACCAATGTAAGAATTAGATTGTTAAAGTTTGAGTTTTGAAAATTGGCTCTAGGATACACACACACGTTTTTTTTATTCAAGTTTTCATGGTCAAAATTTATGTTTCATGCCTTAGTATATATATACATGACCCTAAGTTTTACAAATATAGATATCATGTTTAGATCATGTATGTATACCCTTTCCAGCATGTTACTTAGCTTTCCCTACTTCAAAACAATTTTTACAAAATTTTCCAAGTTCAAAATCCTGCTATTTTTCCTATTTCAGGATGACCGGCCGACCGGCACGGTCGACCGGCGCCAGTGCCAGGACGTGCACGTTTGTGCACGTCTGTCGGCCGACCGCCCGGGTCGACCGACTGTAAGCAGTTGCTCTCGGATTTTCTGGGTCGACCGCCCCGGTCGACCGCCCGAAGAAAACTGTGTTTTCTCCTAGAGGACGGTCGACCCGACCGGTCGACCCGAGCCAACGGCTCTTTGCCAGCTGAGCTGGCGGTCGACCGGCCCGGTCGACCGCCAAGCCTGCAACAGCCCAACGGCTCTTTCCTCTTTTGTGCAATTCTGAAATCTGTTTTCCAGACTGCTTTTTGGCAGACTTTTTCAGGGTTTTCCAGATCTTTTTCAGAGCAAATAAGGTCTAAATAAATTGTTTTAAACCTATTTCTCTCCCTATAAATAGAGGAGAAGACTCTCTTACAAAAGACCAAGAAAAATCCTCTAGTTTTCAAAGTTTTCAAAGAGAAAAGAAAAGTGTTTAAGCTCTCCATTTCCAACTCTTTCTTGAGCTTGTTTTGTAGTTGTATTTTGTTAGCAAAGATCATTCTACAACTGAGTTTTTCTCACTACAGTTCATAGAGCCAAAAATCCCTTACTCATCCTATAAGGAAGTTGTAAAAGAGTGAGATATTGTGAAGAGTTTAGTGATCTAGTTGTGATCACTTTGGTTACTTGTTCCTCATCTTGTTCTTGTGGAGACACCTCTTCGGTAGAGGTTATTGTACTTGGTGGAGCTCGGTGCTCGGGTCTTCGGTAGACCATTGTAATCGTCCTCGGTAGATAGTGGAAACCCTTCACGGAGGTGAAGGCGGGGAGTAGAGCGGTGGCTCGAACCTCGAAACAAATTTCTTGTGTTTGCGATTGCTTTGTGTCCATTCTTGTTTTAATTTCTCTTGCACTTTATTGCTTTCAATTACTTGCTTGTGATCTTGTTTCTTTCCTTGTGTTATTACTTCAAGCTTGTGATATATTGTGTGCATTTCACTATTCATTCATCATACTTTGCCTTGATCGATCATATCTCATACAATAAGATTACATTGCGCACCTCTAACCCTTTCAAGGGGAATTGGGAGGAAGGAGTTCAGAACCTCTCACGGGATATTCGGCTCCTAGTCTTGTTTTGAGAGATCGTTGCATCATTCATCCATCTTAGTTTTAAAAAGATTGTTAGATTAGCAATTACACCTATTCACCCCCCCTCTAGGTGTTTTTCAAAATGCATGAATCATCAAAACTAGACTATATTAGTACATCAAATAAGTACAAATGATCGTTTAAGCACAAACAAATAATAATCTATTTGTTGCTCACTAGTTGTACAAGTATATTTCCTAGTCTTAATGAAAACTAACATTCAAACAAGTAATCAAATCATGAAGCATAAAAACGGGTCAAAAATCAACATGATGAACATAAACACGATCATTATGTAAATCCACATGTTATTAGAATTATGAAATACATAATAGCTAAACAATGGTGAGAACACAACATATAGGTCCATATAAACATGGGTGATCTCATAAGCTATACATGCAAGTCAATGGTCTAATAATCATAGTATTTAACATATTAATCAAAACAAGAAGCATCAAAATAAAACATCATAAACATCACTATGATCATTATGAAGATGCATGTGCATTAGATCTAGAGCATACATGTTAGTTTAAAACAAAGTGAGAACACATAGATATAAACCCATATAAGCATGAAGTGTTTCAAGTAACTAAACATGTATATTGCTAATCTAATAAAACATGGCATAAGCATAATGAACAATAAAACATGCTACAAATGAATGATCTAATAAGCATGTAAACATAACAAGGAGTTAGAGAATGTTAGCAAAACCAATAGGGCACTTCTCTATTTCTCTAAACCAAGGTGGTCCTCCCACCACATTTCCCTTGAGAGTGAAGCATCCAAAAGGTTCTCCTTTTAGGCTCGGAACGCATCCACCTCAAGGCACCAAAACTCTCACGTTATGCGAGAGCCTCCACCTACATCAAAAATCAAAGAGGTGGATTTTGGTACCCATTCCTTGTGGGTCCACGGGGGTTAGTATCTCTCCTAACCCAAGCAAGATTAGTTGCTAAATTTTCAACATGTAAACGATCATAGCAAAATCTAGCAAGATGGCCTTTTCGACCACAATGTGTACATGTGTACACATGAGCATACGTGTTATGGTGGTGATCGTGGGAAGCATGTGTATGCCGTGAAGGGTGTGCATGCATAGTTGGAACTTGTTTCTTACGAACCAAGGATTCCAAACGAGTGTGGTTCATGGCACAATGGCTCAAAGTGGAGCCCAAACAATCAACACTTTTCTTCAAAATATTTATGTCATTTTCAATGCTAGAATATAAAGTGGAGCATGTAAAAGATGTGCTAGGTGAAGCTACACTAGCATGGCAAACATGTGAATCTGTATCAACTTTTAAAGATTCATTTTTTCTTTAAAACCAAATCCAATTCTTTTGTGATGGAATCAATTTCATTTTTTAAAACAAGGTTATCTTTTAAAACAACATCCAATTTAGAAGATAAAATCTCATTGTTTTTCACAACATTATCACAATCATTTTTGTTTTTCAAAACTTCAATCTCTTTAAGGGCAAGTTCAAGTTGAGATCCAAGTGAGTCACGTTCACTAGTAATCTCTTCTTTCTCTTGCAACACCGATTCAAAAGTTGAACATAAATCCTTCATCTCTTCTTTTAAATCAAAATGTTTCTTTTTCAAAGAGTTATGTTTTTCCACAAAATTTTCAAGTTTAGATGCAAGTTCTACATTTAAATTTTGAACTTCAAAGCATCCATGACAATATGAACTAGAGCTATCATCTAGTTGAGAATCCGAATGTACCTCAAGGGAGTCTTTCCCTTGGACCATGAGGCAATGCTCTTCGGACGTGTCTCTCCTAGATCTCCTCAACTTGTTGATAATCACGGGTAGCTCGGGAGACGTCAAAATGCTCCAAACTGCAAAAGCCGAGTCATAATGATCAAAAACATGTAATAGATCTTCATTAAGAGATGCTCTAAGTGTTTTAAGTGAAAGTGCATTGGCTTTCTTATGCTTGCTACTATTTGGGAAGGATTCCATAGTGGAGGCTTGATAAACTAGATGTCCTAGTGTTTTTAAATGCCTACTCATATTGGCCTTCCATGTATCAAGTCTAAAATGGTCAAACATAGGAGGGCTATCCATGAGTACAAACTAGTATGTGTGCAAATGAAGATGCAAATGAAGATTAGCAAACCAAGATCTCACTCCTAGGTGGTTAAACCTAAATATCAGGAGCGCTAGCTCTGATACCAATTGTAATCACCTAGAGGGGGGTGAATAGGTGATATAGCTAATCTATGAACTAAATACGGAATTTAAAAACTTAATAGCAATGAGCACTCAAGTGCAATCAACAAGTGATGCACACACAACCAAACCAAGCATATAAGTATGAATGCACAATATGAAAAGATGCAAGGCACAAAGTAAAGAGAGAGAGAGAGAGAGCCAATGGATCAAGCGCAAACAACAAGATATGTTTCGAGGTTCGAGCCCCTAGCTCTACATCCCCGCCTTCGACACACGAAGGATTTCCAATCCACTAGCTTGTCCACAAAGGACTCCCACCGAGGGAACCTCCACCGAGGATTTGGGCAATCACAATTACAAGGAGTACCCAACTCCTCTCCTTACAAACTCAACCTCCTCCTTGAGGCACAATTTCAAGCCAACAACAATCACCTCACAACTTAAGGGATTTCCACAAACCAATACAATGATCACCTCACAACTTGAGGGATAAAACCCAATAGCACAACTTTCTCAACACAATGAGGGAAAGGCACAAGCCAAGCTAAGATAGGGTTTACAACTTAGTGGTTTCAAACAACAACCACAAAACAATCTCTTCTCCCACACAAAGATCCTATAGAATAAGATAATAGATTTTAGCTCAAGTGTGGAGAAAACCAAAGGAATGGAAATCAATAACTCAAAGAAAATCCTTGGGAAATAATAGAAACCAAGATAGTGAAGTTTAATCAAAAACTTTTCCCAAAAACCCTTTTCTTTGAAATTCCAAACCCTAGCAAAAACTCAAAATAGATTGTTTAATTTGAATTCAAAAACTTCTTTTTATTGCTGTAAAAACACCAGAGAGTATGAAAATATTCGCACAAAAAATCTTAGATAAAAACTCTTGCAAATGGGGTATTTATAGGCAAATCTGGAAACTAGCCGTTGGCAGCAGATTTTGCCAAAATAACCCTGCCGGTCGACCGCTCGGTCGACCGTCCAACGGTCATATTCTGATCGTTGACAGCAACCGGTCGACTGCCCGGTCGACCTAAACAAACAGAGAGCAACCTGCTCTCAGTCGCTCGACCGTGAGGTCGACCGGCCCAAAAGGCAGCCAGCGTGCACGTATCCGTGCACGTCGGTCGACCCATACGGTCGACCGGCTACTTGGTGCGGTCGACCGTCAGGGTCGACCGACCTAGCCTGGCAGAGACTGTTTGGTCAGAAAAACTGAGGAATTAAATATCCAATAAATTCTTGTAAACTATTAAAAATCCCCAAAAATAGTTTTGACAATATGCATTGATATATAAACATGCGATAAACATTTTACCTCAAATATCAATCAATATGAACTATTTTTGTGTCTAATCATTTTTACCAAAACTTGTATTTTCTAAAACTTGGATTTTTGAATAGAAAATACATTTTATCCAAAATTCATTCAAATACATGAAATCACCTAGAGGGGGGGTGAATAGGTGATGGCTATATGATAATGGCAATAATGCGGAATTTAAAAAATTTAACTCTAAACAATTAGCACAATACAATATTTCTTGCAAGTAAAAGACAATGTAAAATTGCAAGTAATAAAAGAGATAGAGTTAGAAGAATTTGAGCAAACGCAAACACGCCGATATGTTTCCGAGGTTCGAGCCACGCTCTACGTCCCCGCCTTCACACTTGAAGGATTTCCACTATTGAGGATCCCACCGGATCAACAATACAAGGACAACACTTGTCCGTCTCCCGTGATGACACTTCACCACCTTGAGCACACTAGCTCGCCTTGAGGCCGATGCCTCTACAACTTCACTCAATTACAAAGGAAGTGATCACACTTGATCACTTTACAAAAGAGCTCACTAAGCACAATCCTAAAACCAAATAGGAGACTTAGAGTATGGGATTGTGTAGTGCAAAACAAGAGAGAAGTAGAGGAATAGGCTCCAAGTAAGGTGTATGGAATTTGGCTTTGGAGAGAAAAATCTTTTCTAAACTTAAACTTTGGAAATCTTGAAAACTCTTGTAAAAACTCTTGATATTCCTTTTAAAATTGTTAGTCATGTCACTTGAAGTGACTACCTATTTATAGGGGTCAAAAACTGCTCAAGAGATTCGTTGGAGACAAATCCCTAAAGTCAAAGAGTCAGAAAATATAGCTGTTGAGTCTGTCAGAACTTTTGACAGAGTCCCGGTCGACCGGGTCGGTCGACCGCCAACGGTCAAAAATCCGACCGTTGGGGCTCACCGGTCGACCGGGTCGGTCGACTGGCAATTTCCAGAGAACAAAGGGTTTGGGCCGGTCGAGTATCGGTCGACTGCCGGTCGACTGATACGCACATGCACAGTTGTGCATGTCGGTCGAGTGCCGGTCGACTGCCGGTCGACCGGGCACTGTGAGTTCTGTAAAAACAGAATTTACAGACCTGGAAAATTTGGATTTTGGTTTTTGGGTCTTGGGTTAAATACTTTGGTCTTGAAAAATCATAGAGTATGAGCATGTGTCATACTACTATCAAGGTAAAATACTTTGATAAAAAATCTTTTGATAAAACTTGATTTTCCATAAAATGTTTTTCCAAAAACTAGTCTTTCTAAAATCGTATTTCCAAAATAAATATGTTATATAAAAGCTAAGTTGGAAATGATTTAGAAAGTCTTTTTGAAGCCATAAACCACTCTAGAAAATGTGTGTGTGTGATATCCCATATCTCTACTTCTACTATTTAGTTTTGACAAAATATCTAAAATGAAAATAAACAAAATACAAATCTTGGATTCTTGATCTTTTTCTTGATCTATTCTTCAACGCAAATTCCCGAAGCTTCCTATGTGCTTTAGCTTGGGAATGCAAATCTTGGGCGAACTCCAAAAGTGTGAGTCTTTTAGCGGAGTCGTCAAAATCTGTTTCTTGAACCTGAAATACTTTTAAACAAGATTATTAAATACATAACTAAATACGTTTTGCTATCATCAAAATAACCGGGATAATGGCCTTTGGGCCAACAATCTCCCCTTTTTTGATGATGGCAAAACATATGTAGTTATCACAAGATATTTTGGGTAGAGTCTTCAAATGAAGCTCCCCCTCAACACAAGCATATATAAAAATCATACTCAGGCATATTATCACAATTGATAAATCATAAACATCATATATCCATGCCCATAGAAAATATCAACTACTCATGTCATATCATAGATAAAAGGAAATGAGTCTCAACATGACATAAATACATAACACAAAAGATACATGTCCACAACACAAAAATAAAAGGTGTCCAACACAACAAAATAAGTCAATTACATAACAAAATAACAAAAGTGTCACAACAAAATATCTCTCTCTCCAAATATCTCTCCCCCTTTTTGACATCATCAATAAAGGGGAGGTCACTCATCAGCATCATCAGCAGCATCACTCAGTGGCCTCGTCATCCTCCTCCTCGTCATCACCAGAGGCCTCAGCCATCGTCTGATCATCACCATCATCTGAGGAAGAAGAGGAATCTACCTCCTCTGTATCCAAGGCATCAACTTTGGGGCGCGGTGGTGGAATAGAGACGCGAGCTCTGGGAGGGAAAGGAGGACCAGTGGCAGGGAGTCGACGAGCACCCGGAGTCCCATCAGGAACGACTATGTCAAATTTTGTGAACAGAGACTGAAACTGAACATCCACAAATCTCATGGATTCAGCCATATAAGACAAGTCGTTTCGGACCTCCGCCCGAAAAGCAGCATCCATAGCAACACGAGACTCCATATCTGCACGAAGTGCAGAGACTTGCTCACCGACCCAGGCTTGATGTGCCTCGATCTGCGAGCGGAGCTCAGAAGAAGAAATACCCTGAAACTCAGGAGCAGGAAAAGCAGGGCCTGGAGCTGGATCAGGAGCAACAGGAGGAATAGGTGGTGGTTGCACAGGTGCGTGTCTACGCAACTGAGCTTCCATCATCTTCAAAGCAGTAGCATTGATATCAGATGAGGGTTTAGAAGGGGCTTGACCAGAAAGATCAAAATCTAAAGCCTTAAGCAGATGGGTAATGAGCATGCCATAAGGCAGACTCCTACCAGCAGTGCGGATCTGATCACAACTCATGTGAGAGGCGATAACTCGAGAGAAATTTATCTTAATGCCTTTAAGGAGGCAGTAGATAATCAAAGGAACAGGTCCTCGAGCATGACTGAATTCACCAGATTTAGGCACGATGTTGTGGAAAATAATCTTAGCAAGAACTTGAGATTGGAGGGAATACTGACTCACAATCTCATTCCTCACCAAGTCGGGATTGTCATCCTGGTGAATGAGAGTGGATGCGGTGAGCGAAGACTCACCCTCCGGATATTCTGCAAAGTCATGAAGGTCATGAGAGTAGACATCTATTCCATCAGTGGAAAGATGAAGAATCCTAGCAAACTGACCTAGGGAAATATTTATATCCCTACCCATCACACGAGAGGTGATCCGGTTCCCACTAAATTCGAAGTTAGCATAGAAGTATGGAACCAAGGATGTGTAGACCTTCTCCCTGATGGAAAGGAAATCCACAAGGTTGTTGGTACGGAGAATGTGGGGTATATCAAGGTGTTCAAAGTCATGGATAGCCACATACCTACCCGAAATTGTGTTCCTAGGGGCTAGATGAGTGTAACGGTCAGAGGCTAGATCGTTACGCAACAAAGGATCAGTTCTAGGAGCTTGAGAAGAGGATTGGGCAATACCCTTTCTTTCTCGGTTCGAGATCTTTTAGGGGGCATGATAAAAATGAAATTTTTAAGGTTTTGGCACGATCTAGATGATAAGTAACCTAAAGTAGAGACAATGGAACAATTATATCTAAGCTAGAAGTGGAAAACTGAAGTAAAAATCCGATTTTTACCTTGTTGAAAATTTTTGAAACCCTAGCCGAAAATCTGGAATTTTTGATGATCCGCTGGTTGGATCGACCTGAGATTTGAGATCTGGAGTAGGAAGGAGAAGTACGAAGTGGGTTTTAAAAGAATTGAAGATCAGATGAGCGGATTGAAAGTTGGAAATTTTTGAGAAGAGGGGCTCCTGCGGTTCGCTGAGAGGAAAAGTGAGAGTGAGAGAGAAACAGTGAAGAAAAATCACAAATATAAGCCATAATTCGACGATCGGTCGACTGGGGTTAAGGGCCGGTCGACCGAAAAGATACAGAGAGTCACGCACTCGGATCGGTCGACTGGTCCTATAAAACAGTCGACCGGTAGCAGAAATAAAAATCCAAAATTTTCTCTCAGGCAGCGCCGGTCGACTGGGGTTAGGGTCCGGTCGACTGGTGCTGTCTGAAAATCTGCTACCAGATTCTGACCCAAAAAAAAAAATTAAAAAAAATTATAACAAATAAAATATGATATATTATAACATACAGGGATACAACAACCAGTTTTAAATCTTCATTTACATCAACTTCACACAAAATGTTTTAATTTTGTTTTACATATTTAAACAAAGATATAAAGATGTTGAAGCCGAATACCCAGTGACGGGTTCTGAACTTCATCCTCTTGATTCCTCTTGAATGAGTTGAGGCGCGCAATTGCCATCTTAAGGTATTTGTTTAAACAAGAAATTTTGATTATTAATTTATACTTTTGAAAAATAGTATATACATATAGATACATTCTCAAACAACATGGACATGTGGACAAATATGACATGAGGCATAAAAATACAAGATATGGAAATTAACACAAGGTATGTACACAACATGATAGAAAAGTAGTTCTATATAAGCATGTATCAATGGAATACAAAAGCAAACTATCAATTCTATACACATGTATACATTACCAAAAATCAACAACTATTTTAAAATGGAGATGTTACCAATTTAAGGGCAATCTCCAAAAATAGGTGCCTCCACGATAGCGATGCAAGCTAGATTTGAACTTTGAGCTTAGTTGCATCTACCACCCGGGCACCGTCTCCCCCTAAGTCTTGGAGGAAGTAGATCCACCTGTATCACCTACATTTGGAGGATCTTTTGGTACCCAAATCTTTGAGGGTCCTTTGGGGTTAGTACCGGGGCGAACCCAAACATATTTATTATTAACATTATTTTTAGCATAACAAAACTTTTCTAAATGGCCTTTGCGGCCACAATGCGTGCAAACATAAATTCTACCACTACCATACATAAATGCATGCTTATGAGTGTGTGCATGTTTTCGTGCATGTGTATGTGTATGAGGTGCATGTTTCCCTTGGGGTATTCCCTTAGGAAATTTAGAAGCTATCTTTTCAAGTCAAATGCATAACTTTTTAAATTTGAGTCCAAAACTTCAACACGTTTTTGGATCTCAACAAAATCATTTTTGTCAATAGAAACCATGGGGTTTTACCCTTATTTGCAAGTTTATACTTATCAAAATCAATTTTCAATTTTTCAAATGAACTAGACAAAGTATTTTTCTCATTTACAACTATTTCAAATTTATTTTTCAAAAACTCATTTTCCCTTTTTAATTTCTTATTATGAGATTGTGAAATCTCATACCTATGTTGCAATTCTTCAAAGACATGTGCAAGTTCATCCATTGTTAAATCATCATCTTCTAAAGTAGTTTCAAGGGTTACCTTAGAAGTGTCCTCTCCTTGTGCCATGAAGCACATGTTGGCGGCGTCGTGCTCCTCTTCGGATTCGGAATCCGTATCATCCCATGTAGCGGCCAACGCTTCTTCTTCTTCCCGTGCTTGGAGGTGGTTGCTTGAAGAGCGGGACACTCGGCAATTAGATGACCGATCTTCTTGCAATGGAAGCAAGGACCGGGTTCTTCTCTTTTCTTCTCATACCTTCCTTGAGGTCTCCCTCTTCGGAAGTTGCTTTGCCGTCCCTTCTTGTAGAACATCTTGCCCACCTTCCGGATGAGCATGGCGAAGTCCTCATCGCAATCATCCGATGAGTCGTCCTCCTCAATGGTAGGAGTGGCTTTGAAGGCTATTGATTTCTTCTTGGGTGCCTCCCTTTCTTCTCGTACCTTCATCTCCATCTCATGTGTTTTGAGATTTCCGATGAAGCGGAGAAGTCCATCTCCTCCTTGTCATTTAGCTCCTTGAGGGTTGTCGCCTTGACTTCCCAAGCTTTGGGAAGAGCTCGAATCACCTTCCTTATCTTTGATCGTTATCAATCTTGTCACCTAAGGAAGAAAGAGCATTAGTTATTTTTGTAAAACGGGTGAGCATGTCATCAATGCTCTCATTATCAAACATATAAAAGTTCTCATATTGAGAACGTAGCAAGTCAACTTTGGCTCTCTTGACTTGAGACGTTCCCTCATGAGTCACAATGAGTATGTTCCAAACCTCAAATGCGGATTTACAATTTATTATGCGTGCAAGGTCATCTTCATTCAATGCTTGGGTCAATGCATATTGTGCCCTAGCATTAGCCTCATAGTCTTTGGAAGTATCCTCGGACCATGTGCTCTCATCACTAGTGGGTTCAATAAAATCTTTGGTAATGGCCCTAGCTACCCTAACTCCTAGGGATTTAAGGAAGAGATTCATTTTCACCTTCCAAATAGGGAAGTTTAAACCATCAAACTTGGGTGGGGATTTAATGCTAGAAAAGTCCATGGATGCCATGAATGCACAAGCAAATGTAAATGCAACACAAATGTATATGGCCAAATATGGATCTCCCTAAGGTTGTTAGACCTAAGTTGTAGGGTTAGGCTCTGATACCAATTGAAATCACCTAGAGGGGGGGTGAATAGGTGATGGCTATATGATAATGGCAATAATGCGGAATTTAAAAAATTTAACTCTAAACAATTAGCACAATACAATATTTCTTGCAAGTAAAAGACAATGTAAAATTGCAAGTAATAAAAGAGATAGAGTTAGAAGAATTTGAGCAAACGCAAACACGCCGATATGTTTCCGAGGTTCGAGCCACGCTCTACGTCCCCGCCTTCACACTTGAAGGATTTCCACTATTGAGGATCCCACCGGATCAACAATACAAGGACAACACTTGTCCGTCTCCCGTGATGACACTTCACCACCTTGAGCACACTAGCTCGCCTTGAGGCCGATGCCTCTACAACTTCACTCAATTACAAAGGAAGTGATCACACTTGATCACTTTACAAAAGAGCTCACTAAGCACAATCCTAGAACCAAATAGGAGACTTAGAGTATGGGATTGTGTAGTGCAAAACAAGAGAGAAGTAGAGGAATAGGCTCCAAGTAAGGTGTATGGAATTTTGGCTTTGGAGAGAAAAATCTTTTCTAAACTTAAACTTTGGAAATCTTGAAAACTCTTGTAAAAACTCTTGATATTCCTTTTAAAATTGTTAGTCATGTCACTTGAAGTGACTACCTATTTATAGGGGTCAAAAACTGCTCAAGAGATTCGTTGGAGACAAATCCCTAAAGTCAAAGAGTCAGAAAATATAGCTGTTGAGTCTGTCAGAACTTTTGACAGAGTCCCGGTCGACCGGGTCGGTCGACCGCCAACGGTCAAAAATCCGACCGTTGGGGCTCACCGTCGACCGGGTCGGTCGACTGGCAATTTCCAGAGAACAAA
The DNA here is from genome assembly GCA_038442645.1 of Agave tequilana. Taxonomy (NCBI): domain Eukaryota; kingdom Viridiplantae; phylum Streptophyta; class Magnoliopsida; order Asparagales; family Asparagaceae; genus Agave; species Agave tequilana. Next base: position 328,437 of record JAVJIF010030420.1, read on the forward strand.
GGGTTTGGGCCGGTCGAGTATCGGTCGACTGCCGGTCGACTGATACGCACATGCACAGTTGTGCATGTCGGTCGAGTGCCGGTCGACTGCCGGTCGACCGGGCACTGTGAGTTCTGTAAAAACAGAATTTACAGACCTGGAAAATTTTGGATTTTGGTTTTTGGGTCTTGGGTTAAATACTTTGGTCTTGAAAAATCATAGAGTATGAGCATGTGTCATACTACTATCAAGGTAAAATACTTTGATAAAAATCTTTTGATAAAACTTGATTTTCCATAAAATGTTTTTCCAAAAACTAGTCTTTCTAAAATCGTATTTCCAAAATAAATATGTTTATATAAAAGCTAAGTTGGAAATGATTTAGAAAGTCTTTTTGAAGCCATAAACCACTCTAGAAAATGTGTGTGTGTGATATCCCATATCTCTACTTCTACTATTTAGTTTTGACAAAATATCTAAAATGAAAATAAACAAAATACAAATCTTGGATTCTTGATCTTTTTCTTGATCTATTCTTCAACGCAAATTCCCGAAGCTTCCTATGTGCTTTAGCTTGGGAATGCAAATCTTGGGCGAACTCCAAAAGTGTGAGTCTTTTAGCGGAGTCGTCAAAATCTGTTTCTTGAACCTGAAATACTTTTAAACAAGATTATTAAATACATAACTAAATACGTTTTGCTATCATCAAAATAACCGGGATAATGGCCTTTGGGCCAACAATACAAAAATATGATATTTAAACACTTTGAAGCATGATGCATATAGATAAAATCCATTATACATGAAACACATACATATCATGATTTTTGACTTTAATACCAAAAATATGTTTTGTTAGAAATACCAAAACATAAAACACATGAAATAGATTATCAAACTAAGTTTGTTTAAATAGTTGAAGCATGCATGTATATAGAATAAATCTAATATACACTAAACCATGTAAACTTGTTTTGATATGAAATCTATTTATGAAAAACCAAGATCGGTTAAACCTAAAACCGAAAACCCAAAACATGAAATGTGTGTGTGTGAACTTGAGCATATCATACTATTCTAATCTTTACAATATGGATCTAAATACAAAACTAAACTAATGGATACCTAAGTCTTCTTGTAGAGCGCAATCTCCAAGCCGACTCGATCCAAACCGTGATTCACCGAGCTTGACTCCAATGAGTGCTAGATATCATCTTTGATGCTTAGGCCCTTGAATCACCTTATGAAAGCTTCCAAAACATCTTGTTGAAGCTAATCACCTACTAATATCTTGATTAAAGATCTGGAACTAAAAATCACAAGATTATTAGTACATATAACTACATGAGTTAATAATCATCAAAACTAGAGTGGAAGGCCTTTGGGCCAACAAGATAAAAACAAGTAATAAGCATGCAAGATATAATAAAAGACAAAGAGAGAGATAGCAATCGCAAACACAAAGGGTTTGTTTCGAGGTTCGAGCACACTTGCTCTACATCCCCGCCTTCGACACACGAAGGATTTCCACTATGCAAGATCCCAACGGATCTCTCCCCGGTGCCGCAATACCTACAAGCCCTCGGACTCCCAAGTCCCGTACACATGCAAGCCCACTAGCTTGCCGAGGCCGCACCTCACACCACGAGTTCACAACCGAACTCAAAACCACCACGAGCACACTTGCCCGTTTCCTCAAAGAACAAGAAAAGATCTCTTGGTGATCTAGACACTTGATCACCAAATAAAAACTCTCACAACACAATCCTATGGATAAATAGACAAGGATAGCTCAAGTGATTGTGAGAAAAGCAAGGATTGAATCTATGGTGAAAACCACAAGAAATCACTTTAAACACTCTTAATAAAAACTCCCTTTTAGATGGCAAGAATTAGCTCTCAAATGTGTGGAGAAAACCTTTTGAAAGAGTAGGAAAAACTGGCTCTAAAGTCTCCTCGAAATCTTAGTCCCAGACAATGACAAAACCCCCATTTATATAGGCCAGAAAAATATAGCCGTTGGGGTCTGTCAGACCTGTCGGTCGACCGCCAACGGTCAAAAATCCGACCGTTGGAGCCTCCGGTCGACCGCCCGGTCGACTCAAAAGAACAGAGAGCACTGCTCTCAGTTCCGGTCGACTGTGTCGGTCGCCCGGCTTTTGCCAGGTCAAGGCGTGCACGTCCGTGCACGTCAGTCGACCCATCCGGTCGGCCGACTTCAGAATCGGTCGACCGGACCGGTCGGCCGCTGAAGCCTGAAATGCTGAAAACTGGGATTTGAAAGTTTGTCTTTTTGGTTCACTAAAATCCCATAAATACTTAGAAAATCTACAAAAATAGTTTTACCAATATACTTTGATAAACAAACATGCTTGCACAAAATCAAGGCATGTTATAAAAGATTGGACTATTTTGTAAGTAGGAAAATATTGGCTCAAATGAAAACTGTTTTTCTAAAACATGTTTTTCCAAAACTTGTTTTTCCATAACTTCACAAAATACAAAAACAAGATATTTTAAACTTATTAAAGCATAGTGTGTATGGATATGATCCACTACACAATTAAGATGAAATATCTATGTTTTGATATTTAGCATATAACATGGTTTTGGTTAAAGGATATGTATATAAAGAAATACCAAAAACCAACATGATGTTTTTCCAAAATGAAAGTCTTTTCTAAAACTGAAAATTCTTTTATGAAAAGACATTTAAATCAAGAGTGTGTGTGTGATATAGACTTGAACAATCCACCAACTATTCTATCCTTTACATTTTAACTAAAAACAAAAACAAAATCTTATACCTAGACACAAGTCTTGATCTTGAAGTCTTCCTTGAAGTCTTCTCTTCTTCTTGACTTAGTCCAAATGCAATCCAACGAGCTTGACTCTTGATGTGGTCTTGATGCATAGGCTCGTGAATCAACCGGTGCTAGCTCCAAACTATGTCTTTAAATCCTTTGTTGAAGCTCCACACCTACTAAGATCTTGATCATAAATCTGTCACTAATTAAGCACAAGATCATTAGTACTATAACTACATGAGTTTGATCATCATCAAAACTAGAGTGATGGGCCTTTGGGCCAACAATCTCCCCCTTTTGATGATGACAAAACTCATGAAGTTATATATGCATGGATTAAAGTAAAGCTTCAAAGAAGCTCCCCCTTAACTCATGCATAACAAAAAGATAAATAGATATGCAATGTATGCTCATAAACATGTATGCAAATGTATGGAGATAAACCAAATCAAATCTTTTTCTCCTATTTGCAAAACAAAACATATGTGCATAAAACATAAATTCTACTAATCATGCATATAAACCACAAATTTTTCTCCCTTTTGTCAATCATCAACAAAGGGGTTAAAACAAAACAAATTTTCTCCCCCATTTTGTCCGAAGCAAAGAACCAATGAAGGGGTAATCCAAATTATGCAATAAAGGTTATATGCGATATACATTCATGAAGAGGAAGACGCTAAGTTAACTTCCCTACACATATGCATTACATGAAGAAGGGATGATAAGCCCAATTCACATAACACATATTATGTAATGCATAAGAGGAGATGTGAAGCTCCTCCTACACACGTGTACCGTATAAAGAAGAGATGTTAAGCTTCTCAATACAAGATACACTCAACATGAATCTATATGTAGAAGAGATGTTAAGCTCTCCTTGCATATAGGCAATATAAATCAAAAATTTTGAATTTTCTTAATAAAACAAATTTTTAATTTTGATATCAATTAGAAAATGATCAATTGTAAAAATAGTGATCAATAGTAAGATAATGATCAACCATATTGATACCAATATAAAAACTAATGCATAAGCTTGAAAAATAAGATTTGAATTAAGCTTAGCATCAACAAACTTTGTGCTTTAAAAATGTAAATCTATTTAAATTCAAGCACAAAACAAATCATATATATGTATGAAAAGAATATACCAATAGAAATTAATACTATTTGAATTTAGGCATACATATATAAAAAATATGAGTATATACAAAGAGAGTCATATTGATACCAATTGAAAATAGCCAATGATACCAATAGAAAAATAAGCTTAATTGTATATATCATATAATCTACCACATGAAGAATTCGAACTAGTTAAATGAAAATGTTTGAAAACTAGTACGGAATCCTTCAATCAAGGAATAAAAATAAAAATGGCAATAAAGCTTAATATTCCTTTAAATGAGACAATATGAAAATCATCATAAATTTAAAAAAAATTATATTTCAAGGTATATGTATGTTTTGACAACACAAGAAGTATACATACATATCCCTAAAACACAATTGAGTCCATATATATAGATTTGCATGAAAGGCAAATGACTCAAGAGGTATCCATGTATATCTTAAGGTTTGTCAAAATAAACATATACATGAAAAGAAAGCACATGATCATAGCACAAATCCAAAATGAGAATACAAGTTTAAAAATGTAATGATCATCAAAACTAGACTATACTAGCACACCTAATGGGCACAAATAAGCAGTCAAACCCAATCATATATAGATTTATTTGTGGTCCATAATGTGTACAAGTATAAATCCTAGTGTTGACAAATACTAACATTTAAACTAATATTCAAATCATGAAGCATTAAATTTTGAGAACTCAAAAGAGTTTATCCATATTATTGTAAAATAGGATCATGTGTATATCTTAAAAACTATTTGAAGAATAAATAACTAGTATAAATTGTTTTTGAAAAGCTAGTTAAAAATTCTTCAAATACATCAAATCATATGTTTTTCATAAAACATAACTAAATACACAAATATTTAATCACTCATGGTCTATAAAGCTCAAAATAATCTTGAAATGAAGATGTGAGTGTTAAAAGATCATGTAAATAGCATTATTATGAAAATAGTCATTTAAGCTCAAAAAGATCATAAGTCACATTTTTAACAAAACAAGAAAAATCAATTTTCATTGAAACACTAATCTTCATGGTATTTGTATGATTTATCCAAAACTAACAATACACATACATATCCCAAGTATAAAAGAGTCTATTAATGATATTTGCATAAAGGCAAGAGACTCACGGGTATTTATGTATATTTATTAGATTTGAATTAAAAATACATATGAAGTAAATCACTAAAATAGGCAAAACATGTATAAAAGAGAATCATCAAAACTAGATTATACATATGCATAAAGTGGATACAAATGAGCATGAAGTTCAATCATATATGAATCATTAGTAATTCACTATTTGTATATGTATAAATGCACGTTTGACACATTCTACATCTAAAGCATGTTATTACCACATGAAGCATATCAAAATATAAAATATGAACATGCTATGAATATGATAAATGGACAAGTATGAACATAAATAAAATAGGAGTTTAGAGATTGTTACCAACTCCAAAGCTCCAAATATGGTGGTCATCCCACCAAATTCTCCTTGATAGCGGTGCTCCAACTATGTGTTCTTTAAGTTCAATTGCACCCACCATCAAGGCACCAAATCTCTCACGTTTTGAGAGATCCCTGACCTACATCAAACACACAAGGTGGGAGTTTTGGTACCCATATTTTCTTGGGTCCTTTAGGATTAGTCTTGTAAGGAACCCAAAAATTTTTAAGCAAAATTAAAAAGATCTAATCTATCATAACAATATTTTGCTAAATGGCCTTTGCGGCCACAATGTGTACAAGTGTACACCTTAGTATGCTTATGTGAATGATTGTGATCGTGTTGTGCAACATAAGCAAATGCATGGTTATGATGTGCATGAATGTGTGGAGTTTGTTTCTTTGAAAACATTGACTCCAACCTAGAATGATTAAAAGCACAAGAGTTCAAAGTTGAACTCAAACCATCTATTTTATTTTTCAAATCTTTAATCTCATTAGTGGTGGCATGTAAAGCATGATGAGATATAGAATCATTTTTTTTCTTTTTAGAGACAAAATCTTTTTCTTTTTCAACAAATTTTCTTTTCAAAGTAATATTTTCTTGAAACCAACTTCTTTTTGTTTTTCCACCAAATCAATTTTATTTCTCAAAGATGTGTTTCCTTCACATAAATCATTCAATTTAGACATAAGGGAAACATTTTCATTTTTAAAATCTCATTCTCTTTTCTAAACATGCAATCTTATTTCTAAATGAATCTTGTTCTATATGCATGCAAGCAATGTTCTTTTTCAAATTTTTATTATCTTTCTTAATTATGTCATATTTCTCAAGCAAAAATTGGCAAAATGCAGTGAGCTCATCATATGACATGTCTTCATCATCTAGCTCGGATTCGATATTTACCTCAAGGGGGTTATCCCCTTGGACCATGTAGCATACGTTGGAGGTGTCGCTTCCAACGTCCGAATCGCTCCCGGCATAATATAGATCCTTTTCGCCAAGGGAGGTGATGATGTTCCAAACTACAAAAGCCGAATCAATGTTAGCAACCCTAAATAAGTAATCATCATTTAGGGTACTCTTCAAAGCATTTAGGGCTTTTGCATTAGCCACAATATACTGGCTATCATTAATATATGAATCTTTAATTGTAGCAAGATAAACATGAATGCCTAGGGCCTTGAGGTACATAGACATCTTAACCTTCCAAATTTGGATGTTAAGAATGTCAAATGTGGGTGGTGACATGAAGTCCATGGTGTGTGTACAAAATATGTGAATAGCCTAAAATGGAGGATCTTTAACTCTAGGTTGTAAGACCCAAATCAAGAGCACTTGGCTCTGATACCAATTGAAAATCACCTAGAGGGGGGTGAATAGGTGATGGCTAATCTAATGGTCACTAAATGACAAATAATGCAGAATTAAAAACTATTATGACCAAATTAAACTATTGCACTAAACACCACGTATAACACAAGAGTGTAGCCGAATTCCCCATGAAGGGCTCTGGACTAACTCCTCTAGATTCCCCTTGAATGGGTTGAGGTGCCGCGTTGGCTCTCTAGGTTGAATACGAGTGTTAGTAACAATCCCAAGCAAATATTCAATTAAGCACAAAGTATATCTAGCATGAAAGATAAAGACAAGTAATAAGCATGCAAGATATAATAAAAGACAAAGAGAGAGAGAGAGATAGCAATAGCAAACACAAAGGGTTTGTTTCGAGGTTCGAGCACACTTGCTCTACATCCCCGCCTTCGACACACGAAGGATTTCCACTATGCAAGATCCCAACGGATCTCTCCCCAGTGCCGCAACACCTACAAGCCCTCGGATTCCCAAGTCCTGTACACACGCAAGCCCACTAGCTTGCCGAGGCCGCACCTCACACCACGAGTTCACAACCGAACTCAAAACCACCACGAGCACACTTGCCCGTTTCCTCAAAGAACAAGAAAAGATCTCTTGGTGATTGATCACCAAATAAAAACACTCACAACACAATCCTATGGATAAATAGACAATGGATAGCTTAAGTGATTATGAGAAAAGCAAGGATTGAATCTATGGTGAAAACTCAAGAAATCACTTTAAACACTCTTAATAAAAACTCCCTTTTAGATGGGAAGAATTAGCTCTCAAATGTGTGGAGAAAACCTTTTGAAAGAGTAGGAAAAACTGGCTCTAAAGTCTCCTCGAAATCTTAGTCCCTAACAATGACAAAACCCCCATTTATATAGGCCAGAAAAATATAGCCGTTGGGGTCTGTCAGACCTGTCGGTCGACCGCCCGGTCGACCGCCAACGGTCAAAAATCTGACCGTTGGAGCCTCTGGTCGACCGCCCAGTCGACTCAAAAGAACAGAGAGCACTGCTCTCAGTTCCGGTCGACTGTGTCGGTCGCCCGGCCTTTTGCCAGGTCAAGGCGTGCACATCCGTGCACGTCAGTCGACCCATCCGGTCGGCCGACTTCAGAATCGGTCGACCGGACCGGTCGGCCGCTGAAGCTTGAAATGCTGAAAACTGGGATTTGAAAGTTTGTCTTTTTGGTTCACATAAAATCCCATAAATACTTAGAAAATCTACAAAAATAGTTTTACCAATATACTTTGATAAACAAACATGCTTGCACAAAATCAAGGCATGTTTATAAAAGATTGGACTATTTTTGTAAGTAGGAAAATATTGGCTCAAATGAAAACTGTTTTTCTAAAACATGTTTTTTCAAAACTTGTTTTTCCATAACTTCACAAAATACAAAAACAAAATATTTTAAACTTATTAAAGCATAGTGTGTATGGATATGATCCACTACACAATTAAGATGAAATATCTATGTTTTGATATTTAGCATATAACATGGTTTTGGTTAAAGGATATGTATATAAAGAAATACCAAAAACCAACATGATGTTTTTCCAAAATGAAAGTCTTTTCTAAAACTGAAAATTCTTTTATGAAAAGACATTTAAATCAAGAGTGTGTGTGTGATATAGACTTGAACAATCCACCAACTATTCTATCCTTTACATTTTAACTAAAAACAAAAACAAAATCTTATACCTAGACACAAGTCTTGATCTTGAAGTCTTCCCTTGAAGTCTTCTCTTCTTCTTGACTTGGTCCAAATGCAATCCAACGAGCTTGACTCTTGATGTGGTCTTGATGCATAGGCTCGTGAATCAACCGGTGCTAGCTCCAAACTATGTCTTTAAATCCTTTGTTGAAGCTCCACACCTACTAAGATCTTGATCATAAATCTGTCACTAATTAAGCACAAGATCATTAGTACTATAACTATATGAGTTTGATCATCATCAAAACTAGAGTGATGGGCCTTTGGGCCAACAATAACGTTACCGTTCTGAGACCGAAAGTAATAAATATCTGGTTTGGCGAGCTTTTACCATCATACGTATGTAACGTAGGTGGTTTAAACTTTGGAGGATATGGTACCGAGTCCTACTTGAGTGGATAAGGACGAGTAGTGCCTGCCTTCTTCAATTCATCCCTCTGAGTTAGGGATGCGATCTGAGCTTAGATATCTTTAAGACTTCAGCATCGATGTAAGAACTTTTCCTTAACTTCTCAGTCTTAGGTTGCTCATCTTCATTATGCTCTTCCTCATTATGAATACTCCCGGCATCATTGTTATTTCAGTTGGTGAGGAGTTGAGCGAGCATCTGTTGAATGTTGTCCAAGGCTTCTTGCTAGGCCTTGGAGGTTTGCTCTTGAGCTTTCAATCATCGACGAAGGTCATCATTACTGTTATCGGCCATATGCACCGACACTCTGCCCGTTCGCACCGAGTTGACTGTTGCCAAAGAGGCATACCCACTGTAACGCCCCGATCCCGCGGGTACGATGACGTCACTGCGATGTATATACGAAGGTCAGAAATACTCTTACATATATACGCTAAGCATCAGTACAGATAAGAATCAGAGGCAGAAGCACAGTGGTAATATACATTCCAACAGAAAAGTAAAAGTACATGGTTACCACATAGAGTGATACAACATTATAGGAATATTACATCACTAGAAAATATAAAAATACATAATACCGAGAGATATACATAAAAAAAGCTGAGAGGTGCTCACAATACAGCAAGAGGGCCTAAGGAGCCAAACAAGAGAGGAGCTGGGAGGAAGAGCTAAGGCGACGTCCAAGCTTTTGCTGCGCTATGACCACCATAGAAGGATCCGCTGCGTACTTTGATCAACTACAGTAAGGTCACCAAGGTGCAGGCTCTAGGATATGGACATGAGAATCCAGGGTTGTCAGATGCAACCCGCGAGTACATACGATAAAGCCAAGTGGCGTGCATATAAGGCATAAGTGTACATGAAAGGTGTATCATGAATATAAGCACATATGAACGTGAAATGAGACAGTAAATAAAGTAACTGTAGGAAAATCTGTTATACAAGCTCGCATTACCAATCCATGAGATTAGTACGTCGAAGGAATAATCCAAATAAGGAAACCCTCATATTTATACCCTATACCTCATGTCACTGTAATTTGAGTTTATATAACCTGACGTTACCTTCGCAATAGCATAATAATAAAACAGTATGGAAGCAATTAAGTAATCCCACAATAGCACAAGTATAAAAGGTGAACAGTACAGATCACGACTATAGCTAGTCAGATATCAGGAGCATATTATTATATTATTAAGATTCATCTGATTTGTATACATCAGTATGTGTCCTATTCCACATACCTCAGCATACAGACCGGTGAGTAAGTTATTCGAAATTGATGGAGATCGACGAACCATGCTTAGAATGGGTCTCGTACATGCCCGGGACAACAATCAAGGAGTATCCGGTACGGAGCCGGAACGTACGCTAGGTACCGGGACTTATTGTACGCCCGAACAGGAATAGGATGTCACCACTCCCACAAGATAGGCCCAGAGGCTTATGGCACAACTTGCAGGCAGGGGAGTAGGGTGCCAGTACACCCCCATGGAAGCGCCTGGTGGCCTCTAGGTCGAATTCCCCCATGGAAGCGCCTGGTGGCCTCTAGGTCGAATTTAAGTATATGGCCGCGTAACACTATAAAACCATCATAAACATAGAGACTATGTCAGTACTCAGTAGTTTCCCTCATTCCGGTATATAAGTTGTCTAATTATTATATTTTGCTTTTTTTGGGGCGGTGCGGTTTGCTAATAAAAGAACAACCCCAATCCAAAAAAAAAGGGGGGCTAGGTCTATTTCTTTTTTTCGTTCTTTGGCTCAGAAGGGGAGAGAGGTAGATAGGTTTGGCTTGCGTTGGGGTTTGATCTCGATCTAGGTTTTTTCTGCGCTGATGGCCGGCGTTGAGGAGAGGGTGTCGGGAAAGGTCCGCAGTCGTGAAGAGTGGGAGTCTTCGTCGAACGCCTACGGCGATCAGCAGGAGTTGCCGGGCGCTGGCGGTGGCAAGGAGAAGGTGGTGGTATCGCCGGAGGCTGGCGGTGGCAAGGAGAAGGCGGTGGCAAAGCCGTATATAGATATTGACTGGGATGAGTTGCATTCATTTTCTATTGATGGGACGGAATCGAGCGACGACGAGTACTACATAGGCGACCGTCGCTATCGCAAGATGACCGACGATGAGTGGGAACGATACTGCCAAAATGTTGAGGATAGTGATGGCTTCGACATCGAGCCCTACCCGAAGGACATTTACCCGGCCCTGGCCTCATCATGCCCACAATTGTCAACGACACCTGCATGCACTTCACCGACTTTGCAATCGGACGATACAACGCTGACAAGGTAAAATTTGGGGGGAAACGATTTTTTTTATTTTATAATCTCAGAAGAAAACAAAATGATTTTTAAAAATAAATTGATTCGATTTGATTTGCAGGGTAAAAATCTGAAGCTCATAGAAATCGTCAAGTGGAATATTATGGTTGCTGGCCCCTTCGTGTATTTCATTACCTTGAAGGCTGAAGATCCTGATGCTGGTGGCTCTGTAAATACCTATCAAGTTGAGGTGGTGAGGCTAATCCCAGAGGAAGATTCCTATGTGTCCATCTTCAGAGTTAAAGGCGAGCAGCTCGCAAACTCAGGTAAATTAAATCTGATAGCTTGAATTTTTCTTATACTGCTTGTGAAAATCTGGAGGCATTTTTTGATTCCTAATTGCATATCAGATAAATTTACAACCAATTGCGTTTAGGAAAGAAATTGGGATCAGGTTGCTGGTTCGATTTTACATGTATTTTATAAATTCATACAGCTTGTAATTGGTTTGGACATTGAGACATTGGATGGAAAAGCTGGAGTTCCTCTTAAACATTGGAAGTCAATGAACCCTCTGCATATAGTTCAAAAGATCTTAAAATTGTTCTTGCTGGAATTACTTTTGACATTTTTTTAGATAGTATAGTATAATTATAGACTATTTTTCGCACCATTGTACTTGTTCCATTCTAGCTACCCAATGACATGTGGAAGAAGTTGATGGTTCATCTAAGTTTTTTCCATCTTGCACCCAAATGGAAAATTGGAATAGGGTTTTTTGCTTATTCTTTATTCTTGTTACAAAATGGTGTCTTATGCCAATTAGTTGGAATCAACCAAGGTTAAAATCATTAGGTAGCGCTTGCTATCTCCCAAGTTAGGTCTAGCTAGCATTAAATCAGGACCTGGAGTATTTCCGGCCCTAATTTACTATAGGGTAGGATCTGGTTGTGATGGTTCTCCGATAGAGAGGTGTATAGCCTAACTTCACCATTAAGTTTGGATCAAGTCCTCATTGAATTTTAAATTATATATATGTGTGTGTAGGGATAAACTTGGGTACATGCGGAAGGATTTGAGCTGAAATTTGTCTCACTCAAAATCAATCCCACAACATTCAAATGCAAGATCCACCCTGTTGAAGTTGATCTACATTGTTTAAAGTAACTATGAATTTAAAATCAAGTGTTTTGAATACTTTTTGCCCATCAATCAATTAGGCGCAAAATAGACAGTCAAAAATAACATTTTACTTAAATCTATGACTTTAGGCATATAAATTTTTGATCTGAACATTTGATCATAATCTAAACATTTAAAAAACTCCACACACCAATTTTTGTTAGGTTTCAACTATTTTGCACCGTTAAACTAGTCAACTCACTATTTCGGTCGTTTATTTTGCACCTACTTGATGGATATGCAAAAAGTATTCAAAACTCTTGAGTTTTGATTTTTAATTATTTTAAACAATATAGATCAACTTCAACAGAGTGGATCTTGATTTGAATGTCATGGGATTGAGTGGGAAGGATTCGGGCTTGAATCCTTCCGCATATACCCAAGTCTATATATATATATATATATATATATATATATATATATATATATATATATATATATATATATATATATATAAATAAAAATTTATATCATTTAGTATCTTGTGACCCAATTAGACCCGGATCAACCTTGGTCCATATTATTGGTCCTGAAGCTGACCAAAGTTACATTCAATCTTTTTGGTTTGAACCTCTAACCATGTCTTGCTGGTCCAGGTAAAATCCAGGTCTTGATCGGGTTCATGATCGGTCTGGTGTAGAAAATGGTTCAATTTTTATTGTTCATACTCCTTATAGTGATATTTATGCTCATGATCATTTTCTTAACATTATCTTTTTAGGGTAAACTATGTTATCTATTCAATGTTTCAGAGTAAACCTTCTATCAAAAGATGTTTCACAGTAAACCAATTATCTTTCCTATAATTTTTGTCACACTTTGGACCCCTTAGCTTTATAACCACTAACGTGTTGATTTTATGTTAAGCTGACATTTTGAAGATCCTTTTTATGAAGAAATTTTCCCTTCTTGCAATGCAAACATCCCCTACAATTTCAAAAATTGGATTAATTATTAAAGCTATCCTTATAACAATCACCTCAAAAGAATAACCCTAACCTTATCCCTCATCCATCATCATCCTTGTCTCTAGTCCAAACCCGAACTCAAAAACCCAATCCTATACCCATCTCTAAACCAAATGTTATTCCTTAGCCCGACCTCATGTTATCAAAAAATGCAAGACCCTAGGTGATATATGATTTGGATAGAACGTTCCACTTTGGAACATTATCAATGTGAAATGATGATACTAGTTTTCCGGGATTTCCATAACTCTTAAGCTCTTCAAGACTTTGACATGCACACGGTCTTCAATTTCATTGCAATTAATGAAGCGAGTTTGAACATGCAAAGAGAAGACACAAGCAATATTCTTTGAAAGAGATGGGAAAGAGGAAGGGATAGTTATGATAAAGAACTAATGATGCACACACACGCGCGCGTGCGTGTGTGTACAGAGAGAGAGAGAGAGAGTCGCGCAGTTGCAGCTATGGGTGGGTGTGCGTGCATGTGTGAATAAATACAACTTTTTAGGCAAAGAATTCGCAAATAGAAGATTTTGTGAGTAAGGAGAGGTGCACCTGGATTACTGAATAATTTTTGACTACCAAAGTAATATGCTTATACTTATACGTACACATACACAACAGCGAATCCTTCGTGATCTTATAAATTCATTCATTTTTATAGATACATGTATTTTGTTTCCCAAAGTTCAAAGAAGACTACCTCCAGCATACCATGTTTCTTTAGTAACATTCTATCCAATAATATTTGTTCTACATATTGATTCTGCAGAATCCTTACTCCAACTCTAAAGTTATATGCTTGCCTAAATCTTCCCTAACTTGACTCACTTTAACCTAGGCATATCCATTCCCTATTTGTCCCTATTCCTAGCCCTAATGTAAGACAAGTTTTAACTTGAATTCTCTCCCAACCAAAACCCGCATATCCAGACCTATTTTTTCAGGTTAGGTTTACGTTTGAGTTAGTAACAAGTATTAGGTTCAAAGTTCAGTGTCAGATTCAAGCTAGGTGTTTGGTGATGATTTGGGATTCACTTAGAGATATGAACCTCTATATATACATGGTTAGGGTAGGGAAAAAATGACAATTAACCATTTCATTAAACTGATTATTTAACACGAATATTGCAATTTTGAATTTTTATTGTGATGAAGGTTATATTAACATAGGCATTAAAAGAAATTAAATCCTTATCATTTTAGTGATTTTTAATATAGGTTAAATTACCCAGAATAGTCTGAAACTATGTGGGAAAATAACTATGGTAAAGTGGTTCTTCAGCTCATGCAGTGTCCTTTTAACTACCGACAACCCTTAAATGTGGATAGTGTTGAAAATCGAATAATAGGAAGTCTTATCTTGCAAAACACCATGCATATTAATTTGAGCTCTTGGCTCATGGTATGTAGTTTTGGAGTGGTCAGTTTACGACCCTCTTGAGATCATGCCACATGTCCATCCAACATCAAACGGGCGCGCGACACGCGGCTGCTTTCAGAATCTCTGAGCGGGAGTCCTCGTTCAATTTAAACTACGAGTGGTTTAGGTAGTCAAAATGAAGACATAAATTTGATTACGAGCATCTCAATCTCTAAGCCAAATCTCTCTTTGAACTCAAGAGTTGCACATTGAGAATAGATCGACTGCATCTATAGCAGGACGCGGACTAGCAGATAGAGATAAACACCTGATCAACCGATTCAAATCAAGGCGTTTGGGTTCAAGTGCCTCTCTGATAAGTAGTTAAGATGGAATAAGATACTCAGTTAGATGAGAACTCTGTAGCCTTATCAACAGATACTATCTGTATAAATAGCATGCCCCTTTCAATGAAAAGGGGGATTGATTAAGCCTAGAAACCCTAGCGAAAGCAATTGGAGTAATTATCATTGTAAGTTTCTTCAAATCATAGTGGAATACTCTATCCCTCTCTCTCCATGGTTTTTCCTCTTTGGTTTCCACATAAAACTTGGTGTTTGCGCTGGTTTTTCTGAGATTTGATTTTTCATCTCTACAACTTTGGTGTGGATAAATTTTTAGAAATTATCTACTGCATTTGGTGCTTTCATTAAGATCTTTGAGTTCACATTCTTAAGTTCTTATCAAATACCTTAACCCTTTCTCAAAACAGCCTCACGACAACCATGGTGCACAAGAATACTGCCCGTCATGATGCCAACGCTTCCGACAAACTCGAGCCGTTGGCACTCTCTCGAGGACAGCTTGTTCAAGTGGTGATTGACCTACGACGAGGGCTGGGCGAACAATGGGCCTGGGCAGACCGTGAATGAGACCTAATCGCCATTCATCGTGACATTGCAAAACGCGAGCGAGAGGCAGAACACATGTCAACCATCAGTTACTCACGCAGATAAAGGTTCTTCGAAAATTGCAACGAATTATAGAGTTGGGTGCCTGGGAGACCCAAGTGGACACATTCTCTGAAGTTCACAAACATCTTACAACTCTAGCCGACTTTCGTTTCAAGCTAAATAAAATGTGCTCCAAAGTAACCACTCTGCATAAAGACCCCGAGAATCACGGAGCCGAACACTCATGGAAGCGAGTAAGGGGACATCATGCCTTAATACGCAAGAAGGATAACACTTCCCTTACATCTACAAAGACCTAGGACATTTCGGTCTTCACCCCTTGAAGTTACCGATTGACCAGAGCCTTCACATCATCAAGCATCAACCATGAGTGAAACTCTCTTAGCCAATCAAGCAAGACGTGAATCCCCTAGAAGCAAGGCATTGTTCTTTCACGGCAGTCGGGGGCACGCTACCTTGCATTGCTGTGCCCTCAAGAAGCATATCGATGATCTAATTCATTGTGAATATCTCGACGAGTTTATCCTCGACTTGGAGGAAGATTCAGCGATCAGAGAAATCCCAGTTCAGTCTGTCGACTAAAGCGCTCATTCATCAATCAGCACATCTTAGGACGCGAAGTCTGTCTCATTATAAAGGCGATTGAACTCTTTTTATTCGAATTGATACTATGTGAAAGCCATGTAATAATCCAATGAAAAGGTTTGGTTCTTTTGTGTTTGATGTCTCAACCTCCCCGAGCAAGGCATACTTTTCAACAACTTATACGGGTCCTATCCTGATGGTTACCCCTCGGGGTTCTCTTGGAAGATGGAGGCTCGCCTACAAACGACTAGTTAGAGTTAGCCTAAACGGTTTCTACCCTGACTGCCACCCTAGCCAGTTAACAACCTACACGGGTCCTACCTTGGCGGCTACCCCTCGGGGGTTTCCTGAAAGATGGAGGCTCGCCCACAAACGACAGCTCGGAGCCAGCCTACACGAGTTCTATCTTGACGATCACTTGAGCCAGTCAACAGCCTATATGGATTCTACCCTGACGGCTATTCGTCGGGTCTCCTGAAAGATGGAGGCTCGTTCACAAACGATCACTTAGAGTCAGCCTACACGGGTTCTACCCTGACGGCCACTCGAGCCATTCAACAGTTTATACGGGTTCTACCCTGATGGCCATCCCTCGGGGGCTTCCTGAAAGACGAAGGCTCATCCATAAATGATCGGTGGGAGTCAACCTAAACGGGTCTTACCCTGACGATCATCCAAGGCAGTCAATAGCATATACAAACTGCTACCCTTGTAAGTCTGCAACATAGACTCCTATACCTGATTGCTGCCTAAGCGTCTAACAACCTCAACAACGGACTTCACGCATTCACAAACTGTCAAAACAATACGAAACCGAGTTGGGATCACTCCACAGCACCCGAATGAACACAACAAAACAAAGGCAGCATAACACAGTCAAAGCAAAAAAATTACTTTTGATGTAAGAGGCAATACAACCCTTATTACATCAGAACCAAAAAGAGAATACAAGGAGACTTGGCTAGTTCCACCTAAGGCCACCACTCTGGCACTCCCACCGTCCTCGAGCTCGCTCAGACCATCCATTGGAACCCTCAAATCAATCTCTCTCGACTTCTCTGGCCGATTGCTTGGACCTCTAGACTAATTGCTTGGCCTTCTGCCCCTCTGTCAGAGTTCAAAACTGAGACTTGGGAACGCAACTTCTGCGCCTCTACAAGAAGTTCGTCGTGAGACCTCCAGAGCTCATCATAATGCCTGGACTGGCGCAACTTGTGGGTTCTCAGCTCGTCAATCTCGCACTCACGATGCTCTAGGTCCTTCTCTAGTACTCGAACCTTGTGCATGAGATCCAACTTCTCGGGTCTTTCCTGATCAATTTGGGCCCGAAGCATGACAATCTCTGACCGATGCGAGGCAGCATCGTCTTGTACCTTGGATATATCGTCCAAAGCCTGCTTCAGTTCCTCGAAACGCCCCAAGAGCCTCAACTCCAAGTCTGTATTTTCCTTCTTAAACCCTTCCACTACCTCTCGTGCATTATCCAATTTGAAAAGTAGCCCGTTGGCTCTTCTCTCAAGCTCACTCACTCTTTTATTGTGTGAGACTAGTTCACGGTCTAATTGGAAGGTGAGGAAGCGATTATCCCAAGGTCTATACGACGAGGAAGATTGAGTATCTAGAAGAGGCTTTTCGCCACCTTTCTCCGTCGAGCATTCAAATAGTCTAGCAACACTCTGGGCTCGTCCTCAAGCTTCAGGTCTACTCCATCGTCATCCTCGGGGTCAGAAACCTCAAGCCCAATTCTGTGATCATCGAGGAGCTTCACGCCAGAGGGGCCAAGCCCGCAAAACTAAAGCAAGCATGGGAGGCTCTGGATCCCCGGGAGGCTTCCTCTCGAGGATCGACTCTCATTCTCTCAAGAATGCGGGAAACGAGGCTAAGCCCATAGGGGTTACCGAGCCAACTATCTTGGGGCGTCCCAAATCTTGGTCCTCAAGAAAGCCTCCAAGTTTAAGCTGATATCTTGGGGCGGCACCTCACTTTCTGTTCTCGTATCTGTCTTTGTACTTTTGAATTTGAAAATATTCATCTACCATTGGCATTGGTCTATCACCGCCTGCTCACACGCCTCCGCCTCGTCCTAGGCAACCAGCGCCCTATTCAAGTTATCCTCGAAGATCTCTTTCGCCTTCTCGAAGTAAGCCCTCTCCCACTTTTTGGCAGCTTTCCCCCTCAGCCCGCCGACGCATCTTCTCTAACTCCTGCTGAGCCGACCGTAGCGCTCTCTCTGTGTTGCAACACGGAATCCTTCATCAGCAACTCTAAGCCCTTCTTCACTAGTTCTCCTCGAACGTCAGATAGCTGAGCCATCAGGATCTCCTTCGACTCTCCACTAAGCTGCTTCAATTTCCTTTCCCGACTCCGTTGAACCTCCGCTTCACGGTCCAGATCCTCCTGGAGCTAGGTAATTTTCTCAGTCGTCGCTTCCCTTGCATACTAAGCCCCTTCACTTGTCGGCGCAATTCATGATTCTCACCCTCCTTCACCTTCAGGGCTCCCTAATGGTCGCCCAACAGCTTGAAGATAAGCACATCATTCTGACGCGGGAACACAAGTTAGATAACACCAAAGAATCATCTCGATAAACATGTCATAATATCTATCCTAATGACCTCATTCTTCGAGCATCGCATACGTTCCTTTAAAGGTTGAGCCTTGAGTTCCTCAAGCCATCCTAGGAAATCCCCGTACCCGAGGGTCGTCTCTTCATCATCCCTTCAGAGATACAACCCAAAGGGGGAGCTTGTAACTGTCCACTCTGAAGCAGGAAGGCTGAGCAACGGTCTTCGAAGGACTAATAGGGTCAGTAACCCCCGTGTCGTCTCCTAGCAGTGGAGCGTGAATAACCCTTGATGTCTCGAGCCTAAGCAAGGGCTCGAGTTCCTGTTCAGCAAGAGCAGGGGCGTCATCGCCTTAACGTCCTCGTCGGACGGCGCCTCAATGGTAGTGGTTGTAGTGGGACGTTCCATCAGCAACTCCGCCCCCTCTCTGTCTCACAGAGCGTTGCCCCGCAACTTCCTTCGGAGCCTTGGCAACGGGAGAAGTCTCCTGAGCTTCGGAGTCCACAAGCTCGGAGGATCCAACTCGGGCACCTTCGGTCGCGGGATATTACTCTGCAGTCGTGGCAGGGCAAACAAACGCACTCCTCAACAGTTCATCATCTCCTTATCAGATTCATCAAATGAATCATGCGCCTCTTATAAAAGAGAACAAGCATTAAAAAACTGTATTATCAAGGAAAAGCTAACCTATTTGGGAGTTACCTCTTCGGGAAGACGAGATCCCGATGCTGTTCGAGCCCTTTTTTCTCTTAACGGGGACCATTCTCCCCGGGACCTTTGGTCTTTTGATAACCACGGCTAGTGTACTCTTAGCCAAGGCTTATGCTTTCGGGAGAACAGAGGGCACAGAAGCCCTATAGGGTCTAGCAACCAACTCTACTTACGAGGGTTAAGGTCTACAACATTCAGCTCCTGCAACTTCATCTCAGTCTCAGGGGTCATCACCGCACCTCCTCTAGCGACTGGTCCCAAGTTCCACGTGGTCGGTACGGTCCCACGCTCACTCTTCGACTTAGCTTCCCATTGGCCAGTTAACTGGACCACGGTGTCACGCATGTAGTGATCATTGTTGACCTTGTTGACAATGATCTTATCGCACGCACTCTGGGGCATGAAGTAGCGCACATTCTGGGAGGTTCTCCTTAGCGCATAGGCGGCACTGAAAAACCTCACGTCGGCAAGCATCTGGAGCAACTAGGGCACAACGCCTCAAACCCTAGCACGGTATGCTAGGCTACACCCGACAACTGCGAGGGGGCGACCTTTTAAAAGGTCAAAGCGCTGCGAACAAACTTTGTCAGCAGCAGCTTCGGTCCTAATGCAAGGATCTGGAAATGTAGGTAGACACTACCATTGGGCGGAGACGTTGCAAACTCGTGTCAGGAGGACAGAACTCAACCTTGATCCCAGGAGAGAAATGGACACCGTATTGCGCCAAGTATTTGTTAACATTTGCCTGGCTATGGGGGCTCGTATCTTCCGGTTGAAATCCATGGCAATCTTAGTACAAAATTGAGATCTTCCCTTCTCCTACACGGCTTAACTCCTGCTTATGCCACTAGCAACGCGGGCTTTCTCCTCTTTGTCATCATGGGATAAAAAGACTGAACAAAGATTGGGAAGCAGGAGAAGATTACATGAGGAGGAAGACGAGAAGTTGAAGAAATTCTAAGATTTGGGGATAGTTCTGACATACGAAAGAGAGATACGCCCTAAAACCCTCAGAAATCAAAAAGACAATAGACTGGAGGCCCACATGTGGCATGAGGGATTGGATCTGAACTGTCACACTTGATTCTCAGTACCCACCTCGAGCGTTGCGCCTCTTCAAAAAGTGACGACTTCCTGACAAACTCTTCAGCGAATGTGATCATTTAAGGTTCTGCCAGCCTGTAGAGGCACGCATTACAGGACAAAAACTAAAGCGATAACTCGAGTCCATACTAGGAAGTCTCCTCTCCTCTTAGAGTTCCTGGAAACCTATAACTCCCGAGGGAAAGTTTACGACCTCCTCCGAAGAGGGAAGCAGATCAGTTTTTGACCCTCTCGAGATCACGCCATGTGTCTATCCAACATCAAATTAGCGCAAGACATGTGGTCACTTCCAAAACCTCCGAGCGGGAATCCCCATTCAATCTAATCTACAAGCGCTTCAGGTACTTAGAAGGAAGAAATAAATTTGATTTCGAGTATTTCTATCTCTAAGTCAAATCTCTGTTTGAAACAATTACAGATTGGGAACAGATCGACCGCATCTACAGTAGGTTATGCTGCCAGATAGAGACGAACACTATTCAACCGATTCAAATTAAGGCGTTCGGCTTCAAATGCCTCTCTGATAAGTAGTTAAGATAGGATAAGATATTCAGTTAGATGAGAACTATGCAGTCTTATCCAACAGACACTACATGTATAAATAGCATGCCCCTTCCAATGGAAAAAGGGGGATCGATTAAGCCTAGAAACCCTAGCGCAAACAATTGGAGTGATTTCTATTGTACGTTTCTTCAAATTATAGTGGAATCCCCTCTCTCCCTCTTTGTGGTTCTTTTCCTCTTTGGGTTTTCACGTAAATCTTGGTGTTTGTGCTAGTTTTTCTGAGATTTGATTTTTCCATCTCCACAACTTTAGTGCGTGGATAAATTCCCTAGGAATTATCTACTGCAAGTTTGTATAAAGATTATGGATATGGATTGCCACTGTCTCAATCGATTACTCAAATGTGAATTGCAGTCAGATGTCATTGTTGTCACCGCAATATCCCATTAGTTTGTTATTGTTCGTTAAGAGAGATATTGATCTTCTGAATGGGATTGCATATGGATGACACATGTTTTTTTTTTTTTTTTTGATATTTGTCCAACATGGACCTTTTTGTTGAAGTGTCAGAGCCTTTTCATTGCATGGAGCATCTTTTTCAGAGTAGGGTATCTCATCTGTAGGGTGAGTATCTCATCTTTGTCATTTCTTTAGGTCATGAACCTTTTCACTTTTTTTGGCCTTTTTATAATCTTCTCTATAGAAGTATCTATTCATTTTCTTCGAAATCTTTCAACTAGAAATTACTCTCAAGCAAAGAGGTGGGGTTTAGCTGGTGAGGGTTTTAGCACTTTTGGTTGCTCAATGAATGGCGCTTGTTGGCATGAGGGAGGCTTTATTTTTGTGAGCATAACTTAATACCATCAACAGATAAATACTCTGGAGTTTTGTGAAGATGCAAGAACTGACGATGTTATTTTAGAACCACCCAGGTTCATATCCGAGAGTGTATTTTGGGTCGGCTAATTTAAAAGACATACTACCACAGTGTCAATATTACAGTACACATAAGAGCACGGATCAACCAGTGGACACTTAACCTATGGGGAAGTATTAGACAATAAATACAATTCCCTCATCCCTCGTCATCTTTGATGGCGCAGTGCAATGGGACATAAAGAAATGCATACAGAATTTGATCCTTTATATCCTGCAAAACAACCCTGACCCAAACACGCGGTTCTCTACCAAATTGTATAGTTCTCTGAAAGGGAAAAGAATATACTGGTTCTAATCTAGTGGGGAACTGTTGGAGATTATTATTATTTTGTTAAAGAAACCAAAAGAATTGGTTGTTTCACCTAATTAGTCCCTCTTTTTCTGTTTCAATCATATAAGAGAGGCCTCTTATTTGCAAATAGATACATGGAATTTATGCTCTTATATTGTTTATGTATTTATTTTTTAATTTACCATCAGAACCTATTAAGTATCAAATCATATCAAAGAGTTGCATGCTTGGAGTTCTCAGTCATTTATCAGTGTGTTTAATAATATTAATTATAAAGTGTTAGATTGAGAACCCGATGTCTGATGTTAGTTAATGTATTCTAGTTTTAGCCAGCCTAACAATAGGGAATTAAAATCCAATAAGCTCCAACCAATTATGAGCTAGATTTGCAATCCCCATGAACTACGAATTTATGGAACATGACGCTAATGTGTGCAGCCATTCATACATAGAATGGCAATCGTGTAGTTTTCCATTTAAGTTTTGCACACGCCTGAATACGAAAAGCACAGTTGGCATGAAGCATTTTGTCATCTAGGGAAAAGATTGGTTCTTAATGAAATGTTATGGTTGAATTGTGTGGCTAGCTAGCAATTGCAAACATTATATGCTTCTTTAGTTTACAGCGCGGACCAATGATTTTCCTGTTTGTTGATGGTTTATATTTATATTGCATTTTTGCAGGTGATCGGGGGGTGCCACAACTGAATGCATGTGGGAAGCTTGAGAACTGATAGAAGTTAATGAAATTCTGCTTGATATTTAATATCTAACTAGGTCTAGAACCTTATATTTAGTATCTAATTATGTTTGACATATATTAAGCTGTGTGGAAAGCCTCTATGTTGTGTTATGTTATTAATGTGCACATACTACTACTAGTGTGTGTTTTTGCAAAATTTTACTAAATGCCCATGGTTTTTTATTTTATAAAGATGGTTAATTATAATTGAGTAAGAAACATTTTCAATATGCTTGGAGTGGATAAATAAAACTTGGTAGGGGGATTTATCTCTACTGCTAAAGAGGAGGTTGAGAGATTGTTGACTGCGTCGCGTGGTGGGATTGTTTCACAGGTTGATTGTAATCCCTCACCGAAAGTAGGATTTTCTAATGTGGCTTGATGGAGATGCAGTCTCTTATTCAGTTAGCAAGGTGTATAAAGCTTCTTGTATGCCTCATGGTGCATTGGTCGCGTTTATGGTCTTTAAATGATGCAGCTGAAATGAAGCCCTGGCTTTGGAAGTTTAACAACTCGAGTTTTTTATTTTTTTATAATGGAGCAATTTGTGTGGATGATTTTTGCCCCCTTGTCTTTTGGAGTCTGAAACTATATGTCATTGCTGTTTCTGTTTTGTTCTGCGAGTCCATTTCTGTTTGGACTGTGAGCTGTGGAGGATATCAGGTTGGCATTTTGATATTAATAATTTGGATACTGTTAAATTCCATAAAACTATCATGAATGTTTTCTCGATTTCAAAAAAGTATCAAAAACTTTGAAAATTATACTAGATTACCATGAATTATGCTTTTTTCATGTTAGTTTTTGTAAAAATTTGAGGCTTTTTGTGAAAGTTTATGGTTGTTTCTTGTATTTTTGAAATTTTTTGAAAATGAGTGAAAGTTGATGGTAGGTTTCTAAAATTAAGTCATTTGGCTAGTTGGTTGGCATTCCTGTTGAACAGGGTGGGCGTTACACTTGAGAATGGTAAATTTATTTCCTTTCAAACTTGATTGTAAATTTCTACCTGCTTTCTCTGGAAGCAAAGAAACAAGTTGGTGTTTCAAAATTTGTTGGAGGAAGATGCTCGTGGAGTTGGGTCTCTTCTCCAAACTTAATTTGATAGCGCAATAGAACAGAGCTCGAGATTGGCAGTTGAAAATTTTCAAGCCATTATAGACACTTGCAGTCTACTGTCACTCACACTACTGTTACTCAGTGATTATCATATGTTACAAGCGCAATTAAATTTGCTGCACATCAAGACATAACAAACATTTAGCATGCGTTCAATAAACAATTAGACACTAAAATTACATTGGCACACCAAAGTTTAAAAGAGTTGTTACTGGCTCTCTGTGCTGCTAGAAGGGTTGACATCATTTGGTAAAATTGGATAAGAAACACGTGATAGAATGCGTTCATACCTGTGAGGAAAGCTGGAATCCATGCAAAATTTATCGTAGCCTTTGTCTCCCCAGCTCTCCCCCCAAGAATTCTTTATAATTCAGTATTTGATATCTCTTTCTTTGTCATGATCAAAACCTACAACCACCACGGCATGCACCTGCGGTTCATTGTTTTCTTCATGCAGTTGCGAGGTCGAACTAGTAGAGACCGGAGGTGACTTTTCCCATGTATTTCTCCTGTAAAGTAAAGATATTAGCACGCATGCATAAGTATTCTTTCAACTTTATTCTGAAAAGACTACTATTATTAATTTGATTCATATTTGCCTTTCCAAGACTCAAACATTTCATCAATCTTCAGAGTTACAGTTATAGGGAATTGACTTACAAACAACTTGAGTTTGTCTTCATGAACTTCATTTTTATCATTCAGCTCACTGAATCTTTTAATTTTTATCACCCTAGTAGACTAAAACAAAAAACTTTTTATGATGTGTTGAAACAAAATGAAACAAAAAATATGCATTTAAAAATAATAATAATAATAACAAAAGTATCTTTGGATGCGTTATCATGCAAGCAAGCAACACTGTTTCCCGGGTAGTAATAAGTGTTAGCAAGAATTAGAGACAAATCTTTCTAACTCTTACCAAATATTCTAAAACGATCATGTATCAGCATAATTATGATTCTTGTGTTATCTTGAAATCATGCAAAATAACATTTGAAAATGACTCGCTTGCTTTGTAATTAAAGAGTCAAGTGAAAAGTTTAAATTAAATCATCAATCCTTTCTTTATGTTGTGCGAAAAGAGAACAGATTGTCAAGTTACTTTGCAATGTGATCTAGTCATTACAATCTCTTGATTTGCCCTAACCTTCATATGTTTTAAATGAATATGCTAGACTAATAATAAAAAGCTAGCCAACTAGGAAGTGTCAAAGTTAGACTGATACGCTATAGAAATCTAGCTAACTATAGAGTGTCTAGATGAGATACCGATTGCAATGCACTCACTCTAACAAAAATGTCAATTAGAGGCAACCAACAAGTGCTTTTCTATTTAGAGTCAGAATTAAAATATATGGTACTATGCTAGTTTTTTTTATAGAATCGTAATAAACATATCCATAATTTTACTCTTACTCTTTAGAGGTAATTAAATGAGTACTACTACATGTATCTATTGCGTCGATTATGATAATTATGTCTTAGAATTTGTTGCTAATTTCAGTATATGTTGTTGATGACTATAAAAATCTAGCTATCCTAAGGGTGTCAAAGTAAGACCAAATGCAATACACAAGGGGTTGGATTTACTCTACATGTCTATCAGATATATATATATATATATATATATATATATATATATATATATATATATATATATATATATATAGATATATAGATAGAGGAAAATTTTCAAATGAGAAACTTTCTCATAATAAGCTTCATGAGAAAACTATATAAGATAGATTTTATGGATGATCTGAACCGTTCATCTTGATCTACATACTCTAATTAGACTACCAATAAAAAATCACACGATTCCAACTCTTTGTACTGATGCATCAAGTGACATCTTTATTCTACAGTGATATAACATATGTTTTGTAACCACTTATTGTATGGGTAATAAAAAAGCTCAGACTCGCGTGATTTTTAATTGATAGTCTAAATAAAGTATATAGATCAAGATGAACGGTTCGGATCATCCACATAAAAGCTCCTATATAGTTTTCTCACGGTCTTCGTGTGAGAAAGTTTCTCACACGAAGACTACTCTCTCTCTCTCTCTCTATATATATATATATATATATATATATATATATATATATATATATATATATATATATATATATATAGGGAGCTGATCCTCTAAGAACGGTTCTCACGGATTCCTGTGAGAACTTTCACGTGGGTTGTCGGATCTGATAAATCAAATCAAATAAAACCAGATCTCTATCAGATCCGACGGCTCACGTGAAAGTTCTCACAGGAATCCGTGAGAACCGTTCTTAGGGGATCAACTCACTATATATATATATATATATATATATATAGAGAGAGAGAGAGAGAGAGAAATGTATATCAGCCGACGGCTGAGAGACTCTCTCAGCCTGCGGTGACGTGGCTCAATATTTGCCACCCCACTAAGTTGCGCCCTGCTTATAGGAACAAGTTAAATTACTAAATACCCCTTGGTAAAAGGTACTCGCGTCGTTTTTGTTTATTATTAATTTTCCCCCCAATTTTTTACCGCTCATTGTCAGATTTAGGTTATTGTTTATTATTATTTTTTCTCCTATTTCTTTACCGCTCTTTGTCAGATTTAGGTTCTTCTTTTCTAGCCTGCCATAAAGTTTTCTCTAAAAATATCGATTTTCAGAGTAGATTTTTCTCCTTTTTATTTAATGTCGACGTCGGAGCAGTCTACTTCCCCTGCCAATTCTAGTCGCAGTCGTAAGCGATCTCTATCTCCTGATCTAAATATGGAGGATATATCATATGCTTCAACTTTCTCTCAGAATATTGAAAGTATTGAAGGGTTGACATCTTTGCAGGCTGATCAACAGGTTTTTTTGTGTCATTTTTTTTCGCAATTTCTTAAATGTAGAAGCTTTCTCTGTAGCGTATATGGAACTGCGATATATATTTCATTTTACAGAATAAAATAATCAATTGTTCTAAAGTTTATGAACTGCGACCACGGTCGCAGTTTGATTTTAAAATAATCTCCGGCTGTAAAAGCTGTCGCAGTTTGATTTTAAAATAATCTCTGGCTGTAAAAGCTATTTTTGTAACTGCGACCTAAGTCGCATTCCTTGTTGTTATAATTCTTACACGTTTCTATGTGAATTATATAAATTTTATACACTAAATCTTAAGAATGCGACTTAAGGTCGCAATATATATTCATTAGAGAGTTGTACAGTTATTATTCAGGTTTTTAAAAAATCTGCTCATACGGAAAACTGCGAGTACGATCGCAGTCTTTTAGTAAGAAGTTATATAGATTTCATTACATCTGCGACCTTGGTCGCAGTTTTAGTAATTACAGTTGTAACGCCCCAATCCCAAGGATACGGAGACGTTATGGCGACGTACATACGCAGGGCGAAAAACCCTCACATACATACGCTAAGCCTCAGTACAGTAAATAACCTCCAGATATACATGAGTTCCAGCATGAAATAAGTACAAGAATACCTGCAGAAAGAGGTTAGTGATCATAACAGATAAGAAAATAGGGATAAATAAGATAACAGAAATAAATCACAAATATACCTATGAATGATCTCGATGATGAATCTCCTATGTGAACCCAATGGACTATCTGACCATACGGTAACTCGGATCTCCCCTGGGCACGCAAATTCAGGGTCGTCAGAAAGCGACCTAGTGAGTGGTAAAATGAAGGAGGCAGTAATAGATACAATAGTAATACAAGTATGATAATAATAAGATATAATACATGATGTTGTAATAGTGATACTGATACCATATAATAAGCATATAAGAAGCAGCAGAGATATATAAACATGTAACCAGTAGAAATATAGAAACATACCATCACTACCTAACCGGTTATCATCGGGTCATGTCTCTCATCATATCCAGGTTATATCATAAATCATGTTGTCTAGTGGTGACGTGACCGAAGTGAATATGCAGGTGGGCATATGCAATATAACCATAAGACTGTGTTATGCAGATACAGTAAAGATGTCTGCAAGTTACATAATATATGCAATGAAGAATATACATGTACACGAGCAGTATGCCACCACAGAACGTATAGCATGAAACAGGTAAGGTAACGACATATACATGTAACATGATAGCGGCAAAATGATCAGATACAAGAACATATACAACTAAACAATAGAATACATGTATCAGGCAAGTCATGTCATTTATATAATAGTAGCAATCAGTACCACCTGATATTTTAATCAATCTCTTCCAGTGTCCCATACCACTGGCAGTTCATACTGGAGCCCGCACTCCAGTCGAACCCATCCGGACATGGCCTACGGGTACCATTATCCAAACGAGAGAGTGACCAAATAACAAGTGTTCCCGATGTCACTATTGTGTTTACTATTTTATTATGTTAATTGGAAACCCATGGTCGAGGAGTTCTTATCGGGTAGATGTATCACGTGCATACCTGGGATCACGGCCTTAAACAAACCCCTGGCTGCTGAGACCAGGGCCCTCCGCTAAGAGGGGAACAATAAGCAAGTAACGGGAGCTCATGGAGCAATTGGTAGGTAGCACTACCTTCCCCTGCAGTGGAAAAACAATATGGATCCAGTACATCACCCGATAAGATCTAATCAACCGTCAAGTCTCCCCCATACCCAAGTTAACTTTTGATCTGATATGTCAAGTATACAATGTAACAAGAACAAATATAGTACATGATATGGGTAACATGATAACAGGACCTGAGCTCTGTTAATAGCATAGAACAATATAACGGGAAACGGGAACAATATAACGGGAACAATATAACGGGAAATGGGAACAATAGATGTGAAATTCCACATATAGCATATCAACAGCTCTCATGTCCAGCAACGGGAATATCCATATCAATAACCGGAAACAATCATATAACATGAATACGGTAACATGGAACAATAATATGTGTAATATGAATGGGGATCCATATGACAAGAATAGAGAAACCATATATGCATGTGTAACAGTGATATGCCGAGAAGCCATATAACGATGATAACAATATATTTCATAACGGTATCCATGAAGTGGTGCAGTGATATATCGGTGGGACATGACTACGAAATAAGAATGTGACGTCTCATGTAATCACAGTGGTCCGTGTCTAATCTCATGCATAGTGAACTACAGTATCCGTGTAATGATGATAACAATAATATAAAATGCGGTACTTATCCGTGTACTAGTGGAACATAGATGTGTAGCCATAATCCGTGTACCATATCTGCGTAGCACTAGTACATGCAATAACGGTAGTCCGTGTATCATGTAATACCATGTCCTGTGAATTACAGTAACGGTGTCTAGCATGCATGTCTAGTGGCAGTATAGTGTCATAGCGTATCGGTGGATCAGTAGACATGTAACGGAACTGTGATACAATACATGTCATAATAATGTCCAAGAATATGGTGAAATAGTGGCTCGGATGTCAGTGGTACATGAACATGACCTAATAGATTTCCAGTGTCACACTCAACGTCTTTTCCTGTTTATTACAGTGTTTTAACATTGTTTACAATTTAGTAAATATGACCAATGGGGATTTACCGGTAATTATGTTTTATTTCAATAAAGCAATCAAGTTCAATTAATATACTAAAAAGAAAATTTATAAAATAAAAACGGTAGCTCTCTTTCCCACGATCGCAACGGATCCAGAATCGTCCAAATCGGAGTCCGGATGCTCCAGATATCGCCCGAACCGCTAAAAGTAGCAGAAATGGGTTAAATACGTAAATAAAAATATTTTAAACGCAAATATTGAAATGTAACAGGGGGTTTTATGCAAAATTACCTTTAATGGGTTGGATACGGGTTTAGGCTCATAACGGGTCGGGTTTGGATCCACTACCCAAACCCATAACTTAAGTTAAATGGGTATTTGGGTTAACGGGTTGGATTTAATGGGTTTTGAGTTTAAACCCATTAGAAGAAGAAAGAGGGAACGAGAGAGAGGGGCGGCAGCGGCTGGCGGCGGCCAGTCGCGCCTCGTCGGCGTCGCCCCGCCGGCGTCCCCCCGCCGGCGGCCGGCGGCAACCCCTGGAGAGCGAGAGAGAGGGAGGAGGAGGAAGGGAGGATGGGCTTCGAGAAGGCGGAGGACGACTCTCTGATGATCGACAGTGGGCTGAAGGCCGCCGATCAAGGGTCGTCCTTGTCCATGTCCTCGGCTCGCCGGAATTGATCCATGGTGGGGATTGGATCACAAAGGTGAGAGCTTTTTTGGGATTTTTAGTGACCCATGCGGGATTTGGTAGAAAAGGTGAGAGCTTTCTCCTCTGTTTGGGTTCTAGAGCTTCAGAGAACCCAAACCAGGTGCCTGCATAGAGTGAGCGAGCGCGAGAGAGAGAGAGAGAGATTAGAGAGTTGAAAATGGTTCATTAGAGAGGGAGAGAGATTGAGTGTGAGAGATTTAAGAGAGAGAGTGTGTGTGGGAGAGATTATTAAGGGGGAAAAGAAGAGAGAGAGAAGGCGGTGGATGGGTTAGGCGGTGGGAGAATTGTGTAGAAGAAGGAAGAAGAAAAGAAAAGAAAAAAAGAAAGATTAAATATAATATTTTATTATTATTATTATATTGGCCTAAAATTTGACTAGTCCCGAAGGGTTCCCAAAAATTACAAAAATTAGAGAATATTATCTTGAGACGTAATATGAAAACGGTTTGAAGAAATTCAATCCGGTTTGCAAATTAAAAATCCTGGAAGATGTCGCCGGTACCGGGCAACACCGGTTTGGCCGGATTTTCGATAAATTCAGAAAAATCTTCAAAAATACCCAAACATAGATAATACGATTCTCAGATACATGGTGAAAGCAGAGTCTCAAAATACAACTCCGTTTGTGAATGAAAAATCGTAGAGCCGATTATCGGTATCGGTCGACACCGACTACGGAGATTTTCCAAAATAATACAGAAAATCCTGAAAAATCTAAAATATTAGAAAATAATTTTTGAAACTGAAATTAGCTCAATCAGACTACCACAGAGGTCAAATCAATTTTGTACGTCGTATCGAGGACTGATACTGTGATCCATACACCGGGGATCAGGGGGTTACAACAGTTCAGACGTGTGATATTTAAAAAAAATATTTATATTTATGTAGTTCGTCAATTTGTTTTGTAGGATCTGAATGCACATGGAGAAATGTCTGAAAGCTCAAATATTTTTTTAGGGAAATAGTTTTTCACAGATGTGGAAGCATACAATTTCTACAATTCTTATGCAAGGAATAGAGGTTTTGGCATGAGAAGAAAAGGAATAAATAAGTCACGGAGGCCTTCTCATGAAGTTATTTGCAGAAAATTTTGCGGCAACAAGGAGGGTGTGAAAAAGTTGTGTGATAAAAGACAAGAGGAGCTTATAGTGCACTGTCGAATTGACACTAGAGTAGCGTGTCCTACTGAGATGCGTGTTCGTCTTCATTTTTTATTTGATTGAAGATATTGGGTTGTCACCAAATTTATTAATTCTCATTCACATGAATTGTCAAGCCCGGATAAGGTACATCACCATTACTCTCACTAGACACATCGATCAAAGATTAGCAGAAGCATTATGAGCAATTTGGTTGATGTGGGAATGCGCCCTTCAAATATTTCCCGTATTGTGAATGCAATGAGCCACGGAGAAGATTGTGAAGAAGTAAGCACGCAATAAGTTATTGATTTTACTCGTTAACGTAGAAATAAAATTGGCCATGAGTTTATGGCGATCATCAAATATTTCCAAGAGAAAGCTGAGATCGATCCAAAATTTTTCTTTACAAGTGAAGCTGATAAGGCGGGCACAGTTAGAAGCATTTTTTGGGTTGATGGAAGATCTATTTCCTCATATTTGAGGTTCTGTCATGTGATCGTTTTTGATACAACATACAGGACTAATCACTTGAGCTTGTCATTTGCTCCATTCACTGGAGTAAATCATCATTGGCAGTCAATTTTGTTTGGCTGTGCATTGCTTGCTGATGAGCAGAGGGATACGTTTGTGTGGCTATTTCAAAATGGCTCAAGTGCATGCATGGAGTTGCACCGAAGTTGATTATTACTGATCAGGATGCCCAGATTGGTGATGCCATCAAGATGATTTTTCTAACTACTCGGCACCGGTATTGTTTCTGAAATGTACGAAAACATATTGGCGAGCAACAAATCCCGATGACAAACAAGTATGGAGAAGATATGTTCTCTGATTTCCATCATTGGTACACCTCCCGTGATATAAGCACATGCGAGGAGCAATGGTGACTGATGAATGAAAAATATCATTTAGAAGAAGAAGAATACAGTTGGTTGTTGAAGATGCACAGACTTCTTTCATCCTCTCCTTCCTCTCTTCCCCCTCTTTCTTTCTTTTCTCCTCAACAATTTTATGATTTTTGACCTCTTGCGCCCTCACCTGCCTCTTCTTTTCCTCCTCTACCTTCCTCTTCTTCTCCTTTTCCTACTCCTCCTCTTCTTTCCTCCTCTTCTCCTTCTCCTTCGTCTCCTCTTCCCTCCTCCTCTTCTCCTGCTCCTCCTCTTCCTTCCTCCTCCTCTCCTGCTCCTCCTTTTTCTTCTCCTCCTCTTCCCTCCACCTCTCCTTCCCTCTCCTCCTCTCCTGCTCCTCCTCTTCCCTCCTCCCCTCCTCCTTTTCCTCATCCTCCTCTTCCCTCCTCCTCCTCTCCTGCTACTCCTCTTCCCTCCTTCACTTCTCCTTCTCCTTCTCCTCTACAGCAGTGGCTGCTCTCAACAGCTCTTCTTTTTCTTCTTTTACTTTTAATTTTCTCTGCTGCTTTTTTAATTTTCTCTTCTCTCTTTTCTCTCTTCTTTTTTTTTTAATTCAGCCTTGAGTGTGTTTTCAGTCTCTATTTTTTCAATTTTTCTTTCTAAATGATAAACATATTCTCTCAAGTACTGATTTTGATTCATCAAAACATCAATTTCTTCAGCTTGTTCATCCCATGGTGGTGGCAAATAGCCTGCAATAGTTGGTTCTTGCTCACTCATTTGTTCCTCAACTATTTTGGCTGATTTTGGTTCCATTTCCGTCGGGATGTTAGCTTCATTATGTGTATATTCTTCTTCTTCTCCTTCTTCTTCCTCCTCTCCTCCTTCAACAGGAAGGCCAATCATATTTCTTTCATCATTAGAGATGTTGGCCATTCGATAAAAAATCTAAAAAAATTAACTTAAAACGATATAGAAATCTTATAGTTGTACTGCAGATGAATGAAACATTTACTTGAATAGCTAACAAGGAACCGCGACCTAGGATGCAGTTATAAGCATTACATCAGACAAATAATTCATTACTGTGACAATGGTCGCACCACAAATCAATGGAATAATTATAACTGCGACCATGGTCGTAGTTTATTTACAACGACTTATCAAGGAAATGCGACTATGGTCGCACACAATTGTGCTGCACATAAAATGAACTGCGACCGAGGTCGAAGTCCATTTAAATGTATAAAATTTTAATCAACAGTATATGGTCTAGTAGAATATTTAAAAACTTATGATATGTGCGTCAAGCTCATTTAGATCAACTTCAAGCAGAGCTCTGCTAATATTTTGGAGGTCCTATCTTACTGCGCGTGGAGTTTTGTCCTCCAAACCAGACCTCGGCTCAAAAATAAGAGCCCTCTCACAGAGCCAATACTGTAAAATGCATAATTAAATTAGTTTACACAAATATTCACAAGATATCAGAAAATTTCATACAATGTTTGCCAAATATGATATTCATACTTATAATAATTCGCACGAAGCATCCTTGCAGCTCGTACGTGGTGTGCCTGAAGATGTCTATTGACTCAATCAGGAATTGCCAAACAGTTTTAGCCCAACATATTATCCTCATCAGCTGCATATTGGCAATTTTTCCACAATATACCACGACACTGTGCATTTACTATCAGAAAAGAATAGAGTGGCCGACATATATAGGATGATTATTGTCGTAATATCTTGAGCTGCAAGTCTTTGTCTGTCTCTTATAATTTCATTTAAAGTCACTTGCTGCTCAAGCTGTTCATCTTTGATCATATCTAATTCACTCCTCCTTCTTTTCTTGACCAGAAGATCATCCAAAGCTTCTTCAATAGATACTTTCGTGATCTTCTTTATATTAGGAAAATAATATTTTATAACCCCTCTGTCCTTCATTGTACACGTCTTATTCATAATAAAATTCGCCTCAATGATAGGTAGACCAAAAGTTTGGGCAATATCCTCCATTGTTAACTCAATTTATTTGCCCCCAGTTCTAAAGGTCCTTGTATCCCTATCACACTAGTCTAAAATTCAAAGTACACTTATGTTTGATTTTAGACATTTTTCACCTCCAAATTTCTCATTGTAGAAGGCCATGAAGATTGGGTCAAATGGGGTCTTCTTGATTGCATCTATAAAATCACCCTGAATGTGCTTTTTGAATGTCCTAATGAATTCGCACATAGGCTTTAGGCTCGATCTCAGAGGACGAACCTTCACTTGTTATTTACCTATAGATGAAAAAATATTAAAAACATTAGTTTAATGCTTATTTAAAAATTAAAAGAAAATAAGACTACGACCATGGTCGCAACAGAATTTAATAAATTATAATTCACTACGATCTAGGTTAATTGATATTTTACAATGTGGCTCCAGTCGCAATTTTTTAATTAAACAAAATAATTTACCAATTATGTCGTACATCGACCAAGGTCGCAGTGTAATATTTTAATGTCCGCTTAATCCAATCTAATAGAATATAATACATCGCGACCAAAGTCGCATTGCAATTTTGTAATGAACCTAAAAATTGACCATGAGGAGACCTTTGCATCATCATACAGCGACCAAGGTCGCAATATTCAATCACGGTAACCTAAGTAATAGACTGTGACCATACCCCCTACAAGGAGAGATTGAACATCAATATTATGACATCTCAAATGATTTTTAAAACACTGCGACCAAGGTCGCATACATCTTCAACGCAAATTGAAACAACTGCGACCCGGGTCGACAAAAATGGGAATGAAAAATAAATGATTTTTAAAACACTGCGAGTAAGGTCGCATACATTTATAACGCAAATTGAAACAACTGCGACCGAGGTCGACAGAAAATGGAATGAAAAATTATTTATATTTGGTAAAACGGTACGACCAAGGTAGCATACATCTAAAACGCTAACTTAAACATCTGCGACCTAGGTCGACTGAAAGGGAATGAAATAAATAAATAATTTTTAAAACGCTATGATCAAGGTCGCATACATCTACAACGCTAATTCAAACAACTGCAACCCAGGTAGACAGAGAAGGAAATGAAAAAACTAGAAAAAAATTGGACCTTTGTCACTGTGTTACAAAATTTATAAATTTAAAAAGCTATTCATGATCTTAAGTTTGCGAATCTCTCTCTTATTTGCGACGATGGTCGCAAGTTTTCCAAAAGAAAGTGAAAGAAACGGAATCAAATCTGAAAAAATATAACTATTAAAATCCACAAACCCTAAAAAAATTACTTTTGTTTCCCATTACCTTTTTCCACGGATGATTTCTTTGGCGCCATATGTAGCAAATATATTTTTAACAAAACTAAGAAATTTTGTGAAACAATAGAACTAATCTCTTCAGAATGATCAACTGAAATTTTAGATCTGTAAATTTTTGTGAAAGGAAATGTTTTACATACGGTAAAAAGTTGTGAGGGAGGGTATTTTCATCAAATACACTATTGAGGTGATTGATAGTTATTTAGGTGGAATTTTTTGATTTTTGTCTGCCAAAATTAATGTCAATTTCGTGGCTATTATGTTTCCACGTCTGTACCTCAGCCGACGGCTGAGAGAGTTTCTTAGCCGGCGGGACGTGGCAACATAATAGCCACGAAATTGACATTAATTTTGGCGGACAAAAATCAAAAAATTCCCGCCTGAGTTAGTATCAGCCACTTCAAGAGAAGCTTTGACGAAAATACCCTCCCACACAACTTTTTACTGTATGTAAAATCTTTCTTTTAAAAAAATATTACAGATCTGAAATTATTAGTTGATCAATCAGAAAAATGTAGTGCTATCGTTTCCCAAATTTTTTGATCATTTTCGTTAAAAGTTTAGTTTTTTTTAAAAAATTATCTGCTAAAGAAGGTGCCAAAGAAATCATCTGCGAAAAAGGGTAATGGGGAAGCCCAGCTTTTTTTTTAAGGTTTGTAAATTTTAATAGTTATATTTTGTTCAGTTTTGATTCCTTTTTTACTTTTTTTAAGAAATATTCCTATTTTAACTTAACCTAATTTAAAAGTGTCTGATGAACTGTTTTTTTATGAAATGTTTTGAAAATTTAAAATTTTTCAAGATTTTTGGTTTTTAACTAAAAAATTAAATTTTTTTTTGGTTAAAAATTGTGATCATGGTCGCAAATAAGAGAGAAAGATTCGCTTTTTATGATTTAAAGAGGTAATCATCAAAAATAAGTATATTTATGCAGTTTAAAACTGTTTTTTTTACACCGAAACTTTAAATCAAGATTAAAGATTAAGATAAAAAGAGTTTTATTTTAGAGAATTTTGTTATAAATTTTTAAATTTTTAACACAGCGACCGAGGTCAAAAGTTTTTTTTTCATTTCCTTTTATGTCAACTTGGGTCGCAGTTATCTGAATTAGCGTCTTAGGTTTATGTGACCTTGGTCACAGACGTTAAAAATTATTTGTTTTAAAAATTATTCACGTTTGTTTTTTTAAGGTTTTTTAATAAAACTCTGTGACTGAAGCCACAGTGATTTCGTTCGTTTTCTTCTCTCTGGGGGTATGGTCGCAGTCTGTTAACTAAGTTAGCCTGATTGAATATTGTGACCCGGTCGCAGTATTATAATACAAAGACACCTTCATGGTAAATTATTTTGGTTAATTACCAAATTACAGTGCAATCTTGGTCGCAGTGGATTAAAGTTTATTAAAGCCTATTACGACCAAGTCGTAGTATTTTTTTCTTATAAACTTTTATTTAAACGTACTGCGACCCGATATTTTATACTAATGTTTTTAATGTTTCTATTTTTGTAAGCCCATCTTGTCTTTTGTCACACAACTTCTTCATACCTCCTTGTTACAACAAAATTTTCTACAAATAATTTCATGAGGAGGCCTCCATGACTTATCTATTTCTTTTTTCTCACGCCAAAACCTCTGTTCCTTGCAAAAGAATAGTAGAAGTTGTATGTTTCATCATTCGTGAAAAACTGTTTCCCTAAAAACATATTTGAGCTTCCAGACATTTCTCCATGTGAATTCAGATCCTACAAAATAAATTGCTGAACTAAATAAAAACAAATAATTAAATGTCAAATGTCTGAACTATAATAACTAAAACTGCGATCAAGGTCGCAGAAGTAAAGAAATCTTTAACTTCTGAATAATAGACTGTGACCGTAGTCACAGTTTTCCGTATGTCCAGGTTTTTTAAAACCGTGAATAATGACTGTGCAACTCTCTTTATTAGTATATACTGCGACCTTAAGTCGCAGTTCTTAAAATTAGTATATAAGATAGATATAATTGACATTGACACGTGTCAGAACTATAAAGAATAGGACTGTGACTAACGTCACAGCTATAAAGCTCGCTTTGACAACCAAAAAAAATGTTTTTAATACAAATTTCGACCATGGTCGCAGTTAGTAAAATTTAGTATATTAAATTAGTGGTCATAGCTCATAAATGTTAGTCTATTAAATTAAATAGGTGCGACTGAGATCCCATTTAAAATATACGCTATACAAAAATCTTCTAAATTTAAAAAATTACGGGAATAAATTGATAAAATAAAAACCTCTTGATCTGCATGCAAAGATCTCAAGCCTTCAATACTTTCAATATTCTGAGAGAAAGTTGAACCAGATGATATACGGTCCATATTTAGATTGGGAGATAGAGATCGCTTACGATTGTGACAAGAATTAGCAGGGGAAGTGGACTGCTCTGACGTCGATATTAAAATAAAAAGGAGAAAATTTGGCAGGGGAAGTGGATATCACTATTTTCATAAACAACTTTATAGCAGAAAA
The DNA here is from genome assembly GCA_038442645.1 of Agave tequilana. Lineage (NCBI taxonomy): Eukaryota > Viridiplantae > Streptophyta > Magnoliopsida > Asparagales > Asparagaceae > Agave > Agave tequilana. Next base: position 366,688 of record JAVJIF010030420.1, read on the forward strand.
GTTAACCCTAAATCTAAAAAAGAGCGGTAAAAGAAATAGGGAAAATAATAATAAATAACAGCAGGACAAGTACCTCTTACCGAGGGGTATTTAATAATTTAACTTCTTCCAAAAAGCGGGCCGCAACTTATTGGTGTGGCAAATATTGTGTCACGTCACCACAGGCTGAGAGAAACTCTCAGCTGTCGGCTGATATACATATTCCTGTATATATATATATAATATCAGATAAACATGCAGAGTATGTAAGGAGAGAGGAGATGGAAGAAAGTAGCACAGAGATCAAAAAATCAAAGGAGCAAGATGGTGCATTAGAGCAGGCCAGATTGCGCTCCCGGTCGACTGCCCAGTCGATCGCGTGCACGATGTGCACAGGGTTAGCCCGGTCGGTTGCCCGATCGGCAGAGAGCGATCGACCGGCCCGATCGATCTACTGATAGGCCTTTGCTGTCGGTTGGGCCCAGTCGACTGACGCGGTCGATCGTGGCATGAGTTGGTCGACCGGCTGGTCAACCGGTGACTTTCCTTTTGGAATTCGGATTTCTTTTCTGGATGGGATCGAATCCAATCTGGGTTTCCTTAAATCCAAGGACTCTGTGGCTATAAATAAGGGCTAGAGCCCTCATGTATTGTATCCCTAAGAATTCCTCAAGTTTCCTCTGTATTAGTTGTATTGATTGCTGAATCAATAAAATCTCTCTCTTGCCCCGAGGGTGTAGGCATGTTGCCGAACCTTGTTAAATACTGTGCTGATTGCTTTTCTCTGTTGTTCTCTATTCTTGTCGTATTAGTTGCTTTTCCAGCTGCATCAAGTCTCCGCCTGATGGGTGGATTCCTCAGAGAGGTCGTTACCCACGCGCAACAATTGGTATCAGAGCATCCCAGGTTCGGCGTGAGATCGTGTGTTGATTCTGAAGGCATCAGTAGCTATTTGGCAGAGATCGTGTGTCGCTCTCGGAGCAGAGTTGGAACTGTTTTTGAGATCGTGTGTCAATCTCAAAATAGCGTGTAGATTACTCGAGGAATCAATTTGAAGGAGTAGATTGCTTTAAAAACTCTTCGAGGGTTTCACGTGGAGGTAAAGATCCATCTTTATCTAGTTTGATTTATCTAACTTCATTTGTTTCTGCATTGCTTTAAGGAATCAGTTGAGGAGATGGCTGGAGAAAGTACATGGATGAGATCTATGAATCCACATCCAAGGATTGATGTGGTAAAGTTCAACGATACGAATAGCTTTGGTATGTGGAGGTGTGAGGTTATGGACGCGCTGATAGCATTAAACCTCGAAGACACTCTACGGTTGGAGAAGAAGCGTGCATCAACAACGAAAGAAGATTGGGACAAGATGAACCGTTCGGCGTGTGGCTTGATCAGGTCTTATCTAACACAAGACATCAAGTATCATGTGTTGCATGAGACATCTGCGAGGCAGCTGTAGGAGATCCTGGAGACGAAGTATCTGACGAAAAGCATAGAATCGCGACTGCATTTGAAGAATAAGCTTTATGGTTTTCAGATACAAAGAGGATGCTCCGTAAATGAACACTTGAATCACTACATAAAGCTTCTTACAAATCTAGTTAATGTGGATGTGGAGACCAGTAAAGAGGATAAAGCGGTAATTCTTTTAAACTCTCTTCCTAGGGAAGAGTTTGGGACCTTTACTCTTACATTGCTCAATGGAAGAAAATCTCTTAACTACAGTGAGGTGTCTCCTGCTCTTGTGAGTTATGAAGCAAAGAGACAGGATAGAGTCTTCTTTGGGGAACACAACAGCAGAGGCATTGGCGGTAAAAGGCAGAAGTTCTAATAGGAATGGAAGAGATGATCAGAGAAGATCGAAGTCCAGATCAGGCTTCAGAGATCTGAAGAGGAATCAGTGCGCCTTGTGCAAGGAACTAGGGCATTGGAAAGTTGATTACCTGAAGGCCAAAGGTAAGAAGGTGGAGTCAAACACCGAGGCGAATCTCGCACAAGCGGATGGATCGGATGAAGACTCATCGGTACTCTCTCTGTTATTAATGCTACAGTTGATTACTGAGATAATGTTGAATGGATCTGGAGCCACCTATTATGTGTGCCCGAACAGGGCCTAGTTTTCTAGTTTTGAGAAGCTAGATGGATGTTACACGGTCATCAGTGATGATCATCCGTGTAATATAGAAGGGATAGGTACAGTCCGTGTCAAGATGGTTGATGGGATGTTTAAGAATTGAAGGAGGTGAGGTATGTACCTCAACTCAAAAGGAATCTTATCTCTGTTGGCGCTTTAGAAGTATTGGGTCTTATGATATCTGTACGAGATGGTGTTCTTAAGATGATCAAAGGTCCGATGGTGGTGATGAAAGGCGTCCGCTAGGACAATCTCTACTACTTGAAGGGCAGTACGATTACAGGTCAGGTGGAGACTTCTAGTTCTTCAGATGATAGTTGCACGAAGGTCTGGCAGGTGAAGATTGGACATAGAGGTGAAAAGTCTTTGCAAGCTCCTGCGAAGAAGGGATCGTTAGAAGGTGCTGCTACCTGCAACTTGGAAGGTGAACACAATGTTCTGAACAAGAAGAAGGTGAAATTCAGCACCAGTACTCACCGCTCAGAAGGTCTTCTTGATTATGTTCACGTAAGCGTTTGGGACCTGCTAAGACTACATCGCTTGGAGGTCACAGGTACTTTATCTCTTTTATTGATAGTTTATCTAGGCATTGTTGGATATATCCCATGAGACAAAGGTGTGAAGCCCTTGATATGTTGGTGAAGTAGAAAGGAAGAATGGAGAAGCAGACAGGTAGGAAGATCAAGGAGCTACAGATTGGTAATGTTAAAAGAGACATAAACCAATTCCTATGATTTGGCCAGAACACTGGTATTGGTATTCACTTCACAGAAGGTATACATGGGTTGGCTAAAGAAGCAAACCATTCCTTGCTGGAGAAGGTTCAGTGGTTGTTGTCTAATGCGAGATTAGACAAATCGTTTTGGGCTGAGGCGATTGTGTATGCTAGTCGTCTCAAAAATGGATCGACTATGATAGGAGGTAAAACTCCATTGGAATATTGGTCTGAGAAAGCTGCTCAAGATCATAGTTTGCTACGGGAATTTAGAAGTTCGACCAACTTCAGTGCCAAAAATGGCAAGGTGAATCCGCGAGCAAAGAAGTTTGTATTTTTGGGTGTCAAAAAAAATATGAAAGGCTACAGGTTATGGGACCCCAAAAATAAGAAGATCGTGTTGGGTAGGATGTCACATTTGTTGAGACTTCAGTATTGAAGTCTACTATCTCTCAGCAGGTGGAGAGGACAGAGACCAAGGAAGTATCATAGCGGGTGGAGGTTAATGCTACTCCACCATCTCCAGTTGGTTCGGTATCAGTGAAGATTTCACCAGATGTGATACCGGGTGGAGATCATGTAGCCAGGATTGATACTGAAAAGGTTGAAGACATTGATGAGAATGTCGAATTGTTTGCAGCCATTGGAATTAAGGTAAAACCACACACGTGGGTAAAAAAGCATGAATCTCAAGCTTCTGTCTACGACAAGCTCAAGTTGAAGGCCATTGTTCTCCATGATGGTCGTGAGGAGGTTCATATGACTCAGCCAGATAGGTTCACTGCTGCAGATCTAGGTACAAGTGCTTGAGCTTAATGGAGCTCATTCGAATGAACTACGGTTGGCTTGATCCCTTAGGCAAGGTACATAGGTAGCCGTAAAAGCGTAGCCATATTTGGTGATGCAACCCATATGAAGCTGTTTGGGTTCTTGATAAACTGATTGGGACTTCACGTAGAGGTGGAGAGTTAGACTTCATGTAGAGGTGAAGCGTTGTGTTCTCGATTAACAGTTGAGCTTGCATAGGAGGGTGTGCAGCAAGTTCGTTGAAGTCGATGATGGTGTTCGGTGTGCTCTACTCAGACTTGATTGGACCGTTATCTGAAGACATGTAGACTGGATAGAGCTAGTCAATTGGAGAGTCAGTATTGGCTCATGATGAGTTCTTCGTGAGGTCAAGTAGTTGCGGAGTAGGAGCCACGTTTGGTGATCGGAATGTATGAAAGTTCTCCTAAAGTGAAGTGTAGAGAAGGCATGTGTGGTACATCCCAGGTGATAGCTGAGCTACAGGTTCCAAGCCGAGATCGTGTGTCAATTTTGCCGAGATCGTGTGTCAATTTTGTCCGGAGCACGCAAGCTGAGATCGTGTGTCAATTTCGCTGAGATCGTGTATCGATTTCACCAGGTGATAGATTGGAATCCATTAGAGATCGGCTCAGATTTGGAAAATCTTCACCGAGGTGGAGAATTGTAGGAAGAGAGGAGATAGAGGAGATAGAAGAAAGTAGCACATAGATCGAAAATCAAAGGAGCAAGATGATGCATTAGAGCAGGCCAAATTGCGCTCCCGGTCGACCGCCCGATTGACCGGTGGAGAAGGTTGGTGGACCGCCCAGTCGACCGGCGTGCACGACGTGCATAGGGTTAGCTCGGTCGACTGCCCGGTCGACCATGGCAGAGAGCGATCGACCGGCTGGTCGACCGACTGACAGGCATTTGCTCTCGGTTGGGCGCGGTCGACCGTGGACTCTGTGGCTATAAATAAGGGCTAAAGCCCTCATGTATTGTATCCTTAAGAATTCCCTAAAGTTTCCCTCTATATTAGTTGTATTGATTACTGAATCAATAAAATCTCTCTCCTCCTTGCCCCGAGGACGTAGGCACGTTGTCGAACCTCGTTAAATACTGTGTTGATTGCTTTTCTCGATTGTTTTCTGTTCTTGTCATGTTAGTTGCTTCTCCGGCTGCATCAAGTCTCCACCTGGTTGGTGGATTCCTCAGAGAGGTTGTTGCCCCCCGCGCGCAACAGAGTAGTGAAAGCATATTGCTCAATAGGAGGGCAGAAAAGACTAAAGAAAACATGGATGTAGTTAATACGACAAGATATAGAGGCTAAAGGTCTTAGTGAAGGCATATTGCCTGATAGGAATGTGTGGAGAAAGCTGACCCATGTGCCCGATCCGGCGTAATTCTCTTTTGATTCATGTAGCCTATCCCAAATACTTGGGACAAATGGCTTAGTTGTTGTTATTGTTTGTGTGTGTGTCTATATATATATTATATTATATATATATATATATATATATATATATATATATATATATATATATATATATATATATATATTATATATATATATATATAGAGAGAGAGAGAGAGAGAGAGAGAAATGTATATCAGCCTGGGGGCTGAGAGTACTCTCTCAGCCTGAGGTGACGTGGCTCAATTTGTTACCTCACTGACTTGCGACCCGCTTTTAGGAAGAAGTTAAATTACCAAATACCCCTTTCGATAACTTTCCTTATTGTTTATTATTATTTTCCCCCCTTTTTTTTGCCGCTCTTTATAGTATTTAGGTTATTGTATATAATCAGATTTATTATCATTCTTTGATTTCTACTGTATTATTTTTTATGTAGTTGTACTTTAAAGTTTTACTGCTACAAAATTCTACTTTATAGTTTAATTTTTTTGTATATAATGTAGTCAGAGTCTTTGATCGCAGGGTACATTTAAACTGCGACCTTAGTCAGAGACTTTGGTCGCAGTGTTGGCCAGCAACTGAAATCTAGGGTCGCATTACATAGACTGCGACTTAGGTCGCAGTACGTTAAGTAGGTGTTTCCTTTATATTAACATGCATAGCGACCAAGGTCGCAGTGTTATTTTGGATTAAGACTGCCGCCAGCAACTGCGACCAAGGTCGCAGTGTTGTTGTTTATTAAGTGTTGTTTTGGATTAAGTCATTTTTTGAATCTAAATGAAAAATGAAAAGTTTGTTGAGGGGACGCGACTTGGAGTCACTCCGAGAGACACGGATAGCCCTCTGGAATGAAGGTGGATGCCATTGAATCTGCAAAGGGACGCGGGTTCCTGAACGCGGCTTTCATGCCCGTGTCTTGGTGCAATTTCCCAGGCGTTACATGCGGCCTGTCATAAAGATTTTATGAGATCTTTAAACGTCAAGTCTACGTTGACGAACCCGCACCATTCGTTGTTTCCCGAAGCGGTTGTCCACGCGTCGGCTCTTCATTGGGTTTAGGCATTAATGTCTTTTAATGCCAAACCGGCGCTGGCGGTTGGAGACCAGCGTCTTCGACGCTTCCCGAAACGACACTCCACGCGTCAGCCTTTCATTAGACTTCGAGAGCAATTGCTCTGATTAATGAACCATTAATTATGGTTATTATGGGCTGCCTATAAATAGGGCTCACCCTCTCCCTTTAACAACCCATACTTAGACTATTTTCTTTCGAGAGCAATTGCTCTGAGAATTTCCGCCTTCTTCAGAGTCTCTAACTTTGTCTGATTCTTGCAGGTAAGCTTGATTGTCCTTTTTCAGGTTCGCTGGGCCCCTGGGAGAATATTTTGGCCGGCGAACTTGATTGATGTTCATCCACAAGGGAAGAAGTCATAGACCTCATCGTCCACAAGGGAAGAAGTCATGGTCCTCGTCGTCCACAAGGGAAGAAGTCATGATCCCTGACGAGGACTTAACCCTCACCAAGATCTCCTCGGACTTGATGCACCAGTCAAGCTTGCTGGCATGGCATGGTCAGAGTGGGTATGGCGGCGGGGGATGTGGTGGATATAGTGGTGGGTAGCATACCCTGTGAGGTCTCAAAACCTCCTCTCTTACCCCAGAAGTGACATCGAGGAAACTCCATGCTCACTGGATAACCTTCTGGTGGAAGAGATGTTCATCAACGAAGGATGACATCGAGGAAACTCCATGCTCACTGGATAAATTCGATGTTTAGTCGTGCATCACAGTGCAATCAGCTCCGATCGTCGCCACAGTGTCCAATCCTGGTTTGGCGCCCTTCCAAATATCCTGTACTTGGAATCATATGCAGCTTTAAGGAGTGAGTGCAGCCTCTGAGAGAGAGAGAGGGACTTCTTTGTACTCCTGTATTGTAACACTCAATCTTATTGTATAAGAGAGCGTTTTGTATCATTTTCACATGCCTGGACATAAATGCTTGGACATAAATAAAAAGCATATTTGTTTTTTAATAAACTGCGACCTCAGTCGCAGTCATGCATTGCAAACAAAACAACTTGGACCAGAGACGACACTGCGACCAAGGTCGCATAAGACTACAGTGCAAACAGAAACAACTGCGACCAGGGTCGACACTGCGACCAAAGTCGCAGAAGACTACGGTGCCATAAAAAATAGCTGCGACCAAAGTTGCAAAAGACTACGGTGACTGCACTGCGACCAAGGTCGCATAAGACTACAGTGCATTTAGAATAACTGCGACCCGGGTCACATAAGACTACAGTGCAATCAGAAACAACTGCGACCCAATACCACACTGTGACCAAGGTCGCACAAGACTACAGTGCAATATTAAACAACTGCGACCCAATACAGCACTGCGACCAAGGTCGCATAAGACTACAGTGAAATCAGAACAACTGCGACCCTGGTCGACACTGCGACCAAGGTCGCATAAGACTACAGTGCAATCAGAAACAAGTGCGACCCAAGTTTGATAAAACTAATTATGTTAAATACACTGCGACCTTGGTCGCAAGAGACTACAACTCATATTCAAACAACTGCGACCCCATGTCGCATTCATCTACAAGGAAAGGTCCAAAAAAAATCCCAAAGTCGCACAAATCTTAAACTATAATTTTACCGAGGTCCATAAGTGTATGCAAATCAATTTTTCGAAAATACTGCGACATAGTAAAAATAGAAGTAAATAATAAAAACTTGAAAAAAATAGGACCTTTTTTGTCGTGTTACAAATTTTATAAATTTAAAATTTTATTCATCATCTAATGTTTGAAAATCTCTTTCTTAATTGCGATCATGGTTCCAAGATTTTAAAAAAAAACTTGCGACATCGGAAATAAATCTGAAAAAAATTAAAACTATTAAAATACACAAACCCTAAAAATTTTGAAAAATATCATTTTTATAGTACCTTTTTCGACGGATGATTTCTTAGGCGCCATCAGTTGCAAATATATTTTTTTAAAAAGGGACGAAATTTTTGAAAGAAAATAACTAATTGAATCAGAATCGCCGGTTGAAATTTTAGAGCTGTAAATTTTTTTGAAAGACAAATTTTTAGCATAAGGTAAAAGGTTGTGAGGGAGGGTATTTTCAGAAAATACAATGTTGAGGTGACTGATATTAAATTGGGCGGGATTTTTCAGGTTTTTGTCCGCCAAAATTTATGACAGATATGGGGTGCTGATGTTGCCACGTCCTCCGGCTGAGAGAACTCTCTCAGCCTGCTGGCTGAGGTACAGTAACCCCATATATATATATATATATATATATATATATATATATATATATATATATATATATATAACAATAACAATAATAACCAGTTATTTTGTAATTAGAGTGCCATTTTGGAGGAGTAACCAGAGAGTAAAAGTTAATATGATGTAGAACTCAGACATCATCTCTATGTAATTTGCCTATTCTGAAAGTTTAAATTAAAAAGAACTGGGGAAAAAATTTCTTCTATGGTATGAACAGTTTTTTCTATGGCTTTCGTTTTGAACCACTGATAGGTATCAATGACACTTGAATTAATATCATGGAGTTGATTGCAAACACTATTTCTTGCATAGTCTCATTTGGCAAGTGAAACTGCAATTAAGAATTAATATTTTTGAGAGAATTAGCTAAATCATAACTTGCTAAAGTATATGGAAACTTCAACATTACCACTTCTTAGAACAATCAAAAACACTTAATTTACTCTTGGGAATAAGAGTTAGCTAAAAAAATTAAACTAACTCATGCTAACCTTATGAGACAATAAAAAATTGGCAAGAGTTAACAACTAATCATGACTTGCAAAACCATTAAAAAAATTCCCAAAACCACTCGACCAACCCACTCAAAACCCGAAATCACAAGTTACTGATTCCATCAATGCCTTAAAATTAGCGTCTCTTTATTTTTCTTCAAATTTTCAATCTAAGTTCGTACTAATTCTATGTTTGTTCAAAAAACCAATGAACAACTAATTCCTACATCTTACTACTACGGATGTCATTTTCAATGTCAAATTATAATATAATATAATTCATTCTCCGTCTAATCCTACTACACCTCTAAGCTACCAAAACGTATTTGGGCTCAGGTGTCCTCTTGACTGTATAGTTTTAAACTATTGGAGAGAGACAATGTAAAAAATTATATATCATAAATAGTGTTAAGTGAGTTATAATTAGATCAACTAACAATATAAAGTTTGCATATCATATTTAAAAAGACAATAAATTTGATATGTCAATACAGACACAATAGAAAAAGAAATGAAATTATACCTCATCATGAGGCTTGCAGGATCCTCTACAGATTGGGTCAGATAATGGATAATCTTCTTTAATTCTGACTCCTTTATCTGCTACGTATCTGAACACTTGATTAATTGTATTCTTATAACAGCCAACCTGTCAGGGACATATTTTTTTCATCTTTGCTAGGCCTGGGTTGATGCAGTCAATGAGTTCTTGAGATGAAAGTTTAAATAACTTTGTCTTTGCACCAATCACATAAGTAGACTCGACACATTGACAGGCTGTTAAAGCCCGCAACAATCAGAAAAGTAAACAAAAAACTAACATAATGAGCATTATGTAGTAGAATAGATATGTAATGTTAGTACAAAATTAGCATTAATTAATGCTTCTTGTGCTATAAATAGTCATACTCTAGTGTAATACTATATTATGGTTGTGCAATGTTAGAATAAAATTAGCATTATAATACTTGTACTACTATTAGCCTAGTATTTCAGTTCAATATCCAAAAAAATCCTAACATGTCACATTTGTCAATGTCAATCTTAGGGAATACAACTCGGGTTAGGTGGGTTTTTGATTATTATTACGCCTAACCAGAAATGCAACACTCAACTCAAAACTCGTTTTTGGTGATTTTTCTTTCCCTTTTCCTTTTGATGTTAGGCTTTTCTAATACACAATAAATTTATTAATCACTGAATAATTTTTTTAACATCAACAAGGAAATCCAAAGGCAACAATGTGATATTATGCAATAATTCCTTCACATCCTTTTAACTAAGTTTAACAAGTACAGGCTTACAAGTTTTCACCCATTTACAATTTCAAAACACTAAATTACAATTGAAATAAAATATAAAACATAAACAAAATCTAAATTGTTAAGTGTAAAAATCTATATCAACAAAGATAAAATTGCAGATATTTTCAAAGAAGGCAATTTTTCAAAAACAGACTCATTATTTAAAGATAATTTCAAAAATAGACCCCTCCAAAAAAAAATATTTCCAAAATTAGATCTCTGATAAGCCACATCAGCGCTGGTCACTAGCGTGACACTGGTACTGGCGGAGGACATTTTTTTGTTTGGCCGGGGTTGGCAACCCCGGTAGAAAGATATATATATATATATATATATAATATATATAATATATATATATATATATATATATATATATATATATATATATGTATGTATGTATGCATATGTATATATATGTGTATATATATATATATATATATATGTATGTATGTATGTATATATGTATGTATATATGTATATATTGATTTTTGGGCTCAACCGAGATTGCCAACACTGGCCGAACTTCCCTCTATATTTCAAGTGGCAACCTCCACTTGCATGCATGCCAACCCCGGCCAAACCCTTGTATTTTTGCGTGTTGATGATGCATGCACGCATGTTCATCGTGTTCATTCATGCATGCATGCCTATCATGCATGCTGACTGGAGCCAAACAAACTTGGGCAATTGCCAAGTCTTCCTTGGTCGGGTTGTCAACCCTGGCCAAACCTAGAACTCAAATATTGGTCAATTGTGATTGGCAATCCTAGTCGAGTGAGCACATGGTTAAAAAAAAAATTGGTTCAACCATAGTGAACTAATAACAACCCCGGTGAACCAATAACTGCCTCCAAGCTAGCATCACGCTAGCGACCAATGCTGACGTGACATATCAGAGGTCTATTCTTGAAAATGTTTTGAGAGATGTCTTTTTTTAAATTATTTTTAGAAAATTTTTGAAATTTTGCCCACGAGAAAGAAGGAGAATAATCATCACCTTGTCTTTGAAGAATGAGATGTAAAGTAGAGATTCCTAGCAAGTCGCACTTTTCAGTCTAATATTAGTACAATTATGCATATTATTCATAATACAGTTAATATTACTCAATGTTTATTGTACTAATATTAGATTGGCATGTGAGCTCCAAGCTCAAAAATTCCTAACTGGCTCAAATTGTCAATCTAATACTAGTGGAGTTTAGTTCAATATTAATGTAAAATTAGTATTACTCAATGCTTATTGTACCGCTAATACTATATTATATTGTACTATCATTAGACTGACTTGTGACCCCACCCAAGATTTCTAATGGGTAGCACTTGTCAATCTAATATTACTACAATTTAGTACAATATTAGTAGTACAATTAATATTATTTGATACTTATTATATTACATATACTATACTATATTAATATTTTAAATTTCCATGTGGCCCCACCACAAGAATTCCTAGAGGGTAGCACTTGTTAGTTAAATGGTAGTGCAATTTAATAATGTTAATAGTATAATTAGTATTTCTCTATGGTTATTGTACTATATTGTACTGTAATACTATTAGATTGACATGTGGGCTGCACTCCTAAGAATTCCTAGTTAGCCCACTTGTCAAATAATTAGTAGTACAATAGAGTATTTTAGTATTACAATTAACATCATATCATTACGAAAATTGTTCATTGTACTATCAATATATTCTACATTGTAAGATAAATTTTAAGAAACTACCATGAATTTTTGAGGTTATGCCTGAAAATTATCATACTCTTTTTTTTTCTTTCAAAGAAACAATCATGAACTTAATATTGACACCCAAACAATATTAAATGAATGATGAGTTTACCATTTCTATTTTCAAAAAGATCCTAATTTTTTAGATTAATTGAAAAAGAAAAAAGAAGAAAAAAACATTTTGTCCATGGATCTTAGCTCAATGGCCATGGAGTTCGAGATCCAGGCCATGGATTTAAGTCCATGGTCGCCTGAATTTGAGATCTAGTTCGAGCTCCATGGCTATGGGTTAAGCTCCTGGGACATTTTTATATGTTGAAATCGAATCATTTTCTAGTCCACTTTTGATTTTTTGGAAATATTTACTCATTGATTTAAAGATTTGAGGTTTGAAATGTAGAAATTTAGATGCAATTTTTTACTTTTGGCATAAGTTAGAGAAAGAAAGAAAATTAGAGTTCTAGGAAAAGAATAAAAGAAGAGTAAGGAGGCCTAAAGTTATCAAATAAATAATGATATTTAATGAAGCATAAATAATATTTAAAACATAAATTTTATTATTAAAGAATTTATATTCCCTCTTAGAGAGAAACTGTTTAATATTAATTGTTTACAAAAATTAAAATAATATTAAGTATTAAAATTTGGGTATTTTACTTATAACCTTTCGGTCCTTAGTTTTGTTTACTTATTTACCCATCGAAAACCTCTATTTGCATGTATAACCCACAAACTTTAGAGAGTTTATGGGTATATCCGTATAGTCACATATTTATTTAATATGACAAAAATTCCCTTTGCATATATGCGCTTGCAAAATTAAATTTTGAAAACTCCTTATGTTTGTAAACAAAAAATAATAATGAATGATATAATAATTTTGTCTAGGAGGATCTCAACAAAATAAGAAGAAAAGTGCAAACAAATATATTGAAAAGACTACTATGTTAAAAGCATAAATTCACTGCTACATCAAAACAATAATATTTTAATAAAAAATATTTTAAACATGAATATGATAAGTGCTATGAATGTAAGCAACTTCTAATAAAATTAATATGTTGACCTGCATTGGTGGGATTTCTTGCCACAAATAATTGGACACACCCAATCAGATCTTGCCAAAAACATAAAGAGAAGAAAATACTTTTCAGGTTGGGAGCGTCGGTGTGGTGCCGACCGAAGACCCTCGAACGTGAGAATGAGAATCCTCGTTGAGAGAAAGCAAAGAGATTGCTTGTGTGCGTGATATTTTTGGGGGTAATCAGAAGTGAACCCCAAAACCATTAGAGTATAGGCAATATTAATACCATGTGAATGTCGATTAAGAATGAGAGCCCTATATGCTTTAACTCTTTAACCTCGTTCTAATTGTCAATAAAGATTCTTTGCTTTAAATTTGTTTTGTGTTCTTATTCTTTTATGGGATTGTCGATTGTAGTTTGGTGTTTTCGTGAGCGTTGGCTTAGAGGTGCCTCCAGATCTGAACCTAGCTTTGATATTACAACTGTAAGATCACCTAGAGGGGGGGTGAATAGGTGATGGCTAATCTAATGGTCACTTATGAACAAATAATGCGGAATTAAAACTAAGTTGACCAAATTAAACCTCTTTTAATATAAACACTTATGTATAACACAAGAGTGTTGCCGAATTCCCCTTGCGAGGCTCTGGACAAGCTCCTCTAGATTCCCCTTGAATGGGTTGAGGTGCCGCGTTGGCTCTCTTGGTTGAATACTAGTGTTAACAACAATCCCACGCAATTATATATCAATTAAGCACAAGGGTATATATCATGCATATATAAGATGAACACAATGAAAGTAAATGCAAGATATAAAATAGAGACAAAGAGAGAGAGAGGGAAGAGTAAGCAATCGCAAACACAAAGGGTTTGTTTCGAGGTTCGAGCACACTTGCTCTACATCCCCGCCTTCGACACACGAAGGATTTCCACTATGCAAGATCCCACCGGATCTCTCCTCGGTGCCGTACACCTACAAACCCTCGGACTCCCAAAGTCCCTTACACACCACAAGCCCACCGGCTTGATGAGGACGCACCTCGCACCACAAGTTCGCACCCGAACTCAACCACAACGAGCACACTTGCCCGTTTCCTCAAAATTACAAGAAAAGATCTCTTTGATGATCACAACTCTTGATCACCTAAAGAGTACTCTCACTACAACACACCTATAAGAATATCTAGCAATGGAAAGCTCAAGTGTGTGGTGAGAAAATGAAGGAAAGAAAGCTTTGTTGGAAAACACAAGAAATCACTTTAACACTCTCTTGATAAAACTCTTCCTTTTGATTGGAAGTATTTGCACTAAAATCTTGTAGAGAAACTCCTCTAAAAGTGTCTGAAAAACAGCTCAAGAAGTCTCCTAAATGTTCTATCTAAAACAGATGACAAAAACCTTTATATAGGCTGCCCAGAAAAAGAGCCGTTGGGGTTCTGTCAGAGCTGGCGGTCGACCGCCGGTCGACCGGCCAACGGTCATTTTTCTGACCGTTGCAGCCACCGGTCGACTGGTGAGTCGACCGCTCTTCTGGAATGAACTGTCGGTCGACCGATCCGGTCGACTGGCAATTTCCAGAGAGCAACAGGTTTGGGTCGGTCGAGTATCGGTCGACTCCGGTCGACTGATACGCACATGCACAAAAACTGTGCATGTCGGTCGAGTGCCGGTCGAGTGCCGGTCGACCGGTCACTGAGAAATTCTGAAAAATCAGAACTTCCAGGACCTGGAAAATTTGGATTTGGTTTTGGGTCTTGGATAAAATGTTTTGGTCTTGAAAAATCATAGAGTATGAGCATGTGTCATACTACTAACAAGGTAAAATACTTGGTAAAAATTCTTTTGATAAAAACTTAATTGTCCATGAAATGTTTTCCAAACCTTTATCAAATACAAAAACAAGATATTTGAGTCCATTTAAAAGCATAGTGTGTATGGATATGATCCACTCCACAATCAATATGAAATATCTATGTTTTTGAAATCTAGTATACAACTTGGTTTTGGTTAAAGAATATACATGATAGAAATACCAAAAACCAACATATTTTGTCTTAAAGAAAACTCTTTTTCTAAAATAAAAATTCTTTTCTAAACATACAAATCTTTTATGAAAGCACTTTAAATCAAGAGTTCTAATCAAGAGTGTGTGTGTGTGATATAACTTGAGCAATCCACCAACTATCTATCCTTTACATTTTTACTAAAACAAAAATACAAATTCTATACCTAGACACAAGTCTTCATCTTCTTGAAGTCTTCCCTTGAAGGCTTCTCATCTTCTTGACTTGGTCCAAGCTTGATCCAAAAACTCCTTGGATCACTACATGCAATCTCCAAATCTTGTTCTTTAATCCTTTGTTGAGCTATGCACCTACTAAGATCTTGATCATGAATCTGTCACTAATTAAACACAAGATCATTAGTAACTATAACTACATGAGTTGATCATCATCAAAACTAGGGTGAAGGGCCTTTGGGCCAACAATCTCCCCCTTTTTGATGATGACAAAACTCATGGAGTTATATATGCATGGATTAAAGTAAAGCTTCAAAGAAGCTCCCCCTTAACTCATGCATACCAAATAAATAAAAGATATGTCAATAAAAGCACATGACATGTATGCAATGTAGGAGATGCAATCATATAAATCAAATCATAAATCAAATCTTTTGCTCCTAATTGCAAGACAACATATATGCATAAATACAAATCTTACTCCCCCTTAAGTAAGGAACCAAATACTTCTCCCCCTTAAGTAAGGAAATCATGAAATCATGCATATAAAATCACAAATTCTTCTCCCCCTTTTTGTCAATCTTGTCGCCTAAGGAAGAAAGAGCATTAGTTATTTTTGTAAAGCGAGTGAGCATGTCATCAATGCTCTCATTATCAATCATGTAAAAATTCTCATATTGAGAACGTAACAAGTCAACTTTTGCTCTCTTGACTTGTGACGTTCCCTCATGAGTCACAATAAGCATGTTCCAACTTCATATGCCGATTTACAATTAATGATGCGTGCAAGGTCATCTTCATTAAGTGCTTGTGTTAATGCATATTGTGCCCTAGCATTTGCTTCATAGTCTTTGGTGGTATCCTCGGACCATGTGCTCTCATCACTAGTTGGTTCAATGAAGTCTTTGGTAATGGCCCTAACTACCCTAACACCTAAGGATTTCAAAAACAAGTTCATCTTGACTTTCCAAATAGGAAAGTTCAACCCATCAAATTTGGGAGGGATTTAATGCTAGAAAAGTCCATGGATGCCATGAATGCACAATATATAAGATGCACAAAATAAAATACAACAAATGAATATAGCCAAATGTATGGATCTCCCTAAGGTTGTTAGACCTAAGTTGTAGGGTTAGGCTCTGATACCAATTGTAAGATCACCTAGAGGGGGGGTGAATAGGTGATGGCTAATCTAATGGTCACTTATGAACAAATAATGCGGAATTAAAACTAAGTTGACCAAATTAAACCTCTTTTAATATAAACACTTATGTATAACACAAGAGTGTTGCCGAATTCCCCTTGCGAGGCTCTGGACAAGCTCCTCTAGATTCCCCTTGAATGGTTGAGGTGCCGCGTTGGCTCTCTTGGTTGAATACTAGTGTTAACAACAATCCCACGCAATTATATATCAATTAAGCACAAGGGTATATATCATGCATATATAAGATGAACACAATGAAAGTAAATGCAAGATATAAAATAGAGACAAAGAGAGAGAGAGGGAAGAGTAAGCAATCGCAAACACAAAGGGTTTGTTTCGAGGTTCGAGCACACTTGCTCTACATCCCCGCCTTCGACACACGAAGGATTTCCACTATGCAAGATCCCACCGGATCTCTCCTCGGTGCCGTACACCTACAAACCCTCGGACTCCCAAAGTCCCTTACACACCACAAGCCCACCGGCTTGATGAGGACGCACCTCGCACCACAAGTTCGCACCCGAACTCAACCACAACGAGCACACTTGCCCGTTTCCTCAAAATTACAAGAAAAGATCTCTTTGATGATCACAACTCTTGATCACCTAAAGAGTACTCTCACTACAACACACCTATAAGAATATCTAGCAATGGAAAGCTCAAGTGTGTGGTGAGAAAATGAAGGAAAGAAAGCTTTGTTGGAAAACACAAGAAATCACTTTAACACTCTCTTGATAAAAACTCTTCCTTTGATTGGAAGTATTTGCACTAAAATCTTGTAGAGAAACTCCTCTAAAAGTGTCTGAAAAACAGCTCAAGAAGTCTCCTAAATGTTCTATCTAAAACAGATGACAAAAACCCTTTATATAGGCTGCCCAGAAAAAGAGCCGTTGGGGTTCTGTCAGAGCTGGCGGTCGACCGCCGGTCGACCGGCCAACGGTCATTTTTCTGACCGTTGCAGCCACCGGTCGACTGGTGAGTCGACCGCTCTTCTGGAATGAACTGTCGGTCGACCGATCCGGTCGACTGGCAATTTCCAGAGAGCAACAGGTTTGGGTCGGTCGAGTATCGGTCGACTCCGGTCGACTGATACGCACATGCACAAAAACTGTGCATGTCGGTCGAGTGCCGGTCGACTGCCGGTCGACCGGTCACTGAGAAATTCTGAAAAATCAGAACTTCCAGGACCTGGAAAATTTGGATTTGGTTTTGGGTCTTGGATAAAATGTTTTGGTCTTGAAAAATCATAGAGTATGAGCATGTGTCATACTACTAACAAGGTAAAATACTTGGTAAAAATTCTTTTGATAAAAACTTAATTGTCCATGAAATGTTTTTCCAAACCTTTATCAAATACAAAAACAAGATATTTGAGTCCATTTAAAAGCATAGTGTGTATGGATATGATCCACTCCACAATCAATATGAAATATCTATGTTTTTGAAATCTAGTATACAACTTGGTTTTGGTTAAAGAATATACATGATAGAAATACCAAAAATCAACAAATATTTTGTCTTAAAGAAAACTCTTTTTCTAAAATAAAAATTCTTTTCTAAACATACAAATCTTTTATGAAAGCACTTTAAATCAAGAGTTCTAATCAAGAGTGTGTGTGTGTGATATAACTTGAGCAATCCACAACTATCTATCCTTTACATTTTTACTAAAACAAAAATACAAATTCTATACCTAGACACAAGTCTTCATCTTCTTGAAGTCTTCCCTTGAAGGCTTCTCATCTTCTTGACTTGGTCCAAGCTTGATCCAAAAACTCCTTGGATCACTACATGCAAGCTCCAAATCTTGTTCTTTAATCCTTTGTTGAGCTATGCACCTACTAAGATCTTGATCATGAATCTGTCACTAATTAAACACAAGATCATTAGTAACTATAACTACATGAGTTGATCATCATCAAAACTAGGGTGAAGGGCCTTTGGGCCAACAACAACGATCCTATGAGTCATCTGAGTAGCTATGAACACTGTAGAAGCTCTTCCTTTGATGTTGGGGACCACGAATTGTGTCCTGATGATCATGTTGGTTACCACAGCCCTGTTCACTTTGGTACTCCTGATGCTTCATGGTCCGGAGTCGATATGGATCTTAGTGAGGAGCTCGGGTCTTTGCTGCACTTTCTTCGTGACAAGAGGAGAGAGGTAATAGAAGAGCGCTTTTGGCATGACCTCCTTATTAAGACTGAGATCACGTTGTACGACCATCTCATCTTGTAGCTGGAGCATGAATTATATCATAGTAAGGAGATAGAAAGGGACCTCAACAACAAGTGGTATTAGTCATCTATGAAGTCAATGAACCAACTATGGCGATTAAAGGATTTAGAGATCACAAATCCTCTTTTGACCAAATTCCTTCAAACACAAGACAAATGAATTGAAGAAAGTGTTTGATGTGAACCATCGCCTGGATGAGATGGTCATAAGAAAGTAGAACGTAGTTAGAATTTTTCAATCTTAACTAAAGAAGGTACAACATGAAAATGACAAACTTCGATCTCGAGTTAGTCAACTGGAGCAGGAAGCTGACCAGCGGGGGCACGAGTTGATAGAGTTGAAAGCTGATGCGAAGCAATTAGGGCATTCTTCTATGAGGAAGCACAAGGAGATAAAGACCTCCGTTATGAATTGAATAGACTTCGCTCTCGAACTCGGACTGGTGGTGCGAGAGGAATGGATAGAGATGTAGCCTTATTAGGGTCTCAAGATCCACCTTTTTGTCCTCACACTTTGCTTCCTTCTTTATATAATATAAGAATAAGTAATGAAGGCAGAGTTGAGTTTTGTCGTTCCACTCATGTCTTTTAGCTAAGGGACATTGTGAGCTGTCGTGTGAGCAAAAAGCTTCAAACTGAATCTGTGAGTTGATGTTCTAATAGACATTAGGGAGATTCTGTTAGCTTCAGAGTGATCCGCAAGGGAAGGCTCCCATCAAAGTGCGTCAGAGTGAAATTAATATAAGTTGTCAGAGAATCCAATTTAGGCTGTCAGAGTGAGATATCAGGACAATTTTCATCTTTTAGGAGAGTCTTCGTATAGGCTTTAGCTGTCAGGGTGAAGAGCTAATATAGACTGTCAGAGTGAGATGAGGCTTTAATTGTCAGAGTGAAGACCCGATATAGGCTATCGGAGTGAGCCATCATGATGATCTTCATTTTTTAGGAGAGTCTCCTTATAGGCTTTATCTGTCAAGGTGAAGACCGATAGAGGATGTCAGATTGAACCGTCAGAATGATCTCTATTTTTCAGGAGAGTCTCAATATAGTCTTTAGCCGTCAGAGTGAAGACCCAATATAGGTTATTAGAGTGAGCCGTCAGGATGATCTCTATCTTTTAAGAGAGTCTTCGTATAGGATTTAGCCGTCAAAGTGAAGACCTGATATAGGCTGTCAGAGTAGTTTTCTACCAGCATAGATTTGCAAAGCTTGAAATAGAAAGAAAGGAGCACAACAGAGATTCTTTTCATTGAATAAATTGAGAGTTTATACATAGTATCATTTCAAGTGAAAAGAATTCCATTGTTTGTTGAGAATCTTGCCATCTTGATCGGCTAAAGTGTAGGAACCTTTGTTTTTTTTGGCAACCACAGTATAAGGTTCCTCCTAGTTGGTTTGAGTTTTCCCACATTTTCTCTTTGATACTCTAAATGACGTACTTCAGGATAAGGTCACGATCTGAAACTCTCAGGCCTTCAGCTTCTCTTGATGAGCAATTTTGATTTGTTATTGGTAGGCTAAGACCCGATTCGTGGTATGCCACGACTTTCTTTGGATTGATCCTCTGCCAACCGGAGCTGAGATGTATTCCCCAATCGATTTCTTCCATATGCAATGTCAGCAAGCAGATGTCTACTGGGATAATGGTCTTTGACCCATAAGCTAGGGAAAAATGGAGTCTCTCCCATAAGGATACGCTTGGTGGTTCGGTATGCCTAGGCCATTTCGGCCTTTGCCGTCGTCGGGGGAGTGTCCTCCTTGGGAGCTAAGGCTCAGTGCCCCTTGCAAGTTTCCTCGAGATGATGGGCTGAAGGTTCTCATGCGCTTTGGATTGCATCCTGTTGAGCTTTAACATAGGTTGGTTGGAGTTGCGGGATGTGGATGGGCCTCAGTGGAGAAGCTCGCCCGGACTTCCCGAGTGCCTAACTCGATGACCCGTTGTTGTGCTTCTCGCAAAACTTTTATTCGTGTGAGAAGCTGATGATTGACCTATGTTACCACCTCGCGCTCCGCAGTGTCATGGTGGATGGTGACAAGTTCTCGTTCACAATCGACCTTCGCCTGTGCTTATCCAACTATTTTCACAAATCAATCACCACTTGGACAAGCTGTCCTCGGGAGAGGGCCGTTGGGTTAAATCATCGGAGGTCCTTTGTGACGGGGGGTGCTCTTCTGTGCCATGATCGGTGTATGAAAATGTCTTCATGGAAGGGTTAGGGTATTGGGTAGCGAGAGATCTCAAAAGTCTTGAGTTCAGCTCTAAATAAAAACACCAAATGCAGTGGGTAATTCCTAAGGAATCAATCTATACACCAAAATAAGAAAGTGAATATAGCCAAATTACAGAAAAGCCAATCACAAACACAATAAAAATACGTGAAAAATCCGAAACTGAAAAACTACGGAGAGAGAAAAATTTCACTATGTCAATGACAATTATAAAAGAGTTCTCTAGATTCGAGTGAACTTGGTCTCTTTCTCGATGGAAGAGATCCCTCATTTATACAGGTCATGTCAAATAGTTAAGGTTAGAGTTTGAATACCTAAATCTCTTATCTTGCTAAGGGTCGAGCCGGACGCCCCAAATTGAATCGATAGAGGAGAGAGTCGACCTCTATCTTGCGGTTCGTGCTCGAATTGCCCCCGAAGGTTACTACGTCATTTGAATTAAGATTGGGCCTAAGGATAGATATATCTGTAATCGGATCTTATTCTTTTAGTAATCACCCAACTCGATATTCTAACTAGGTGAAGTTCCTGGTTAAATGTTATGGAAGTAGCTAAGCGTCGCACATCCGTTAGATGTTGACTGGACATGTGTCATAATCATGGGAGGGTCAGAAAGTGACCACTACAAAGGTGATAAGCTGGAGAGGGGGAGAGAGGGAAGATGCCACAGCTCCTCTCATTTCTTTTTTTAATTATTTTTAAATGAAATAAGAAAATAAGGTTATAACAGGATACCACTCGCATTTCATCCAAAAATTAATGGTGGGGGTAATTTTGAAAATCTCAAAAAATTGGGAATAAATTAGAAATTATGATGTTTTGGAGGGTAATTTTAAAAATATGAAAGATTTTTATTTTTTTATTTTTTGTGTTGTTTGGGGTGGTGGGGGTGGGGGTTTATCGGTAATTTTGCGAAACGGAAAAGCGTCTAGGTCTATTTATATCTTTCTTTGGCTCAGAAGGGGAGAGAGGTAGATAGGTTTGGCTTGCGTTGGGGTTTGATCTCGATCTAGGTTTTTTCTGCGCTGATGGCCGGCGTTGAGGAGAGGGTGTCGGGAAAGGTCCGCAGTCGTGAAGAGTGGGAGTCTTCGTCGAACGCCTACGGCGATCAGCAGGAGTTGCCGGGCGCTGGCGGTGGCAAGGAGAAGGTGGTGGTATCGCCGGAGGCTGGCGGTGGCAAGGAGAAGGCGGTGGCAAAGCCGTATATAGATATTGACTGGGATGAGTTGCATTCATTTTCTATTGATGGGACGGAATCGAGCGACGACGAGTACTACATAGGCGACCGTCGCTATCGCAAGATGACCGACGATGAGTGGGAACGATACTGCCAAAATGTTGAGGATAGTGATGGCTTCGACATCGAGCCCTACCCGAAGGACATTTACCCCGGCCCTGGCCTCATCATGCCCAGAATTGTCAACGACACCTGCATGCACTTCACCGACTTTGCAATCGGACGATACAACGCTGACAAGGTAAAATTTTGGGGGGAAACGATTTTTTTTATTTTATAATCTCAGAAGAAAACAAAATGATTTTTAAAAATAAATTGATTCGATTTGATTTGCAGGGTAAAAATCTGAAGCTCATAGAAATCGTCAAGTGGAATATTATGGTTGCTGGCCCTTCGTGTATTTCATTACCTTGAAGGCTGAAGATCCTGATGCTGGTGGCTCTGTAAATACCTATCAAGTTGAGGTGGTGAGGCTAATCCCAGAGGAAGATTCCTATGTGTCCATCTTCAGAGTTAAAGGCGAGCAGCTCGCAAACTCAGGTAAATTAAATCTGATAGCTTGAATTTTTCTTATACTGCTTGTGAAAATCTGGAGGCATTTTTTGATTCCTAATTGCATATCAGATAAATTTACAACCAATTGCGTTTAGGAAAGAAATTGGGATCAGATTGCTGGTTCGATTTTACATGTATTTTATAAATTCATACAGCTTGTAATTGGTTTGGACATTGAGACATTGGATGGAAAAGCTGAGTTCCTCTTAAACGTTGGAATTCAATGAACCCTCTGCATATAGTTCAAAAGATATTAAAATTGCTCTTGCTGGATTTACTATTGACATTTTTTTAGATAGTATAGTATAATTATAGACTATTTTTCGCACCATTGTACTTGTTCCGTTCTAGCTGCCCAATGACATGTGGAAGAAGTTGCTGGTTCATCTAAATTTTTCCATCTTGCATCCAAATGGAAAATTGGAATAGGGGTTTTTGCTTATTCTTTACTCTTGTTACAAAATGGTGTCTTATGCCAATTAGTTGGAATCAACCAAGATTAAAATCATTAGGTTGCGCTTGCTATCTCCCAAGTTAGGTCTAGCTAGCATTAAATCAGGATCTGGAATATTTCTGGCCCTAATTTACTATAGGGTAGGATCTGGATGTGATGGTTCTCCTATAGAGAGGTGTATAGCCTAACTTCATCATTAAGTTTGGATCAAGTCCTCATTGAATTTTAAATTATATATATGTGTGTTTATATATAGAGGGATAGACTTGGTACATGCGGAAGGATTCGAGTCCGAATCCTTCTCACTCAAACTCAATCCCACGACATTCAAATGCAAGATCCACTCCGTTGAAGTTGATCTACATTGTTTAAAGTACCTGCAAATTAAAAAAACAAGTGTTTTGAATACTTTTTGCTCATCCATCAAGTAGGCGCAAAATGGACAATCGGAAATAGCATTTTACTTAGATTTTTGACTTTAAATATATAAATTCTCGATCTGAACATTTGATAATAATCTAAAATTTAAAAAACTCCACACATTCAAATATTTTACACCGTTAAACTAGCCAACTCAATATTTCGGCCATTCATTTTGTGACTACTTGATAGATGGGTAAAAAGTATTCAAAACACTTGATTTTTAATTTTAATTATTCTAAACAATATCGATCAACTTCAACAGAGTGGATCTTGATTTGAATGTCGTGGGATTGAGTTTGAGGGGTAAGGATTCGGGCTCGAATCCTTCCGTGTACCCAAGTCTATCCATATATATATATAGTATAAGATTAATAAAAAATTTATATCATTAAGTATCTTGTGACCCAGTCAGACCCGGATCAATCTTTGTCCAGATTAGGTACTATCAATGTGGTCTTGAAGCTGACCAAAGTTTACATTCAATCTTTTTGTTTTGAACCTCTATCCATGTCTCGCTGGTCCAGATAAAATCCAGGTCTTGATCGGGTTCATGATCGGTCTGGTGTAGAAAATGGTTCAATTTTTATTGTTTTCACTCATTATAGTGATATTTTTACTCATGATCATTCGCTTAACATTATTTTTTTGAGGTAAACTATGTTTATCTATTCAATGTTTCAGAGTAAACCTTCTCTCAAAAGATGTTTCACAGTAAACCAATTATCCCTCCTATAATTTTCGTCACACTTTGCACCCCTTAGCTTTACAACCACTAACATTTTGATTTTATGTTAAGCTGACATTTTGAAGATCCTTTTTATGAAGAAATATTCCTTTCTTGCAATGCAAACATCCCTTGCAATTTCAAAAAAATGGATTAATTATTAAAGCTATCCTTGTAACAATTACCCAAAAGAATAACCCTAACCTTATCCCTCATCCATCATCATCCTTGTCTCTAGTCCAAACCCAAAAACCTAATCCTATACCCATCTCTAAGCCAAAAGTTATTCCTTAGCCTGACCTCATGTTATTAAAAATGCAAGACCCTATAGGTGATATATGATTTGGATGAACGTTCCAATTTGGAGCGTTATCAATGTGAAATGATGATACTAGTATTCTGGGTTTTTTGTAACTCTTAAAACAAAACACATCTCATCAAGACTTCGACATGCACACGATCTTCAATTTCAATTAATGAAGCGAGTTTGAACATGCAAAGAGAAGACACAAGCAATATTCTATTTGAAAGAGATAGGAAAGAGGAAGGGATAGTTATGATAAAGATCTAGTGATTCACAGAGAGAGAGAGAGAGAGAGAGAGAGAGTCGTGCGGTTGCGGTTATGGGTGGGTGTGCGTGCATGTGTGAATAAATACTACTTTTTAGGCAGAGAATTGGCAAATAGAAGATTTTTTAAGGAGAGGTGCACCTGGATTACTGGATATTTTTTGACTACCAAACTAATATGCTTATACTTATACGTACACATACACAAAAGCGAATCCTTCGTGATCTTATAAATTCATTCATTTTTATAGATACCTGTATTTTGTTTCCCAAAGTTCAAAGAAGACTACCTCCAGCATACCATGTTTCTTGAGTAACATTTTATCCAACAATATTTGTTCCACATATTGATTCTGCAGAATCCTATCTCCAACTTTACAGTTATATGCTTGCCTAAATCTTCCCTAACTTGACTCACTTTAACCTAGGCATATCCATTCCCTATCTGTCCCTATTCCTAGCCCTAATGTAACCCAAGCTTTAACTTGAATTCTCTCCCAACCAAAACCTGCATATCCAGACCTATTTTTTCAGGTTAGGTTAATGTTTGAGTTAGTAACAAGTATTAGGTTCAACGTTCAGTGTCAGATTCAAGCTAGGTGTTTGGTGATGATTTGGGATTCACTTAGAGATATGAACCTCTATATATACATGGTTAGGGTGGGGAAAACTGACAACTAACCATTTCATTAAACTGATTATTTAACACGAATATTGCAATTTTGAATTTTCAGTGTGATGAAGGTTATATTAACAGAGGCATTAAAAGAAATTAAATCCTTATCATTTTAGTGATTTTTAATATAGGTTAAATTACCCAGAATAGTCTGAAACTATGTGGGAAAATAACTATGGTAAAATGGTTCTTCTGCTCATGCAGTGCCCTTTTATTAACTACTGGCAACCCTTAAATGTGGATAGTGTTAAAAATCGAATAATAGGAAGTCTTATCATGCAAAACACCATGATCTTAATCTGAGCTCTTGGCTCATGGTATATGTAGTTCTGTAGTGGTCAGTTTACGACCCCCTCGAGATCATGTCACGTGTCCATCCAACATCAAACGGGCGTGCGACACGTGGCTGCTTTTAGAACCTCTGAGCGGGAGTTCTTGTTCAATTTAAACTACGAGCGGTTCAGGTAGTTAAAATGAAGACATAACTTTGATTTCGAGTATCTCAATCTCTAAGCCAAATCTCTGTTTGAACTCAAGAGTTACACATTGAGAACAAATCGACTGCATCTACAATAGGACTCAGTCTAGCAGATAAACACCCGATCAACCGATTCAAATCAAGGCGGTCGGCTTCAACTGCCTCTGTGATAAGTAGTTAAAATAGGATAAGATACTTAGTTAGATTAGAACTCTGTAGCCTTATCAATATACACTACCTGTATAAATAGCATGCCCCTTTCAATGAAAAAGGGGGATTGATTAAGCCTAAAAACCCTAGCGCAAGCAATTAGAGCAATTATCATTGTACGTTTCTTTAAATCATAGTGGAATACTCTATCCCTCTCCATGATTTTTCCTCTTTGGTTTCCACATAAATCTTGGTGTTTGCGCTAGTTTTTTCTGAGATTTGATTTTTCCATCTCCATAACTTTTGTGTGGATAAATTTTTAGAAATTATCCATTACATTTGGTGCTTCATTAAGATCTTTGAGTTCATACTCTTAAGTTCTCCTTATCCAATACCTTAACCCTTTCTCAAAATAGCCTCGCGACAACCATGGTGCAGAAGAATGCTGCTCGTCATGATGCCAACGCTTCTGGCGAACTCGAGCCATCGGCACTCTCTCGAGGACAGCTTGTCAGGTGGTGATTGATCTGCGACGATAGCTGGGCGAACAATGAGCCTGGGCAGACCATGAACGAGACCTGATTGCCATTCATCGTGACATTGCAAAACGTGAGCGAGACGTAGAACCATGGTTCATAGTCGCGGTCTCAACCGCCGACTTGGCAGGCACTGAGACGGATCGGTCTCAGCGACTCGGATCGGTCTCGGACGATACGCACAAAACGCTACATATAAAGCTCAAAAAATTCTGAAAAAATTACGACAAATCTTTAAAAAAAATGTAAACATCCGCATTCATGTATCACATATCTAAAACATATTACCTACCACATTAAACATAAAGCGAAAGCATAAATACACGCATTGTCGGTAGAAGCATATCAAAATACATGCACAATATGGTAAATTACACAAACTATATTCATAAATACATGTTAATGTAGTTATTTTCACATTGAATTGCGATGAGGCACAAAATCATCATAATCATCTCTGCAGTAAGTAGATAAATCGATACTAATGCTCGTAGATCTCTCAAGTTGTGGTCTGTAGTCATGAACTTATGTCACACCATAATATTAGCCTGGTGTTAAACTCAACATTTGCATATGACCTTCAAGACTATAAGTTCCTCCATCAGTACTATTGTTGCCCTCATTGTTGTCATCATCACAACTGCCGCTATCACTGCCATCATTGTCATCATTATCATCACCATCTTCACCATCATCACTACTAGAACTGGATAAAACCCTCACACCTTCACCACCACCACCATCGTCTGCTTCTCTTATACCTCAGAGGGGGAGAGGGGGGAGAGATCAGAAACAGGAGGAGAGAGGGAGGGGAGGGAAAGAGACAGATAGACAGGAGATGGAAAGGGAGAGAAAGAGAGCGCGTGAGAGAGGGAGGGGGAGAGAAAAAATGGGGGAGGGGGAGGGAAAGATACAGAGAGAGACGAGAGATGGAGAGGGGGAGAGATAGAGAGCGGTGAGAGAGGGAGAGGGAGAGAGAAACAGAGGGAGGGAGAGGGAAAGAGATAGAGGGAGGTACATCACCTGGAACTGAGGAGTGGCCGACAGCGATCGGGCGGCTGCAGAGTCTAGATCTGAGCGGCAACGATCGTGCAGCGGCGGCGATCTCCAGATCTGAGCGAGAGAGAGGTAAGTTTTTTTCTTTTCTTTTTTTCTTTATACCCGTTCGTCACGGGTGAATATACATTTCGAGCTGACTCGACCGAGAATCAGAGTCGACTCCGTCGATTCGGCAGAGTCACGACCGATTCGGTCGTAAATCGGCCGAGTTAATCGAGTCAACTCTGATTCTCGGCCGAGTCTGTCTCCTCTGAGTTGAGTCGACCGACTCATGACTCGGACTCATCTCGAAGCGGGCCGAGACGAATACGACTCGGCCGACTCGTCTCTGACTCGGCCGAGTCTTTAAACCCTGGGCAGAACACATGTCAGCCATCAGTTGCACACGCAGATAAAGGTTCTTCAAAAATTATGAGTCATCAAATTGGGTGCCAGGGAGACCCAAGTGGACGCATTCTCTGAAGTCAACAAACATCCTGCAGCTCTGGCCGACTTACGTTTCAAGCTAAACAAAATGTACTCCAAAGTAACCACTTTGCATGAAGACCCCGAGAATCACGGAGCCGAACGCTCACGGAAGCGAGCAAGGGGACATCACGCCCCAATACACAAGAACACTTCCCCTACATCTACAAAGACCTAGGACATTTCGGTCTTCACCCCCTTGAAGTTACCGATTGATCAGAGCCTTCACATCATCAAGCATCAACCATGAATGAAACTCTCTAAGATAACTAAGCACGACGCGAATCCCTTAGGAGCAGTAGGGCATTGTTCTTTCACGGCCACGCTACCCTGCATTGTTATGCCCTCAAGAAGCACCTCGAGTATCTAATTCAACATGGATATCTCGATGAGTTTATCCTCGACTTAGAGGAAGATTCAACGGTCAGAGAAATCTCAGCCGAGTCTGACGACTAAAGCGCTCATTCATCAGCACATCTTAGGACGCGAAGTCTGTCTCATAATAAAGGCGATTGAACTCTTTTCATTCGAATTGATACTATGTGAAAGCCATGTAATAATCCAATGAAAAGGATTGGTTCTTTCGTGTTTGATGTCTCAACCTTCCTAAGCAAGATAACTTTTCAACAGCTTATACGGGTCCTACCCTGACAGTTACCCCTTGGGGGTCTCTTGGAAGATGGAGGCTTGCCTACAAACGACCAGGAAGAGTCAGTTTACACGAGTTCTACCCTGATTGCCACCCTAGCCAGTCAACAACCTATACGGGTCCTACCTTGACGGCTACCTCTCGGGGGTCTCCTGAAAGATGGAGGCTCGCCTACAAATGACAGCTCAGAGTCAGCCTACACGAGTTCTATCTTGACGACCACTTGAACTAATCAACAATATATACGGGTTCTACCCTGACGGCTATTCGTCGGGGGTCTCCTGAAAGATGGAGGCTTGCTCACAAATGACTACTCAGAATCAGCCTACACGGGTTCTACCCTGACGGCTACCCGAGCTAGTCAACAGCCTATGCGGGTTCTACCCTGATGGCCATCCCTCAGGGGGTTTCTTGAAAGATGGAGGCTCGCCCACAAATGATCATTCGTGGTTAGCCTTAACATGTCTTATCCTGACATCATCCAAGCCAGTCAATAGCATGTACAAAATGCTACCCTTGTAAGTCTATAACATAGACTCCTCCTATACCTGATTGCTAAGCGTCTGACAACCCCAACAACGGACTTCATGCATCCTCAAACTGTCAAAACAATACAAAATTGAGTCAGGATCGCTCCACAGCACTTAAATGAACACAACAAAACAAAGCACAACACAGTCAAAGTAAGAAATCCCTTTTTGATGTAAGAGATAATACAACCCTTATTACATCAGAACCAAAAAGAGAGAATACAAGGAGACTTGGCTAGTTCCACCTAAGGCCACCACTCTGGCACTCCCACCTTCCTGGAGCTCGCTCAGACCATCCATTGGAACCCTTAGACCAATCTCTCTCGACTTCTCTGGCCGATTGCTTGGACCTCTAGACTAATTGCTTGGCCTTCCGCCCACTGTCAGAGTTCAAAATCAAGACTTGGGAACGCAACTTCTGCGCTCCCATAAGTTCACCGTGAGACCTCCAGAGCTCATCATAACGCCTGG
The DNA here is from genome assembly GCA_038442645.1 of Agave tequilana. Classification (NCBI taxonomy): domain Eukaryota; kingdom Viridiplantae; phylum Streptophyta; class Magnoliopsida; order Asparagales; family Asparagaceae; genus Agave; species Agave tequilana. The sequence continues at coordinate 396,470 of JAVJIF010030420.1, forward strand.
ACTGGCACAACTCGTCGGTCCTCAGCTCGTTAATCTTGCACTTACGACGCTCTAGGTCCTTCTCGAGTACCCGAACCTTGTGCATGACATCCAACTTCTCGGCTCTTTCCTGATAAATTTGGGTCCAAAGCATGACAATCTCTGACCGATGCGAGGCGGCATCATCTTGTACCTTGGATATATCGTCCGAAGCCTGCTTTAGTTCCTCGACACGCCCCAAGAGCCTCACCTCCAACTCTATATTCTCCTTCAACCCTTCCACTACCTCTCGCGCATTATCCAATCTGAAAAGCTGGCTCTTCACTCAAGCTCGCTCACTTATATTGTGTGAGACTATCTCACGGTCTAGTTGGAAGGTGAGAAAATCGATTATCCCAAGCTCTATACGGTGGGGAAGACTGAGTGTCTGGAAGAGGCTTTCGCCACCTTTCTCCGCTGAGCATTTAGAAAGTCCAGCAACGCTTTAGGCTCGTCCTCAAGCTCCAGCTTTACTTCATCGTCGTCATCCTCAGGGTTAGAGACCTCAAGCCCCACTCTCGGATCATCGAGGAGCTTTACGCCAGAGGGACCAAGCCCGCAGAAATAAAGTAGGCATGGGAGGCTCCAGATCCTCGGGAAGCTTCTTCTCGAGGATCGACTCTCACTTCTCTCGAGAATGTGGGAAACGAGGCTAAGCCCAGAGGGGTTACGGAGCCAACTACAAGGGACTTAAAAACACAACAGAAAGTAAGGCATTCAAAAGGAAGTGAGCTGAAAATTCATTCGTCTGTTCGAAAAGGATTACATTTGGTTCTAAAAAAAGTTAAACTTTCAAACGCTCGCTTTGCCTTTGTGAGGCGCCTCAGAGGGGGAGTCAACAATGCCATGCCTTCGGAGGAAGCCAGAGCCGAAGTCTCGGTGGTAGTAGCATCTGAAGGAAGACTTATCACCGGGGTGCACCACCACCTGGCGACAAGCTCGGGGGTCTCCGCCTCAGCGGCAGAGGAAGTGCGACTCGTAGGACGTCCCAAACCTTGGTCCTCAAGAAAGGCTCTAAGTTTAAGCTGATATCTCGGGGCGGCACCTCACTTCCCGTTCTCGTATCTATTTTTATACTTTTTGAATTTGAAAATATTCATCGACCATTGGCATTGGTCTATCACCGCCTGCTCATGCGCCTCCGCCTCGTCCTGGGCAACCAGCACCCTATTCAAGTTATACTCGAAGATCTCTTTCGCCTTCTCAAAGTAAGCCCTCTCCGACTTTAGGGCGGCTTTCCCCCTCAGCCTGCTGACGCATCTTCCCTAACTCCTGCTTAGCTGACCGCATCGCTTTCTTTGAGCTGTAATTCGGAATCTTTCATCAGTAACTTTGAGCCCTTCTTTACTAGTTCTCCTCAAATGTCAAATAGCTGAGCCAGTAGGATCTCCCTCGACTCTCCACTAAGCTGCTCCAATTCCCTTTCCCGACTCCATTGAACCTCCGCTTTACGGTCCAGATTCTCCTAGAGCCAGGTAATTTTCTCAGTCGTCGCTTCCCCTATATACTAAGCCCCTCCACCTGCCGGTACAACTCAGCAATCTCGCCCTCCACCTTCAGGGTCCCCAATGGTCGTCCAGCAGTTCAGAGATGAGCACATCATTCTGATGCGGGAACACAAGTTAGATAACACCAAAGAATCATCTCGAAAAACATGTTATAATATCTATCCTAATGACCTTATTCTTCAAGCGCCGCTTACGTTCCTTCAAAGGTAGAGCCTTGAGTTCCTCAAGCCATCTTAGGAAATTCCCGTACCCGAGAGACGAACCCAAAGGGGAGCTTGTAACTGTCCACTCTGACGGCAATAATGAAGACTGAGCAACGATCTCTGAAGGACCAACAGGGTCAGTGACCCCTGTGTCGTCTCCTAGCAGTGGAGCGTGAATAGCCCTTAACGTTTCGAGCCCAAGCAAGGGCTTGAGTTCCTCTTCAGCAAGAGCAGGGGCGCCGTCGCCTTAACCTCTTGTCGGAGAGCACCTCAATGGCAGTGGTGGCAGTGGGACGTTCCATCAGCAACTCCGCCCCCCTTTCTGTCTGACCAGAGCGTTGTCCCTCAACTTCCTTAGGAGCCTTAGCAACAGGAGAAGCCTCCTGAGATTCTGAGTTTACGAGCTCGGAGGATCCAACTCGAGCACCTTCGGTCGCGGGAGACTGCTCTGCAGTGGTGGCTGGGCAAACAAACACACTCCTCAAAAGTTCATCATCTCCTCCTTATCAGATTCATCAAAATGAATCATGCACCTCTTCTACAAAAGAGAACAAACATTAAAAAACTGCATTATCAAGGAAAAGCTAATCTATTTGGGAGTTGCCTCTTCTCGGGAAGACGAGATCCGAGGCTGTCCGGGGCCCTTTTTCTCTTAATGGGGACCACTCTTCCCGGGACCCTTGGCCTTTTGATAACCACAACCGGTATACTCTTAGCTGAGGCTGATGCTTTCAGGAGAACAGAGGGCACAAGAGCCCTATTAGGGTCCAGCAACCAACTGGAGAGGGTTAAGGTCCATAGTATTCAGCTCCTGTAACTTCATCTCAATCTCAAGGGTCATCACCACACCTTCCCTGGTGACTGGTCCCAAGTTCTACGTGGTCGGTACAGTCCCACGCTCACTCTCCGACTTAGCTTCCCACGGGCCAGTTAACTAGACCACGGTGTCATGCATGCCGTGTTCATTGTCGACCATGTTGACAATGATCTTGTCGCACCCACTCTGGGGCACGAAGTAGCGCACATTCTGGGAGGTTCTCCTTAGCACATAGGCATCACTGAAAACCTCACGCCGGCAAGCATCTAGAGAAACTGGGGCACAGAGCGCCTCGAACCCTAGCACGGTATGTCAGGATACACTCGACAACTGCGAGGGGGCAATCTTGTAAAAGATCAAAACGCTGCGGACAAACTTCATCAGCGGCAGCTTCAGCCCCAACGCAAGGATCTGGGGATGCAGATAGACACCGCCCCATTGGGCAGAGACGTCACGAACTCGGTGTCAGGAGGACAGAACTCAACCTTAATCCCAAAAGAGAGAGACACCGTATTGCGCCAAGTATTTGTTAACATCTGCCTGGTTGTGGAGGCTTGTAGTCTGCCGTCAAAATCCATGGAAATCCTGGTACAAAATTGAGATCTCCCCTTCTCCTGCACGGCTTAACTCCCGCTTGTGCCGCTAGCAGCGCTGGGCTTCCTCCTCTTTGTCATCACGGGAGAAAAAGGCTGAAGAAAGATTGGGAAGCAGGAGAAGATTACAGGAGGAAGAAGACGAGAAGTTGAAGAAATTCTAAGATTTGGGGATAATTCTGAGATCCGAAAAAAGATACACCCTAAAACCCTCAGAAATAAAAAGACAATAGACCGGAGGCCTACATGTGGGACGACGGATCGGATCTGAACTGTCACATTTGATTCTCAGTACCCAACTTGAGCGTTGCGCCTATTCAAAAAGTAACAACCTCCTGACAAACTCTTCAGTGGTTGTGATGCGCATTTAAGGTTCTACCAGCCTGTAAAGGCACACACTACAGGACAAAAACTAAAGCGACAACCATTAACTCGAGTCCAGACCTAGGAAGTCCTCTCCTCTCACAGAGTTCCTGGAAACCTATAACGCGAGGGAAAGTTTCTGACTTCCAAAGAGGGAAGCAGGTCAGTTTTTGACCCCTCGAGTGTCCATCCAACATCAAATGAGCACACGACATGTGGCCACTTTCAGAACCTCTGAGCGGGAAACCTTGTTCAATCTAATCTACTAGAGGTTCAGGTAGTTAGAAAGAAAGAAATTTGGTTACGGGTATCTCTATCTCTAGTCAAATCTCTATTTGAACTCAACAATTACAGATTGGGAACAGATTAACGACATCTACAGCAGGACGCATGTCTGCGAGATAGAGACGAACACTCGTTCAACCAATTCAAATCAAGACGTTCGGCTTCAACTATCTCTCTGATAAGTAGTTAAGATAGGATAAGATACTCAGTTAGATGATCCAACAAACACTACATGTATAAATAGCATGCCCCTTCCAATGGGAAAAGGGGGGATTGATTAAGCCTAGAAACCCTAGCGCAAGCAATTGGAGCAATTTCCACTGTACGTTTCTTCAAATTATAGTGGAATCCCTCTCTCCCTCTCTCTATGGTTTTTTCCGCTTTGAGTTTTCACGTAAATCTTTGTATTTGCGCTGATTTTTCTGAGATTTGATTTTTCTATCTCCACAACTTTGGTGCATGGATAAATTATCTAGGAATTACCCACTGCAAGTTTGTATAAAGATTATGGATATGGATTGCCATTAACCATGTCTCAATCAATTACTCAAATCTGAATTGCAGTCATATGTCATTGTTGTCACCACAATATCCCATTAGTTTGTTATTGTTTGTTAAGAGAGACTATTGATCTTTTGAATGGCATTGCATATGGATGACACATGCTTTTTTTGATATTTTTTTTTGATATTTGTCCAACATAGACCTTTTTGTTGAAGTGTCAAAGCCTTTTCAATGGCATGGAGCGTCTTTTTTAGAGTAGGGTGAGTATCTTATCTTTGTCATTTCTTTTGGTCCTGAACCTTTTCACCTTTTTTGGCCTTTTTTATAATCTTCTCTATAAAAGTATCTATTCATTTTCTTCGAAATCTTTCAACTAGAAATTACACTCAAGCGAAGAGGTGGGGTTTAGTTGATGAGGGTTTTAGCACTTTTGGTTGCTTAATGAAAAGCCCTCGTTGGCATGAGGGAGGCTTTATTTTTGTGAGCATAACTTAATACCATCAACAGATAAATACTCTGGAGTTTTGGGAAGATGCAAGAACTTGTGATGTTATTTTAGAACCACCCAGGTTCATATCCGAGTGTATTTTGGGTCAGCTAATTTAAAAGAAAATACTACCACAGTGTCAATATTACAGTCCACATAAGAGCACGATCAACCTGCGGGCACTTAACCTATGGGGAAGTATTAGACAATAAATACAATTTCCTCAACCCTCGTCATCTTTGGTGGTGCAGTGCAATGAGACAAAAAGAAATGCATACAGAATTTGATCTTTTATTGCCTGCAAAACAACCCTGACCCAAACACTCGGTTATCTACCAAATTGTATAGTTCTCTAAAATGGAAAGGATACACTGGTTCTAATCAAGTGGGGTACTTTGGAGATTATTAACTTGTTAAAGAAACCAAAAGAATTGGTTGTTTCACCTGATTAGTCCCTCCTTTTCTGTTTCAATCATATAAGAGAGGCCTCTCATTTGCAAATAGATGCATGGAATTTATGCTCTTATTTTGTTTTATTTTTTTAATTTACCATTAGAACCCTATTAAGTATCAAATCATGTCAAAGAGTTGCATGCCCTTGCATGCTTGGAGTTCTCAGTCATTTATCAGTGTGTTTAATAATATTAATTATAAAGTGTTAGATTGAGAACCCGATGTCTGATGTTAGTTAATGTATTCTAGTTTTAGCCAGCCTAACAATAGGGAATTAAAATCCAATAAGCTCCAACCAATTATGAGCTAGATTTGCAATCCCCATGAACTACGAATTTATGGAACATGACCCTAATGTGTGCAGCCATTCATACATAGAATGGCAATCGTGTAGTTTTCCATTTAAGTTTTGCACACGCCTGAAAACGAAAAGCACCGTTGGCATGAAGCATTTTGTCATCTAGGGAAAAGATTGGTTCTTAATGAAATGTTATGGTTGAATTGTGTGGTAGCTAGCAATTGCAAACATTATATGCTTCTTTAGTTTACAGTGTGGACCAATGATTTTCCTGTTTGTTGATGGTTTATATTTATATTGCATTTTTGCTGGTGATCGGGGGGTGCCACAACAGAATGCATGTGGGAAGCTTGAGAACTGATAGAAGTTAATGAAATTCTGCTTGATATTTAATATCTAACTAGGTCTAGAACCTTATATTTAGTATCTAATTATGTTTGACATATATTAAGCTGTGTGGAAAACCTCTATGTTGTGTTATGTTATTAATGTGCACATACTACTACTAGTTTGTGTTTTTGCAAATTACTAAATGCTCATGGTTTCTTATTTTATAAAGATGGTTAATTATAATTGAGTAAGAAACATTTTCAATATGCTTGGAGTGGATAAATAAAACTTGGTAGGGGGATTTATCTCTACTGCTAAAGTGGAGGTTGAGAGATTGTTGACTGTGTCGCGTGGTGGGATTGTTTCACAGGTTGATTGTAATCCCTCACCGAAAGTAGGATATTCTAATGTGGCTTGATGGAGATGCAGTCTCTTATTCAGTTAGCAAGGTGTATAAAGCTTCTTGTATGCCTGGAAGTGGATCTCCCATGGTGCATTGGTCGCGTTTATGGTCTTTAAATGATGCAGCTGAAGTGAAGCCCTGGCTTTGGAAGTTTAATAACTCGAGTTTTTTATTTTTTTTTATAAAGGAGCAATTTGTGTGGATGATTTTTGCCCCTTGTCTTTTGGAGTCTGAAACTATATGTCACATTGCTGTTTCTGTTTTGTTCTGCGAGTCTATTTCTGTTTGGACTGAGCTGTGGAGGATATCAGGTTGGCATTTTGATATTAATAATTTGGATGCTGTTAAATTCCATAGAACTATCATGAATGTTTTCTTGATTTCAAAAAAGTATAAAAAACATTGAAAATTATACTAGACTACCATGAATTATGCTTTTTGCATGTTAGTTTTGTAAAAATTTGAGGCTTTTGTGAAAGTTTATGGTTGTTTCTTGTATTTTTGAAATTTTTTGAAAATGAGTGAGTTGATGGTAGGTTTCTAAACTTAAGTCATTTGGCTAGTTGGTTGGCATTCCTGTTGGGTGGGCGCTGCACTTGAGAATGGTAAATTTATTTCCTTTCAAAGTTAATGGTAATTTCTGCCTGCTTTCTTTGGAAGCAAAGAAACAAGTTGGTGTTTCAAAATTTGTTGGAGGAAGATGCTCGGCGGAGTTGGGTCTCTTCGTCAAACTTAATTTTGATGGCGCGATAGAACAGAGCTCGAGAGTTGGAGCAAAGAAACAAGCTGATGAAGCAAGACTGTGGAAGGAAGCAGGTACCTCTGTTGTTATCTCTTCTCCAAACTTAATTTTGATGGCGCAATATAACAGAACTCGAGATTGGCAGTTGAAAATTTTCAGGCCATTATAAACACTTGCAGTCTACTGTCACTCACACTACTGTTACTCACTGATTATCATATGTTACATGCGCAATTAAATTTGCTGCACATCTAGACATAACAAACATTTAGACAAGTATCATGTGTTCAATAAACAATTAGACACTAAAATTACATCGGCACACCAAAGTTTAAAAGAGTTGTTACTAGCTCTATGTGCTGCTAGAAGGGTTGACATCATCTGGTAAAATTGGATAAGAAACACGTGATAGAATGAGATCATACCCAGGAGATGCAAATTTTACCATAGCCTTTGTCTCCCCAGCTCTCTCCCCAAGAATTCCTTATAATTCAGTATTTGATATCTCTTTCTTTGTCATAATCAAAACCTACAACAACCACGGCATGCGTCTCGATTTCTTCATGCAGTTGCGAGGTCGAACTAGCAGAGACCGGAGGTGACTTCTTTCCCATGTATATCTCCTGTAAAGTAAAAGATATTAGCACGCATGCATAAGTATTCTATCAACTTCATTTTGAAAAGACTACTATTATTAATTTGATTGATATTTACCTTTCCAAGACTCATAAACTGGTCATCAATCTTCAGAGTTGCAGCTACAGGGAATAGACTTACAAGCAACTTGAGTTTGTCTTCATGAACTTCATCTTTATCATTTAGCTCGCTGAATCTTTTAATTTTTATCACCTTAGTGAACTAAAACGAAAAACTTTTTATGATGTGTTGAAACAAAATGAAACATAAAATATGCATTTAAAAAAATAATAATAACAAAAGTATCTTTGGATGCGTTATCATGCAAGAAAGCAAGCAACATTGTTTCCCGGTTGGTAATATGTGTTAGCAAGAATTAGAGACTAATCTTTCTAACTCTTACCAAATATTCTAAAACGATCATGTATCAGCATAATTATGTTACTTGTGTTATCTTGAAATCATGCAAAATAACATTTGAAAATGACTCACTTGCTTTGCAAATAAAGAGTCAAATGAAAAGTTTAAATTAAATCATCAATTCTTTCTTTATGTTGTGTGATAAGAGAATAGATTGTCAAGTTACTTTGCAATGTGATCTAGTCATTACAATCTCTTGATTTGCCCCAACCTTCATATGTTTTTAAATGAATATGCTAGACTAATTATAAAAAGCTAGCCATTTAGGGAGTGTCAAAGTCAGACTGAGTGTGATACACTATAAACATCTAGCTAACTAGAGTGTTTAGATGATACACCGATTGCAATACACTCACTCTAACAAAATTGTCAATTAGAGGCAACCAACAAGTGCCTCTATATTTAGAGTCAGAATTAAAATATATGGTACTATGCTAGTTTTTCTTTATAGAATCTTAATAAACATATCCATAATTTTACTCTTACTCTTTAGAGATAATTAAATGACTACTACTATATGTATCTATTTCGTCGATTATGATAATTTAAAAAGACAATAAAAGTGAGATGTCAATACACACACAATAGTAAAGGAAATGAAATTATACCTCATCACGAGGCTTGTAGTATCCTCTGCTGATTGGGTCTGATAATGGATAATCTTCTTCAATTCTGACTCCTTTATCTGCTATGTATCTGAACCCTTGATTAATTGTACTCTTGTAACAGCCAACCTTATCAGGGGCATGTTTTTTTTCATCTTTTCTGGGCCTAGAATCGATGCAGTCAATGAGTTCTTGAGACGAAAGTTTAAATAACTTTGTTTTTGCACCAATCACATAAGCAGACTCGACACATTGACAGGCTGTTAAAGCCCAACAACAATCTGAAAAATAAACAAAAAGACTAACATAATGAGCATTATGTAGTAGAATTATGTAATGTTAGCATAAAATTAGCATTATATATACATACACACACACACATACATACATACATATATATATATATATATACACACACACACATACATACATACATACATACATACATACATATACACACACACACACAACACACATATACATACATACACACACAAATTAACATCCATACACACACACACACATATATATATATACATACATACATATATACATACATACATACATATATATATATATATATATATATACACATATACATACATACACACACACACGCATATATATATATATATATATATATATATATATATATATATATATATATATATATATATATATATATATATATATATATATATATATATATATATGTATGTATATATATATATGGGCTTACTGTACCTCAGCCTGCGGGCTGAGAGAGTTTTCTCAGCCTGCGGGCGTGGCAACATCACCGCCCCACATCTGTTAAAAAATTTGGCGGACAAAATCCTGTAAAATCCCGCCCAATTTAATGCCAGTCACCTCAACATTGTATTTTCCGAAAATACCCTCCATCACAACCTTTTACCTTATTGTAAAAAAATAGTCTTCCAAAAAAATTTACAGCTCTAAAACTTCAACCGGCAGTTCTGATCCAATTAGTTCTTTTCCTTCAAAAATTTCATCCGTTTTTGAAAAAAAATATTTGCAACTGATGGCGCCTAAGAAATCATCCGTCGAAAAAGGTACTACAAAATTGATATTTTCAAAAATTTTTAGGGTTTTGTGTATTTTAATAGTTTTAAATTTTTTCAAGATTTATTTCTGAAGTCGCATGTTTTTTTAAATTTTTTTTAAATATTGGAAACATGGTCGCAATTACGAAAGAGATTTTCAAACTTTAGACGATAAAGGTCCTATTTTTTGAAAGTTTTTATTATTTACTTCTATTTTTACTGTGTCGCAGTTCAGATCTGTGCGACTTTAGAATTTTTTTATTTTTTTACCTTTCCTTGCAGAGAATGCGACGTAGGTCGCAGTATATGAAATTTACTTTTTTTTTCACATATACTGACGACATGGGGTCGCAGTTGTGTAAATAAGAGTTGTAGTCTCAAGTCTTCACCAAGGTCGCAGTTTATTTTAAATAATGTTTTTTATCAAACTTGTGTCGCAGTTGTTTCTTTTTGAACTGTAGTCTTATGCGACCTTGGTCGCAGTGGTGGCCCTGGTCGCAGTTGTTCTGATTGCACTGTAGTCCTATGCGACCTTGGTCGCAGTGCGACCTTGGTCGCAGTACATGTAGTGCGACCCTAGATTGCAGTGTAGTCCTGGTTCTAGTTGTTTTTTTTTTGCAATGCATGACTGCGACCGAGGTCGCAGTTTATTAAAAAACAAATATGCTTTTTATTCCCTTATAATTTTTAAATAATCATTGGTCTAAAGTGTTTAATTTTTCTTCCTACGTAGGTAAACAACAGATACAGGTTCGTCCTCTGAGATCAAGCATAAAACCAATGTGCCAGTTAATGAAGAAATTTAAAAAGTACATACAGCCTGATTTCGTAGAGGCGATGAAGAATACCCCATTTGGCCCAATCTTCATGGCGTTCTACAATGAAGAATTTGGGGCTGAAAAGGCTCTAAAATCAAACGTTGCCGTACTGCGTATTTTAGACCAGTATGACAGGAATACAAAGACCTTTACAATTGGGGGCAAAGAGATTGAGTTAACAGTGGAGGATGTTGCCCTAACTTTTGGTCTACCTGTCAATGGGGCAGATTTTGTGATGAATAAGACATGTACGATGAAAGATAGAGGGGTTATAAAACATTTTTTTCCCAATATAAAGAAGATCACAAAAGTATCTATTGAAGATGCTTTGGATGATCTTCTTGTCAAGAGAAGGAAGAGGGATATATTAGATGTGATACCGGATGAACAATCTGAGCAGCAATTGTCTATAAATGAAATTATAAGAGACATAAATAGACTTGCAGTTCAAGACTTTACCACATTAGTCATACTATACATGTCGGCCACTCTTTTCTTCTCTGGCAGTAAATACACGGTGCCTTGGTATATTGTGGAACAGATTGCCAATATGCAACTGATGAGGACAATATGCTGGGCAAAAGCTGTTTGGCAATTCCTGATTGACTCAATGGACATCTTCAGGCAAAGCACGTACGAGCTGCAAGGATGTTCAGTGCAAATTATTGTAAGTACAAATCTCAAATTTGGCCAACATTGTATGAAATTTACCCATAAATTGAGAAAATTTGTGGAAACTAATTTAATTTTTCATTTTTGCAGTATTGGCTGTGTGAGAGGGCACCTATTTTTGAGCAGAGGTCTGGTTTGGAGGAAAAAACCCCACGCGCAGTAAGATGGGACCTCCAAAATATTAGCAGATCTCTACTTGAAGTTGATCTAAAAAAGATTGACAGCAATATTGTAAGTTAAACTTTTTTTTATGTGTAGTACAAATAAAATGCGACCATAGTCGCAGTATTGAGCCACCTTTCGCAGTTCGTTTTCTGCCTGACAAATTATGTGCGACCATGGTCGCATTCTCTTGAAAATACCCTTTTCAACAGAATTGCGACCATGGTCGCAGTGTTGAGCTGCATGTCTTGGCAGATAAATTTTGGCACGACAAACATACTGCGACCATGGTCGCATTCTTATCCAAAATATTTCATAAATAAACTGCGACCATGGTCGCAGTATCATTATTTCATTGTTTTATTTTTAGCTTACCTTTTTCTGTTTATTTTCAGATTTTGAGTCGAATGACCAACATCTCTAATGATGAAAAAAAAATGGTTGGCCTTCCTGTTGAAGGGGAAGAGGATGAGGAAGAAGAAGTAGCAGAAGATGAAGGTGAAGAAAAAGAAGAAGAAGAAGGTGAAAGTGAAGGAGATGAAGGAGGCCATACATGTAATGAGGCTGACATCCCGGCGGAAAAGGAGCCAGAACCGGCTGAAACGAGTGAGCAAGAACCAATTTTTGAAGGTTATTTGCCACCTCCACCGGATGTTCAAGCAGAAGAAATAAAACGATTGAGGTCTGCAAATCAGCACTTGAGAGATTATGTTTCTCAGCTTGAAAAAAAGATTGAAAATATGGAGACTGAGAAAAGACTCAAGGCTGAATTAAAATTTAAAAGGAGAGAAAAAAAAGAGAAGAAAAAACAAAAAAGGCAGCAGAGGAAATTAAAGGTTAAAGAAGAGGAAGATGAAGAGCTGCTGAGAGCAGTCGCTACTGCGAAGAAGGAGAAGGAGAAGAAGAGGAAAGAAGAGAAGGAAAAGGAGAACAGGAGGAGAGAAGTGGAGGAGAAGGAGAAGGAGAATAGAAGAAGGGAAGAGGAGGAGAATGAAAGGAGGAAGAGGGAAGAGGAAGAGAAAGAGAAGGAGAAGAAGAGGGAAGAAGAGAAGGAAAAGGAGAACATGAGGAGAGAAGTGGAGGAGAAGGAGAAGGAGAATAGAAGAAGGGAAGAGGAGGAGAATGAAAGGAGAATGAGGGAAGAAGAGGAGAAGGAGAAGAAGAGGAGGGAAAAGGAGGAGCAGGAGAAGGAGAAGAGGAGGAGGGAAGAGGAGGGGCAGGAGAGGAGGAGGAGGGAGGAGGAAGAGAATGAGAAGAAGAGGAGGAAGGCGCAGATGGAGAACAAAAGAATGAAGGAGCAGATGGAGAAGCAGGCTGAAGAGGAGAAGAAGAAAAAACTGGAAGAGGATAAAATCATGGGTTCTGAGTCTGTTTTAAATATTACTGGAGAAGATATTCCAAGTTTTTCTCTGAATATAACTCAAATGACTCAAGAAATCCAAAGAGATAGAGCTTCTGAAGCAGAAATTCAAGAACATACTCCGCCTCAGAAGCAATCCTCAAAAGAAGCTGTTTTGGAAACCTCTAAAGGAACAATAGAAAGGGGAGTCAAAGAACGCAAGCGCGCTGAAAGAGATCGCGATGACTCCGACTTTGTTTATCCAAAACAGAAGAAGAAAAAAAATGAAAATCCTCTTCCACAGCCTGCGGCTGCGAGTTCTACCGCTGGTTTCGGCGACAAAGAGATTTCCTCCACTGAGCCAAAATCGAGAGAATTGACCGAAACCACATCATACAGAATTCTGCAGCCCCATCAACAAGCTCTTATAAAACATTTCTTCGACAAGTCCTACTCTGAGTAAGTTAATTCATATCAAAAAATTTCTGTTATACCTTTATATAAGAACAATTAAATTACTAACTTTGTTTTGAATATCTTGCAGTTCTACTGCGTATCAGGATATCAATAATGCAATCATCATTTCAAGGAATGACATTGAGGACCTGATGTTCAGTAGAGACTTAGATGCAAATGTAATTCATTTCTACATGCAGCATCTTGAGAAAAGAGAAGGATTAAAAAGCATATTCTTCCGCAGCGAAGCTTGGGTAAAAATCTACTTTCTCCTTTACGGTTTAATGTAATATCAACTCTGGAACAGATTACTAATATTCTCTATCTCTGTGTAGGCATAAATCATGTACTGCGACTAAGGTCGCAGTGAATAATTAAAATGTACTGCTACTAACACATGTACTGCGACTAAGGTCGCAATTTATAATTAAAATGTATTGCTACTAACTCAGGTACTGCGACAAATGTAACAGCTGCGACCTGCGACCAAGGTCGGAGCTGCGACCAAGGTCGCAGTTTATAATTAAAATGTATTGCTACTAACTCAGGTACTGCGACAAAATGTAACAGCTGCGACCTGCGACCAAGGTCGGAGCTGCGACCAAGGTCGCAGTTTATAATTAAAATGTACTGCTACTAACTCATATACTGCGACTAAATAATATAGTGCGACTAAGGTCACAGTTTATAATTTTTTGTTATATTTTTAATTCATTTTGTATTTGATTTAAATTTTTTTTTCTTGTCCGCAGCACGGTGTTGTAAATAAAATTGAAGATCTGGAAGGTCATTTCATCAAGCAGAAGCTGTTGAAAAACTGGACAGCTGACGTGCAGTACATGTTCTTCCCGATCAATCACAAACATAGTGCCGACGAATCGGGATTTCACTGGACCTTGCTGGTATTCGATTGCTCCACAGAAGAGTGGATTTTTTACAACTCTTTGGTCCCAGCTGACAAAAAAAGTAGTATAACAAAGCTTTACCAAAGAGATGCAAGAATAATGGTGAGTTAAATTTTAATATTTTGATTACTGGAAACTTGCAATTAATTTGGTTAATACTAATTTTTGTTCCTATTGACATTGCAGAAAGATAGATTATTAGAGATTTTTGAGATTCATTCCAAAAAAATAATGAGAAAAATTAAAATAAAATACGCAAAATGCCCCCAACAAGCAAACAGGTATATAAATTTTTGACATGTAATTTCATTTCATATTTTCTACTTTTTTTTAGTACAAAAACTAATTTCATTTAATGATTGCTCTATGAAAATTTCAGTGTTGATTGCGCTATATATGTATGCAAGTACATGGAAAGCATAGCGTCTGGCTATCATCTATCAGCTGCTGATGCTGTTACGGTTGCTGGTGTACAGAAACTAAGAAGTGAGCTTGCATACATGATACTTGCAGATGTAGAGAAGAGTTGGGATGAAGAAACAGACATTATACGACATACGACATATGAAGACTGATCTCCGTGCAAATTATTGATATACCACAATTTTTTTTATAAATGTAAAAAATATTTCAAGTGCAATTCATTGCATAATTTTTTTGTTGTATTGATTTAATTTATACACAGTTCTATACATTTATATATTATAAGTTCCATTGATTATTTACAGTCTTCATTTGTTACAACTTGGCTTTTACTATTGCGTACTGATGTTAGAAACAAACATGCCTTCAGTAATTGTGTTAATCAACAACAACACTGCGACCTTCGTCGCTATGCGTGTTAATATTAAGGAAACACCTACCTAACGTACAGCGACTTAAGTCTTCACCATCTCAAAATTCTAAAAAGAAGGTTGCGACTTTGGTCGCAGTTGATAGCCGCAGCCTTAGTAAAATACAATGCGACTTTGGTCGCAGTTGATGGCGGCAATGTTTTAATCATAACAACACTGCGACCTTGGTCGCTATGCGTGTTAATATAAAGGAAACACCTACCTAACGTACTGCGACCTAAGTCGCAGTACATGTAGTGCGACCCTAGATTGCAGTTGCTGGCCATCTTTATCAATAAGAACACTGCGACCTTGGTCGCAATGAACCATGTACACTGCGACCCAAAGTCTCTGACTACATTATGTACAAAAAAATTAAACTATAAAGTAGAATTTGTAGCATTAAAACTTTAAAGTACAAGTACATACAAAAATAATACAGTAGAAATCAAAGAATGATAATAAATCTGCTACTAACTCATATACTGCGACTAAATAAAATGTAAGCCGCAGCCTTAATAAAATACAATGCGACTTTGGTCGCAGTTGATGGCGGCAATGTTTTAATCAACAACAACACTGCGACCTTGGTCGCTATGCGTGTTAATATAAAGGAAACACCTACCTAACGTACTGCGACCTAAGTCGCAGTACATGTAGTGCGACCCTAGATTGCAGTTGCTGGCCATCTTTATCAATAAGAACACTGCGACCTTGGTCGCAATGAACCATGTACACTGCGACCCAAAGTCTCTGACTACATTATGTACAAAAAAAATTAAACTATAAAGTAGAATTTTGTAGCATTAAAACTTTAAAGTACAAGTACATACAAAAATAATACAGTAGAAATCAAAGAATGATAATAAATCTGATTATAATTACACGCCAGTGTCAGAATGCGACTTAATCTCTCTACACTGTGCGACCTGGTCGCACTTCATAAAAATTGAAGTCTTTGTTCCTTCGAGATGGAGGCAACCCAAACCTACTTCTTCTGCCAATAAAAAAAATAAATAGTAAGAATTTTAAAGATTAATCGTTATAAAAAAATGATTAACAGGTTTAATGTAATATACCATTAACGGACAACCAGTCCTGTAATGGCCCAGCTCTTGGCAGTTACCACATCTTCGATGCTTAACTTCCTTCTGATATATAGAATCTTCAAAACCAGACTTAAGCCTGGATGCAGCTCTAGGTCTCCCCTTGGTTGGTACAGGACCAATTGGATCACGTATATTCAATTCTTCACCATCTCGCAATATGACAACGGATCCACTGGAACCAACGGCAGTCTTAGGATGTGATGAATGATCATTTCCTGACATTGCTCTGTATTCTCTAGTGGTATCTTGGGCAAAACTTTCCAAAACTCCCTCCAACTTTGAAATATTTTCATCAGAATCAGCGACCATGTCCAGAATTGCATTAAATTTTGAACGAACTGTCCACAATCTAGCCGTCCGTGGAGTGCCTTGACTGGGAAAAGGCCTCATGCCATTTTCAATTGCAACGTTTTTGTAACGAGCATCCAACCTCCATCTCTGAAGTATATATGATTCCGGTATATGTGTAACGTGATTGCGCCACAAAATACACAGAATATGTCTACATAGGATACCCTCTGTTTCAAATAACGAGCAACTGCAAGAAACATGAAGTTCCTCTCGCTTATCATAACTGACATTTTCCCAACTGTCTTTTGATTCTGAAAAATTACCAACCAAATATGTTGATCCAGGTTTGTCCTGTTCCACCTCTTCTGAAAACAGTGTCATTACAACTGCCCATTCCTTTTGGAACAACTGAAAAATCTTCGGTGTATACAACTTCGAAACCTGTATCTCATATGGATTGGATGTACAATTGGGCATAGAATTCAAACCCCTAAAATCTAGAAGAGATTCAGATGCACGACGGGAAGCAACGGCTTTATCATATTGGTGAACAAATTCCACTAGTTTAGTGTTTGAGTTAACAAAACCATCAAAGAAGGAATTAATACTCTCGGACCTCTGACTGGTTGTCATTCCAGCACAGAAAACATCCTTGAGATATGCATTAACCCAATGTCCACGAAGCCTGTACATCTTCATCAACCAACTGCCATCTTCTTCTTCTAACTGATATTTTTCACTCATCAGACGCCATCGTTCCTCACAAGTGCTTATATCGCGGGAGGTGTACCAAGCATGGAAATCGGAGACCATATCTTCTCCATACTTGTTAGCCATTGGGATTTGTTGCTCGGCAATATGTTTCCGTACATGCCAGAAACAGTAACGGTGCCGAGACGTCGGGAAAACAATCTTGATGGCCTCACCAATCTGCGCTCCTGATCAGTAATAATCAGCTTCGGTTCAACTCCATGCATGCACTTGAGCCATTTTTGGAATAACCAAATAAAAGTATCCCTCTGCTCATCAGCAAGCATTGCACAGCCGAACAAAATTGACTGCCGGTGATGATTTACTCCAGTGAATGGAGCAAATGGCAAGCTCAAGTGATTAGTCCTGTATGTGGTGTCAAAAACGATCACATCACAGAAGCTCAGATACGAGGAAATAGCTCTTCCATCAGCCCAAAAAATGCTTCTAAGTGTGCCCGCGTTATCAACTTCACTTGAAAAGAAGAATTCTGGATCGGTCTCGGCTTTCTCTTGAAAATATTTGATAATAGCAATAAACTCATGACCGCAGTTATTTCTACGTTGACGAGTGAAATCAATAACTTGTTGAGGGCGCACTTCTTCACAGCCTTCTCCCTGGCTCATTGCATTAACAACGCGGGAAATATTTGAAGGCCGCATTCTAACATCAACCAGATTGGTCATAATGCTTCTGCTAATTTTTGAACGATGATTCTGGTGAGAGTAATAGTGATGTACCTTATCCGGGCTTGACAATTCATGTGAATGAGTATCAACAAATTTTGTGATAACCCAATGTCTTTTGTCCAAAAAAACGAAGACGGATATGCATCTCAGCAGGATAAGCTACTCTAGTGTTAACTCGACGATGCACTGTAAGCCCCTCTTGTCTTTTGTCACACAACTTCTTCAGACCTTCCTTGTTGCAGCAAAATTTTCTGCAAATAATCTCATAAGGAGGCTTCCATGACTTATCTGTACCTTTTCTTCTCACGCTAAAACCTCTATTCCTTGCAAAACAATTGTAGAAAATGTATGCTTCCATATGCGACAGGAACTGTTTCCCTATAAACTTATCTGAGCTTCCAGACATTTCTGCATGTGCATTCATATCCTACAAAAAGAATTTACACGAATTAAATGAATATAAATATTTTTTAGATATCACTGTATTCTAAAATATAAGTTATATAAATGCGACCAAGGTCGCATAAGAGATGAAAATAATTTACTTCTTATCAGCTGTTGCGACCAAGGTCGCAGTTATCCGTATGAGAAGAAATCTATATTACTTCTTACTAAAGACTGCGACCTAAGTCGCAGTAAATAAAAATAAGATTTCACATACGACATGAAATCTATAATACTCCTTATTGAAGACTGCGACCTAAGTCGCAGTAATCAGTATGTGAATAAATCTATATTATTCCTTACTAAAGACTGCGATCTAAGTCGCAGTCATCCGCATGTGAAGAAATCTATATTACTCCTTACTAAAGACTATGACCTAAGTCGCAGTTATCCGTATGTGAAGAAATATATATTACTCCTTACTAAAGACTGCGACCTAAGACGCATACCCTAGAAAAAAAGAATTCACAGCCGGAGATTATTTTCAAATAAGATTGCGACCGAATATTAAAACGGTCGCAGTACCTCACAGTCTAAAGAGAAAACATTAAATATTTAAGAAATTATTTTTAAAATAGATATAAACAATTAAAACCTGTTGATCGGCATGCAGAGATGTCAACCCTTCAAGATTTTCAATATTCTGAGAGAAAGTAGAACCAGATGCAATATCTTCCATATTAAGATCGCCGGTATACTGCTCAGACGTCGACATTAAATATTTTGCAGAAAAAAATTGATCTGAAAAGATTTTATTTTTCAGAAAAACGTTTATCGCAGACTGAAAAGGTGAAACTAGATCTTTCAAAAAGAGGTCAGGAAATAGGGTGAAAAGTAATTTATATAGAATATCATATAAAGAGCGGCAAAAAATAAAAGGGGGGAAAAATAATAATAAACAATAAGGAAGGGAACAAAAAGAGTTGCTTTTCATAAGGGGTATTTGGTAATTTAACAGTCACCTAAAAGCGTGCCGCTAGTCAGTGAGGTGACAATTTGAGCCACGTCACCGCAGGCTGAGAGAGTACTCTCAGCCCGCGGGCTGATATACATTTCTCTCTCTCTCTCTCTCTCTCTTCTCTATATATATATATATATATATATATATATATATATATATATAGACACACACACACACACGCACACATATGTACACACACATGTGTGTGTGCGTATGTATATATGTATGTATATATGTGTGTGTGTGTGTACATACATACATACATACATACATACATACATATACATACATATACACACACACACACACACACATATATATATATATATGAGAAAAATGTATATCAGCCCGCGGGCTGAGAGTACTCTCTCAGCCTGCGGTGACGTGGCTCAAATTGTCACCTCACTGACTCGCGGCATGCTTTTAGGTGACTGTTAAATTACCAAATACCCCTTATGAAAAGCAACTCTTTTTGGTTCCCTTCCTTATTGTTTATTATTATTTTTCCCCCCTTTTATTTTTTGCCGCTCTTTATATGATATTCTATATAAATTACTTTTCACCCTATTTCCTGACCTCTTTTTGAAAGATCTAGTTTCACCTTTTCAGTCTGCGATAAACTTTTTTCTGAAAATATAAAATCTTTTCAGATCAATTTTTTTCTACAAAATATTTAATGTCGACGTCTGAGCAGTATACCGGCGATCTTAATATGGAAGATATTGCATCTGGTTCTACTTTCTCTCAGAATATTGAAAATCTTGAAGGGTTGACATCTCTGCATGCCGATCAACAGGTTTAATTGTTTATATCTATTTTAAAAACAATTTCTTAAATATTTAATGTTTTCTCTTTAGACTGTGAGGTACTGCGACCGTTTTAATATTCGGTCGCAATCTTATTTGAAAATAATCTCCGACTGTGAATTCTTTTTTTCTAGGGTATGCGTCTTAGGTCGCAGTCTTTAGTAAGGAGTAATATATATTTCTTCACATACGGATAACTGCGACTTAGGTCATAGTCTTTAGTAAGGAGTAATATAGATTTCTTCACATGCGGATAACTGCGACTTAGATCGCAGTCTTTAGTAAGGAATAATATAGATTTATTCACATACTGATTACTGCGACTTAGGTCGCAGTCTTCAATAAGGAGTATTATAGATTTCATGTCGTATGTGAAATCTTATTTTTATTTACTGCGACTTAGGTCGCAGTCTTTAGTAAGAAGTAATATAGATTTCTTCTCATACGGATAACTGCGACCTTGGTCGCAACAGCTGATAAGAAGTAAATTGTTTTCATCTCTTATGCGACCTTGGTCGCATTTATATAACTTATATTTTAGAATACAGTGATATCTAAAAAATATTTATATTCATTTAATTCGTGTAAATTCTTTTTGTAGGATATGAATGCACATGCAGAAATGTCTGGAAGCTCAGATAAGTTTATAGGGAAACAGTTCCTGTCGCATATGGAAGCATACATTTTCTACAATTATTTTGCAAGGAATAGAGGTTTTAGCGTGAAAAGAAAGGTACAGATAAGTCACGGAAGCCTCCTTATGAGATTATTTGCAGAAAATTTTGCTGCAACAAGGAAGGTCTGAAGAAGTTGTGTGACAAAAGACAAGAGGGGCTTACAGTGCATCGTCGAGTTAACACTAGAGTAGCTTGTCCTGCTGAGATGCATATCTGTCTTCGTTTTTTTGGACAAAAGACATTGGGTTATCACAAAATTTGTTGATACTCATTCACATGAATTGTCAAGCCCGGATAAGGTACATCACTATTACTCTCACCAGAATCATCGTTCAAAAATTAGCAGAAGTATTATGACCAATCTGGTTGATGTTGGAATGCGGCCTTCAAATATTTTTCGCGTTGTTAATGCAATGAGCCAGGGAGAAGGCTGTGAAGAAGTGCGCCCTCAATAAGTTATTGATTTCACTCGTCAACGTAGAAATAACTGCGGTCATGAGTTTATTGCTATTATCAAATATTTTCAAGAGAAAGC
Organism: Agave tequilana; assembly: GCA_038442645.1. Taxonomy (NCBI): domain Eukaryota; kingdom Viridiplantae; phylum Streptophyta; class Magnoliopsida; order Asparagales; family Asparagaceae; genus Agave; species Agave tequilana. The sequence continues at coordinate 417,643 of JAVJIF010030420.1, forward strand.
CGAGACCGATCCAGAATTCTTCTTTTCAAGTGAAGTTGATAACGCGGGCACACTTAGAAGCATTTTTTGGGCTGATGGAAGAGCTATTTCCTCGTATCTTAGCTTCTGTGATGTGATCGTTTTTGACACCACATACAGGACTAATCACTTGAGCTTGCCATTTGCTCCATTCACTGGAGTAAATCATCACCGGCAGTCAATTTTGTTCGGCTGTCCAATGCTTGCTGATGAGCAGAGGGATACTTTTGTTTGGTTATTCCAAAATGGCTCAAGTGCATGCATGGAGTTGAACCGAAGCTGATTATTACTGATCATGATGCGCAGATTGGTGAGGCCATCAAGATTGTTTTCCACGTCTCGGCACCGTTACTGTTTCTGGCATGTACGAAAACATATTGCCGAGCAACAAATCCCAATGGCTAACAAGTATGGAGAAGATATGGTCTCCGATTTCCATGCTTGGTACACCTCCCGCGATATAAGCACTTGTGAGGAACGATGGCGTCTGATGAGTGAAAAATATCAGTTAGAAGAAGAAGATGGCAGTTGGTTGATGAAGATGTACAGGCTTCGTGGACATTGGGTTAATGCATATCTCAAGGATGTTTTCTATGCTGGAATGACAACCAGTCAGAGGTCCGAGAGTATTAATTCCTTCTTTGATGGTTTTGTTAACTCAAACACTAAACTAGTGGAATTTGTTCACCAATATGATAAAGCCGTTGCTTCCCGTCGTGCATCTGAATCTCTTCTAGATTTTAGGGGTTTGAATTCTGTGCCCAATTGTACATCCAATCCATATGAGATACAGGTTTCGAAGTTGTATACACCGAAGATTTTTCAGTTGTTCCAAAAGGAATGGGCAGTTGTAATGACACTGTTTTCAGAAGAGGTGGAACAGGACAAACCTGGATCAACATATTTGGTTGGTAATTTTTCAGAATCAAAAGACAGTTGGGAAAATGTCAGTTATGATAAGCGAGAGGAACTTCATGTTTCTTACAGTTGCTCGTTATTTGAAACAGAGGGTATCCTATGTAGACATATTCTGTGTATTTTGTGGCGCAATCACGTTACACATATACCGGAATCATATATACTTCAGAGATGGAGTTGGATGCTCGTTACAAAAACGTTGCAATTGAAAATGGCATGAGGCCTTTTCCCAGTCAAGGCACTCCACGGACGGCTAGATTGTGGACAGTTCGTTCAAAATTTAATGCAATTCTGGACATGGTCGCTGATTCTGATGAAAATATTTCAAAGTTGGAGGGAGTTTTGGAAAGTTTTGCCCAAGATACCACTAGAGAATACAGAGCAATGTCAGGAAATGATCATTCATCACATCCTAAGACTGCCGTTGGTTCCAGTGGATCCGTTGTCATATTGCGAGATGGTGAAGAATTGAATATACGTGATCCAATTGGTCCTGTACCAACCAAGGGGAGACCTAGAGCTGCATCCAGGCTTAAGTCTGGTTTTGAAGATTCTATATATCAGAAGGAAGTTAAGCATCGAAGATGTGGTAACTGCCAAGAGCTGGGCCATTACAGGACTGGTTGTCCGTTAATGGTATATTACATTAAACCTGTTAATCATTTTTTTTATAACGATTAATCTTTAAAATTCTTACTATTTATTTTTTTTATTGGCAGAAGAAGTAGGTTTGGGTTGCCTCCATCTCGAAGGAACAAAGACTTCAATTTTTTATGAAGTGCGACCAGGTCGCACAGTGTAGAGAGATTAAGTCGCATTCTGACACTGGCGTGTAATTATAATCAGATTTATTATCATTCTTTGATTTCTACTGTATTATTTTTGTATGTACTTGTACTTTAAAGTTTTAATGCTACAAAATTCTACTTTATAGTTTAATTTTTTTTGTACATAATGTAGTCAGAGACTTTGGGTCGCAGTGTACATGGTTCATTGCGACCAAGGTCGCAGTGTTTTTATTGATAAAGATGGCCAGCAACTGCAATCTAGGGTCGCACTACATGTACTGCGACTTAGGTCGCAGTACGTTAGGTAGGTGTTTCCTTTATATTAACACGCATAGCGACCAAGGTCGCAGTGTTGTTGTTGATTAAAACATTGCCGCCATCAACTGCGACCAAAGTCGCATTGTATTTTACTAAGGCTGCGGCTTACATTTTATTTAGTCGCAGTATATGAGTTAGTAGCAGATTTATTATCATTCTTTGATTTCTACTGTATTATTTTTGTATGTACTTGTACTTTAAAGTTTTAATGCTACAAAATTCTAATTTATAGTTTAATTTTTTTTGTACATAATGTAGTCAGAGACTTTGGGTCGCAGTGTACATGGTTCATTGCGACCAAGGTCGCAGTGTTCTTATTGATAAAGATGGCCAGCAACTGCAATCTAGGGTCGCACTACATGTACTGCGACTTAGGTCGCAGTACGTTAGGTAGGTGTTTCCTTTATATTAACACGCATAGCGACCAAGGTCGCAGTGTTGTTGTTGATTAAAACATTGCCGCCATCAACTGCGACCAAAGTCGCATTGTATTTTACTAAGGCTGCGGCTATCAACTGCGACCAAAGTCGCAACCTTCTTTTTAGAATTTTGAGATGGTGAAGACTTAAGTCGCTGTACGTTAGGTAGGTGTTTCCTTAATATTAACACACATAGCGACGAAGGTCGCAGTGTTGTTGTTGATTAACACAATTACTGAAGGCATGTTTGTTTCTAACATCAGTACGCAATAGTAAAAGCCAAGTTGTAACAAATGAAGACTGTAAATAATCAATGGAACTTATAATATATAAATGTATAGAACTGTGTATAAATTAAATCAATACAACAAAAAAATATGCAATGAATTGTACTTGAAATATTTTTTACATTTATAAAAAAAAATTGTGGTATATCAATAATTTGCAAGGAGATCAGTCTTCATATGTCGTATGTCGTATAATGTCTGTTTCTTCATCCCAACTCTTCTCTACATCTGCAAGTATCATGTATGCAAGCTCACTTCTTAGTTTCTGTACACCAGCAACCGTAATAGCATCAGCAGCTGATAGATGATAGCCAGACGCTATGCTTTCCATGTACTTGCATACATATATAGCGCAATCAACACTGAAATTTCCATAGAGCAATCATTAAATGAAATTAGTTTTTGTACTAAAAAAAAGTAGAAAATATGAAATGAAATTACATGTCAAAAATTTATATACCTGTTTGCTTGTTGGGGGCATTTTGCGTATTTTATTTTAATTTTTCTCATTATTTTTTTGGAATGAATCTCAAAAATCTCTAATAATCTATCTTTCTGCAATGTCAATAGGAACAAAAATTAGTATTAACCAAATTAATTGCAAGTTTCCAGTAATCAAAATATTAAAATTTAACTCACCATTATTCTTGCATCTCTTTGGTAAAGCTTTGTTATACTACTTTTTTGTCAGCTGGGACCAAAGAGTTGTAAAAAATCCACTCTTCTGTGGAGCAATCGAATACCAGCAAGGTCCAGTGAAATCCCAATTCGTCGGCACTATGTTTGTGATTGATCGGGAAGAACATGTACTGCACGTCAGCTGTCCAGTTTCTCAATAGCTTCTGCTTGATGAAATGACCTTCCAGATCTTCAATTTTATTTACAACACCGTGCTGCGGACAAGAAAAAAAAATTTAAATCAAATACAAAATGAATTAAAAATATAACAAAAAATTATAAACTGCGACCTTAGTCGCACTATATTATTTAGTCGCAGTATATGAGTTAGTAGCAGTACATTTTAATTATAAACTGCGACCTTGTTCGCAGCTCCGACCTTGATCGCAGGTCGCAGCTGTTACATTTTGTCGCAGTACCTGAGTTAGTAGCAATACATTTTAATTATAAACTGCGACCTTGGTCGCAGCTCCGACCTTGGTCGCAGGTCGCAGCTGTTACATTTGTCGCAGTATCTGAGTTAGTAGCAATACATTTTAATTATAAATTGCGACCTTAGTCGCAGTACATGTGTTAGTAGCAAGGAGAAAGTAGATTTTTACCCAAGCTTCGCTGCGGAAGAATATGCTTTTTAATCCTTCTCTTTTCTCAAGATGCTGCATGTAGAAATGAATTACATTTGCATCTAAGTCTCTACTGAACATCAGGTCCTCAATGTCATTCCTTGAAATGATGATTGCATTATTGGTATCCTAATACGCAGTAGAACTGCAAGATATTCAAAACAATTTAGTAATTTAATTGTTCTTATATAAAGGTATAACAGAAATTTTTTGATATGAATTAACTTACTCAGAGTAGGACTTGTCGAAGAAATGTTTTATAAGAGCTTGTTGATGGGGCTGCAGAATTCTGTATGATGTGGTTTCGGTCAATTCTCTCGATTTTGGCTCAGTGGAGGAAATCTCTTTGTCGCCGAAACCAGCGGTAGAACTCGCAGCCGCAGGCTGTGGAAGAGGATTTTCATTTTTTTTCTTCTTCTGTTTTGGATAAACAAAGTCGGAGTCATCGCGATCTCTTTCAGCGCGCTTGCGTTTTTTGACTCCCCTTTCTATTGTTCCTTTAGAGGTTTCCAAAACAGCTTCTTTTGAGGATTGCTTCTGAGACGGAGTATGTTCTTGAATTTCTGCTTCAGAAGCTCTATCTCTTTAGATTTCTTGAGTCATTTGAGTTATATTCAGAGAAAAACTTGGAATATCTTCTCCAGTAATATTTAAAAAAGACTCAGAACCCATGATTATATCCTCTTCCAGTTTTTTCTTCTTCTCCTCTTCAGCCTGCTTCTCCATCTGCTCCTTCATTCTTTTGTTCTCCATCTGCGCCTTCCTCCTCTTCTTCTCATTCTCTTCCTCCTCCCTCCTCCTCCTCTCCTGCCCCTCCTCTTCCCTCCTCCTCTTCTCCTTCTCCTGCTCCTCCTTTTCCCTCCTCTTCTTCTCCTTCTCCTATTCTTCCCTCATTCTCCTTTCATTCTTCTCCTCTTCCCTTCTTCTATTCTCCTTCTCCTTCTCCTCCACTTCTCTCCTCCTGTTCTCCTTTTCCTTCTCTTCTTCCCTCTTCTTCTCCTTCTCTTTCTCTTCCTCTTCCCTCTTCCTCCTTTCATTCTCCTCCTCTTCCCTTCTTCTATTCTCCTTCTCCTTCTCCTCCACTTTTCTCCTCCTGTTCTCCTTTTCCTTCTCTTCTTTCCTCTTCTTCTCCTTCTCCTTCTTCGCAGCAGCGGCTGCTCTCAGCAGCTCTTCTTCTTCCTCTTCTTTAACTTTTAATTTCCTCTGCTGCCTTTTTTGTTTTTCTTCTCTTTTTTTTCTCTCCTTTTAAATTTAATTCAGCCTTGAGTCTTTTCTCAGTCTCCATATTTTCAATCTTTTTTTCAAGCTGAGAAACATAATCTCTCAAGTGCTGATTTGCAGACCTCAATCGTTTTATTTCTTCTGCTTGAACATCCGGTGGAGGTGGCAAATAACCTTCAAAAATTGGTTCTTGCTCACTCGTTTCAGCCGGTTCTGGCTCCTTTTCCGCCGGGATGTCAGCCTCATTACATGTATGGCCTCCTTCATCTCCTTCACTTTCACCTTCTTCTTCTTCTTTTTCTTCACCTTCATCTTCTGCTACTTCTTCTTCCTCATCCTCTTCCCCTTCAACAGGAAGGCCAACCATTTTTTTTCATCATTAGAGATGTTGGCTATTCGACTCAAAATCTGAAAATAAACAGAAAAAGGTAAGCTAAAAATAAAACAATGAAATAATGATACTGCGACCATGGTCGCAGTTTATTTATTAAATATTTTGGATAAGAATGCGACCATGGTCGCAGTATGTTTGTCGTGCCAAAATTTATCTGCCAAGACATGCAGCTCAACACTGCGACCATGGCCGCAATTCTGTTGAAAAGGGTATTTTCAAGAGAATACGACCATGGTCGCACATAATTTGTCAAGCAGAAAACGAACTGCGAAAGGTGGCTCAATACTGCGACTATGGTCGCATTTTATTTGTACTACACATAAAAAAAGTTTAACTTACAATATTGCTGTCAATCTTTTTTAGATCAACTTCAAGTAGAGATCTGCTAATATTTTGGAGGTCCCATCTTACTGCGCATGGGGTTTTTCCTCCAAACCAGACCTCTGCTCAAAAATAGGTGCCCTCTCACACAGCCAATACTGCAAAAATGAAAAATTAAATTAGTTTCCACAAATTTTCTCAATTTATGGGTAAATTTCATACAATGTTGGCCAAATTTGAGATTTGTACTTACAATAATTTGCACTGAACATCCTTGCAGCTCGTACGTGCTTTGCCTGAAGATGTCCTTTGAGTCAATCAGGAATTGCCAAACAGCTTTTGCCCAGCATATTGTCCTCATCAGTTGCATATTGGCAATCTGTTCCACAATATACCACGGCACCGTGCATTTACTGCCAGAGAAGAAAAGAGTGGCCGACATGTATAGTATGACTATTGTGGTAAAGTCTTGAGCTGCGAGTCTATTTATGTCTCTTATAATTTCATTTATAGACAATTGCTGCTCAGATTGTTCATCCGGTGTCACATCTAATATATCCCTCTTCCTTCTCTTGACAAGAAGATCATCCAAAGCATCTTCAATAGATACTTTTGTGATCTTCTTTATATTGGGGAAAAAATGTTTTATAACCCCTCTATCTTTCATCGTACATGTCTTATTCATCACAAAATCTGCCCCATTGATAGGTAGACCAAAAGTTAGGGCAACATCCTCCACTGTTAACTCAATCTCTTTGCCCCCAATTGTAAAGGTCTTTGTATTCCTGTCATACTGGTCTAAAATACGCAGTACGGCAACGTTTGATTTTAGAGCCTTTTCAGCCCCAAATTCTTCATTGTAGAACGCCATGAAGATTGGGCCAAATGGGGTATTCTTCATCGCCTCTACGAAATTAGGCTGTATGTACTTTTTAAATTTCTTCATTAACTGGCACATTAGTTTTATGCTTGATCTCAGAGACGAACCTGTATCTGTTGTTTACCTACGTAGGAAGAAAAATTAAACACTTTAGACCAATGATTATTTAAAAATTATAAGGGAATAAAAAGCATATTTGTTTTTTAATAAACTGCGACCTTGGTCGCAGTCATGCATTGCAAAAAAAAAAACAACTAGAACCAGGACTACACTGCAATCTAGGGTCGCACTACATGTACTGCGACCAAGGTCGCACTGCGACCAAGGTCGCATAGGAGTACAGTGCAATCAGAACACTGCGACCAAGGTCGCATAAGACTACAGTTCAAAAAGAAACAACTGCGACACAAGTTTGATAAAAACATATTATTTAAAATAAACTACGACCTTGGTGAAGACTTGAGACTACAACTCTTATTTACACAACTGCGACCCCATGTCGTCAGTATGTGAGAAAAAAAAGTAAATTTCATATACTGCGACCTACGTCGCATTCGTCTACAAGGAAAGGTAAAAAAATAAAAAAATTCCAAAGTCGCACAGATCTGAACTGCGACACAGTAAAAATAGAAGTAAATAATAAAAACTTTCAAAAAATAGGACCTTTATCGTCTAAAGTTTGAAAATCTCTTTCGTAATTGCGACCATGTTTCCAATATTTAAAAAAAATTAAAAAAACATGCGACTTCAGAAATAAATCTTGAAAAAATTTAAAACTATTAAAATACACAAAACCCTAAAAATTTTTGAAAATATCAATTTTGTAGTACCTTTTTCGACGGATGATTTCTTAGGCACCATCAGTTGCAAATATTTTTTTTCAAAAACGGATGAAATTTTTGAAGGAAAAGAACTAATTGGATCAGAACCGCCGGTTGAAGTTTTAGAGCTGTAAATTTTTTGGAAGACTATTTTTTACAATACGGTAAAAGGTTGTGATGGAGGGTATTTTCAGAAAATACAATGTTGAGGTGACTGGCATTAAATTGGGCGGGATTTTACAGGATTTTGTCCGCCAAATTTTTTAACAGATGTGGGGCGGTGATGTTGCCACGCCCGCAGGCTGAGAAAACTCTCTCAGCCCGCAGGCTGAGGTACAGTAAGCCCTATATATATATATATATATATATAATATATATATATATATATATATATATATATATATTTACATACATACATATACATACATACATACATATATATATGTATGTATGTATGTATGTATACACACACACATACATACATACACACACATATAGACACACACACACGCTCGGTCTGTTTGAGGAAGGAGAGAACGTTTGAAATTGTGGGCACTCTTCACATGTTCCTTGGCATCATTGATTATTTTGGGCTAATAGTACCCTTGATTGATGGCTTTATGGGCAAGAGACCACACCGTGTGGTTTTTGGAGCTGTCATCACGGATATCCTATATCACCTTCTTGGCTTCGTTCGGTCCAAGGCATCTTCGGCAAGGGTCAAGAGTGCAGCTTGGAGTAGGACTTTTTGTATAAGATGTCTCCTAGAAGTATGTTTCGGGTGGCCATGTGATTGAGCTTCTTTGCTTCGGTCTTATCGTCGGGTAGTACTTCGTCTTTCAGATAGGTGAGGATGGGGTCTCTCCAGCCCAGAGAAGTATCCAAGCTGAGCACTTCTCCTCCTGATCATTGGACGCTGGGCTTCACAAAATGCTCGACAGGGATCTCTCATCAGAATTGGTACTCTACCACTGATGCCAAGTTGGCTAAGGAATATGCATGGTTGTTCTCCGACTAGGAGACCTATTTGAACTCTCAACAAGAAAACTTAGATCTCAGGCTGAGAATGATTTGCAGGTATGCCGCCATCCGATCATCTTTATCGCATATTCTCCATTGATCTGTCTCACCACCATAGCGAATCGCACTGGACCTTAAGTCTAGTGACTCTGAGCGTCGCTGCCATCCTGAGCCTAGCAATGACAGCTTGTACTAGACCTTATTATTGGTGGCAGAAAAACTTAGACTATAGGAATGCTCAATGATGGTCCCCTCCAGAGTTGTCAGGACAATTCTGATTCCAAAACTCTTGCTATTTGAAGCTCCATCTACATTCAGGGTCCATCTTTTTAGATAGTCACTCTGTGCTAGGGTTCTCGTAGTGAACTCAACAATAAAATTTACCAAGACTTGCTCCTCTATTATCTTCCTTGGCTCATACTTGATGCCATATGGCTTTAACTTCTTGACCTACATTGCTATTTGTCCAGTAGCTTATGAATTCTCCATGATGCTCTTCAGAGGGTGCTCTGTTAGCACAATTTGAAAAGATTGGAGGTAATGCTTCAACATTCTTGAAACGATGAGAGAGCAGGAGCCAACTTTTTCATCCTATGATATCGGGCCTCGATGTCAAGTAGGGACTTGCTGACATAGTGCACCTATTTTAGAATGTCTTCTTCTTCTTGTATCCAAGGCTCCACTTATGGCTAATTCTGATACTACAAGATAAAGGTATAGAATTTGAAAAACACCTAGAGGGGGGGGGGGGGTGAATAGGTGTAAGTGCTAATCTAGAACTAAATGCAAAATTAAGTGCGCTAAATACGGAAGCTTAAAACAATTCTAGCAACACACTTAATACAATCAACAAGTGTAGCCGAATTCCCCGTGAAGGGCTCTGGACTAACTCCTCTTGATTCCCCTTGAATGGGTTGAGGTGCTATGTGAAGCTCTTGTTGATTAAGTATAAGTGAGGCACACACAAACAACCAAGCATATACAAGATATAGCAATATGAATTATGCAAGGCACAACACAAGCAATATGATATGAATGATATGGCAATAAGAATGATGCTTTGCACAAATGTAAAGAGAGAGAGTTGAGAGATATTGGATCAAACGCGAAGGCCAAGATATGTTTCGAGGTTCGAGCACCTTGCTCTACATCCCCGCCCGCTACACCACCGTGTAGGATTTCCAATCCACTATCTCTCACCGAGGGAACCTCTACCGAAGAGGATTTGTTACAACAATGGAGTACCGAACTCCTCTCTCAATACAAACACCACCTCACACAAGAGGGGTAGGCCCTTAGCCAAACAACAACCAACACCTCTACTGAAGAGGGTTTACAATCCAACACTCCACCTCTCACTAGAGGGAGCAAACCAATCACCCGATCACCTCTACCAAAGAGGGATACAACAAGAACAAGGGTGTTTACAACAAGTGGTTTCTTTCAACCACAAACCAATCTCTCTTTTCTTTTCTCTTTTTTCACAAAACAATTGATCCTAATAGATTAGGATAGAAGATAGCTCAAGTGTGGAAACAAGGTGTTTTTGGAAACAAGCAACAAAGAAAAACTACTTGGAAATCTCTTGTGAAAGATAGAAAATGAAAATCAATACAATCTCCCAAAACCTAGTTATCTTTGATTTTCTAAAAACCCAAAACAATAAAGATTGGAAGTTTAAAGCACAAAACTCTTTTTTTTAAAACTCTTTTAAAACAGTAGAGAAGGTCTGGAAATTTTGTCTCTAAAAACCTTGGCCAAAATCCCAAACAAATGGGGTTTATATAGGCCCATCAGAAAACTAGCCGTTAGGCTGAGCTGGCAGCCTGACAGGCTGCCGGTCGGCCGGCCCGGCCGACCGCCAACGGTCAGAAATGTGACCGTTGGGTAACCACGGTCGACCGGCACGGTCGACCCAAACAAACAGAGAGCTCTGCTCTCAACCCGGTCGACCCGTACGGTCGACCAAGGTTGTGTCTGCCAGACGTGCACATCTGTGCACGTCGGTCGACCCGACGGGTCGACCGCCCTTGGTGCGGTCGACCGTCTGGGTCGACCGATCGGCCTGTCAGCACAAAAACAAAGTCAGAAAATCTGGGAAAATATTTTATAAAATTCTTTTATCTTTTCTGAAAATCCCATAAAACTTGTTTTAACATTTTATATTGAAACACAAACAAGTGATAAAAATTTCAAGACATGTATCAACATATTCAATTCATTTTTGAGTCTTGCAAATTTTATCAAAACCAAAACTGGTATTTTGTCAAACTTGATTTTTCCAAAACATGAATAGGATAGTCAAAATAAGTTTGTCTAGCAAGTTTAAAGCATGTATGTATATTTAGAACATATCTAATATACATAGAAATAAAGTAAACTTGTTTTGATCTACTATTCATGAAAACCAAAATCCAAATCATAAAACATGTGTGTTGTGTGCACTTGAGCATATCAACTATACTAAGCTTTACAAATGGATCTAAACACACTAAACTAAACTAGGATACCTAAGTCTTCTTGACGATCTTGATCTTCAAGTTGACTCGATCCAAAACTCCATCCATGGGCTAGGCAATGTGTGATCTTGAAGCTTAAGCCCTGGAATCACCATGAAAAGCTTCTAAACTCCTTGTTGAAGCTAATCACCAACTAATATCTTAGTTAATGATCTGAAACTTAAACAACACAAGATTATTAGTAAACATAACTACATGAGTTAATCATCATCAAAACTAGGGTGGAAGGCCTTTGGGCCAACAATCTCCCCCTTTTTGATGATGACAAAACTCATGGAGTTATATATGCATGGATTAAAGTTAAGCTTCAAAGAAGCTCCCCCTTAACTCATGCATAAACAAAATAAATAAAAGATATGCAATGAATGTACATAAACATGTATGCATCAACATGCATAAAACAGCTAAACATGTTCTAGAAGCTCTAGTTACCAATTAAATTAATAAAATATTAACAAAACACTAGATGCTCTAGATACCAATAAAAATACCAATAAAACTTAATATATGCAAAAACATAAGTATGCATATATAAACTCAAAACCAAAATCTTTCTCCCCTTTTTTGTCAATCATCAACAAAGGGGTAAACAATCAAAACAATAGAATGAGGGGTAAAAATCTTTTCTCCCTCTTTTTGTCAATCAAAACAATACAAAACAATGTTCTCCCCCTTTTTGTCTAAAAACAAAAACAAGGTCAATAAGGGTGACAATCAATTAGGATATCAATTAAAAATATGTCAATGAAGCATCTTGATATCAATTTAAAATAAACAAAGATCAATAAATGTTATATGCTATATACATTCATGAAGAGGAAGACGCTAAGTTAGCTTCCCTACACATATGCATTACATGAAGGAGGGATGTGAAGCCTTAATTCACATAACACACATTATGTAATGAATAGAGGAGTTGTGAAGCCCCCTACACACGTGTACCACATAAAGAAGAGATGTTAAGCTCTTCAATACACAATACACTCAACATGAATCTATATGTAGAAGAGATGTTAAGCTCTCCTTGCATATAGTCAATACAAATCAAAAACTTTTGTATTTTACTTTAAATAAAAATTTTTAGATACCAATTTAAAACACAAGACATTTTGATATCAAAAGATAGTATTTTTTTTTTTTAAGTCATATAAACAATTTTGATATGCTTAAAATAAACATCATAAAGTGTGGGAGTGGAATCAAATACCAATTGAAACATGAAAATCGAATTTTCTCCCCCTTTATGAAATACCAACTAAACTCATGCATAGGCTTGAAATAAGATACCAATTGAAAACTAAATCAATTGAAATAAAGTTGAAGCTCAAGCTCTAGCACAAACAAGATTTGTGAAAATTTATATCTTGAGTACAAATAAAACAAGTATATGTGTATGAAATAGAATGAGTACCAAACACTAATAGATGATACCAATTGAAAATATACATACACAATAAACATATGAGTATACAAAAAGATCAAAATGATACCAATTGAAAGAGTTCAATGATACCAATTGACATAACCATAAGTTCAAGTGTATACATCATATTACTATACCTCCCAATCAAGGTTCAAGTTTTAAATGATTTTCAATATAAGCATACATGAACATGATCGCCCATCCATCCTCCCAATAAGGATAGGGGTTTTTCAAAAAAATAGATTTGAAAATAAGTTTTGTTTGAAAAACTCTACCAAATGAAGAATACCGTAGCTAGTTATAAGAAAAGTTGTAAACTAGTACGAAATCCTTCAAGCAAGAAATAAAATAAAATAATTTTTCATGAAACAAGAAATCCACATGATAATCAACACTCTAATTCAATTAAGCATAAAAATGACTCATGAAAACAAACATGAGCAAGCAATAAATGTGAGTGTACAAATAACGTGTGAATATCATAATCATGAAATTTTTTCCATTAAGCTCAATTATTCCTTAAACAAGAAACACGAAAATCATCAAAACTATTTAATCTTCAAGGCATATGTATGTCTAATACAAACTAAAGTATACATACATATCCAAAACTCAACGAGTCCACAAAGTATATGCATTAAGGCACGTGGCTCAAAAAAATAAAAACATGTATATCTAATAGTTTGGACAAGATAGATATACATATACATGAAGTTAAACAATTAAACACAAAATCAAGAAACTAAATCTTCACCAAAACAATTTCATTTCAAGGTATATGTATGAATTGTCAACACAATAAGTATACATACATATCCCTAAACACAATTGAGTCCATATATAGATTTGCATGAAAGGCAAATGACTCAAGGGGTATACATGTATATCTTAAAGTTTGGCAATACAAACATATACATGAAATGAAACACACAATCATAAAACAATTCAAAAATGAGAATACAAGTTTAAAATGTATGAATCATCAAAACTAGACTATACTAATACATCTAATGGGTTCAAATAAGCAATCAAGCCCAAAATATATAGATTTATTTGTGGCCCACTAAATGCACAAGTATATACCTAGTTTAATAAAAAACTAACATCTAAACATATATTCAACCAATAAGCATCAAAGTCAAGATAGAAATCAACATGATAAGAAAAAACATGATTATTATGAATATCCACATGTTATTAGATTTAAGATGTACATGATGGCTAATCAAATGTGAGAACACAAGATAATAGACCATATTAAACATGGGTGTCTCAAATATTATACATGTATATCAATAATCTAATTAACATGGCAATTTCATACTAATCGCTAAACAATGAAATATGCTATAAACAATGAATATTAAAAGCATGTAAACAATAAATAAGGAGTTAGGAATCGATACCAAACCAAGGAGGGCACCGCTCTAGTTCTCCAAACCAAGGTGGTCCTCCCACCAAACCTTCCCTTGAAAGTGATGCATCCAATTGATTTCCTTTAAGTATGGAACGCATCCACTCCAAGGTGTCGCTACTCTCACGTCATGTGAGAGCCCACACCTACATCAAAATAGGAGGGGTGGTCTTTGGTACCCATACTCTTATGGGTCCATGGGGGTTAGTCCCTTCTCTAACCCAAACAAAATTCTTTGCTAAATTGGAGTATGTAATCTATCATAGCAAAATTTAGTAAGGTGACCCTTACGTCCACAATGTGTACAAGTGTACACATGAGCATACATAGTGTGATGGTGTCCGTGAGGAGCATGTGTATTCCGTGGAGGGTGTGCATGTATAAAGGATGGAACTTGTTTCTTTCGAACCAAAGATTCCAAGCAAGGTATATGATTCATGGCACATTGGCTCATAGTGGAGCCCAAACAATCTACCCTCTTCTTTACATACAAATACAAATATCATCATTAATCTTAGAAGAAGAGGTACATGCATTAGGTAGACTAGATGAAGAGGCTACACTAGCATGACAAACATATGCATTTATCTTATTTTGCAAAATAACATTTTTATCTAAACAAACATTCAACTCATTTGAAATAGAAATAATTTTATTTTTCAAAGCAACATTCTCTTTTAAACAAAATCAATTTTTGAAGACAAATTTTCATTTTTCTTCAAAATAGCATGGCAATCATTTTTAGATTTTAAAAACTCATTTTCTTTAAGTGCAAGTTCTAATTGAGATCTCAATGAATCCCTTTCATTATAGACCTCAACCTTCTCTTGAAAAACATTGTTAAGTCTAGCATGCAAACTCTTATTTTCTTTTTCAATCTCTCTAGACTCTTCCTTTCAACAAATTATATTTTTCTATTAACTTTTCACAAACAATAGATAGTTCTTCATTTAAAGCATGTGGATCAACAAAATCATTAGAAGAACTAGCACTATCATCACAATCTAAGTGGGGTTCCGAGTGTACCTCAAGGGAGTCATTCCTTGGACCATGAGCATTGTGAGTCGGATTCTCCACTAGATTCCTCCGGTTGATTTGCACTAGAAGCTCGGAGGTGGTGGCTGTTGTCAATTTGTTCCACACTGCAAAGGCGAAATCAAAGTTAGAAACACACATAATATAATCTTTAGGTAATTGCTTCTAATAGCCTCAAGGGCTTGTGCATTGGCCCTTATAAGATCACCATTACCAAGATAACATTTCTTGTAGCGGCAAGAAAGACATGCAAACCTAGGGTCTTTAGGTACATGGACATCCTATACTTCTAAACAACAATGTTGGAAGGATCAAAGCTAGGTGGGGTCATGAAGTCCATGGCAAACTATATGTGTGCAAACAAGCAAATGCAAACAATAGAATAGCAATCAAATGGATCTCACTCCTAGGATGTTAAGCCTAATATCAGGAGCACTAGCTCTGATACCAATTGAAAAACACCTAGAGGGGGGGGATGAATAGGTGTAAGTGCTAATCTAGAACTAAATGCAAAACTAAGTGCGCTAAATGCGGAAGCTTAAAACAATTCTAGCAACACACTTAATACAATCAACAAGTGTAGCCGAATTCCCCGTGAAGGGCTCTGGACTAACTCCTCTTGATTCCTCTTGAATGGGTGAGGTGCTATGTGAAGCTCTTGTTGATTAGTATAAGTGAGGCACACACAAACAACCAAGCATATACAAGATATAGCAATATGAATTATGCAAGGCACAACACAAGCAATATGATATGAATGATATGACAATAAGAATGATGCTTTGCACAAATGTAAAGAGAGGAGAGTTGAGAGATATTGGATCAAACGCAAAGGGCCAAGATATGTTTCGAGGTTCGAGCACCTTGCTCTACATCCCCGCCTACACCACCGTTGTAGGATTTTCAATCCACTATCTCCCACCGAGGGAACCTCTACCGAAGAGGATTTGTTACAACAATGGAGTACCGAACTCCTCTCTCAATACAAACACCACCTCACACAAGAGGGGTAGGCCCTTAGCCAAACAACAACCAACACTCTACCGAAGAGGGTTTACAATCCAACACTCCACCTCTCACTAGAGGGAGCAAACAATCACCCGATCACCTCTACCAAAGAGGGATACAACAAGAACAAGGGTGTTTACAACAAGTGGTTTCTTTCAACCACAAACCAATCTCTCTTTTATTTTCTCTTTTTCCACAAAACAAATGATCCTAATTGATTAGGATTGAAGATAGCTCAAGTGTGGAAGGTGTTTTGGGAAACAAGCAACAAAGAAAAATACTGGGGAATCTCTTGTGAAAGATAGAAAATGAAAATCAATACAATCTCCCAAAACCTAGTATCTTTGATTTTTAAAAACCCAAAACAATAAAGATTGGAAGTTTAAAGCACAAAACTCTTTTTTTAAAACTCTTTAAAAACAGTAGAGAAGGTCTGGAAATTTTGTCTCTAAAAACCTTGGCCAAAATCCCAAACAAATGGGGTTTATATAGGCCCATCAGAAAACTAGTCGTTAGACTGAGCTGGCAGCCTAACAGGCTGCCGGTCGGCCGGCCTGGCCGACCGCCAACGGTCAGAAATGTGACCGTTGGGCAAACCACGGCTCGACCGCCGGACGGTCGACCCAAACAAACAGAGAGCTCTGCTCTCAACCCGGTCGACCCGTACGGTCGACCGAGGTTGTGTCTGCCAGACGTGCACATCTGTGCACGTCGGTCGACCCGACGGGTCGACCGGCCCCTGGTGCGGTCGACGTCTGGGTCGACGACCGGCCTGTCAGCACAAAAACAAAGTCAGAAAATCTGGAAAAATATTTTATAAAAATCTTTATCTTTTCTGAAAATCCCATAAAACTTGTTTTAACATTTTATATTGAAACACAAACAAGTGATAAAAATTTCAAGACATGTATCTGAAAAACACCTAGAGGGGGGGTGAATAGGTGTGAATGCTAATCTAATGATCTTTTAAACTTTAATTAAAAGAGTGATGCAACGATCTCTCAAAACACGACTAAGAGCCGAATACCCCTTGCGAGGTTCTGAACTCCTTCCTCCCAATTCCCCTAGATATGGGTTAGAGGTGCGCAATGCAACCGTGTTGTATTGAGGTGTGATCGATCAATGCCAAGTATGATGATGAGAAATGAAATGCACACAATGTAACACAACAAGTATAGCAAGTAAAGTAAACAAGACAAGATTGCACAAGTAGAGGGTTAGTTCTCAAGCAAATAATTCAAGACAATATAAAGCAAGAGAAATTTAAAGCAAGAATAACGCAAAGGCAATCGCAAACAAGATGATTTGTTTCGAGGTTCGAGCACACTTGCTCTAGTCCCCGCCTTCACCTCCGTGAAGGGTTTCCACTATCCACCGAGGATGCCTTTACAATTTGGTCTACCGAAGACCGAGCACCGAGCTCCACCGAGTACAAAAGAACCTCTACCGAAGAGGTTGCTCCACAAAGAAAGGATTACAAGAACCAAGTGATCACAACAAGATCACTACACTTTTCTCAAACTCTTTTACAAACACTCTCACTTCAATTACAACTTCACTATAGAATGAGTATAGGATTTTTGGCTCTATGAAGTGTGGTGAGAAAAACTTCAGTTGTTAGAGAGATATGAGCAATCAAACACAACTGAAAAACTAGCTCAAAAAGATTGGAATGAAAGCTTTAAACTCTTTTCTTTTCTCTTTTGAAAACAATGTAAACTTGAGGATTTTTCTAAGTGATGTGAAGGAGAGACTTCTCCTCTATTTATAGGGTTGAAAATAAGTTAAAAATATTTTCTTTACACCTAATTCAACCTGCAAAAGCACCCCAACAACTCTCCAAAAATCTGTTAAAGCAGAAAAAGAAAATAGTTTTCAGAAAATCCCAAAGAGGAAAGAGCCGTTGCTAAGTTTGCAGGCTTGGCGGTCGACCGGTCCGGTCGACCGCCAGCCCTGCTGGAAAGAGCCGTTGGCTCTCGGTCGACCGGTCCGGTCGACCGACCCAAAAGGAGGAAACACAGTTTCCTTCTTCCGGTCGACCGGTCCGGTCGACCGAAATATCCCGAGAGCAGAATGCTCTCCATCGGTCGACCGGTCCGGTCGACCGACGGACATGCACAAACAGTGCATGTCCAGACACATCGCCGGTCGACCGGGCCGGTCGACCGATGTTGCCTGACACAGAAAAACTGGGCTGTTTTGAAGATGGAATTTTTGTAAAAATATTTTAATAATACCAATAGCTAAGTATTATGCAGAAAATAGTTTATACACATGTTTTAAACAAGTTTTTCAGGGATATAAAGCTTTGGTACATGTATATATAAGCTAAGGCATAAAACTTAGAAATAATCATTTTCAAAACATAGGAAATACATGAAACAAGTGTGTGTGCAAATCCTAGAGCCAAATTTCCTATATTCAAACTTTAACATTCTAAACTTACAAACTTCTAAAAGACTTCAAGGCAATGCTTCAAGATGGGCTATCTCCACTTGATCTTCAATTTTGCATCTTGAGCCCAATTGGAGTTGACTTGAGTCCAAAACCTTGTATTTGTGAGAGAAGACTTCTAGTATGAATAGAAATCTGAAAACACACTTAAACAACAAATGTTATTAGTACAAATAACTAATATGTTTTGTAATCATCAAAATACACTAATCATGGGTGATTGTAACCTTGGGCCAACAATCTCCCCCTTTTTGATGATGACAAAACATATAAGTTATTGAAACAAATAAAGGAGGAAAAGCTTGGAAAGCTCCCCCTCAAACAATGCTATGTATTTATCATGAATATGAAAAAGCTATGTAAGCATACATAAAGCATTTAACAAACACAATAGTTTTTGTCCAAAAACTCAAATAAACACAACTTTCTTTTTCTTCATGAAATGAAACTCAAATAGTATCAAACTTAGAAAGTTTAAACTTAAACACTTATTTTCCAAATATCAACAAACTTATTCTCCCTTTTTGTCAGACATCAAAAAGGGTTAAAACAAAATTTTAATTTTAAGAATCTATAATACAAACATTCAACTCACCACAAATAAACGAAAATCTAGCATAATCTAAGGTTTAGTGAAAATATTGGCAAGTTGAAAATCGGTAGAAACATATTCAATAACAATATCACCTTTCTCATAATGATCTCTAAGAAAGTGATACCTAATGTCAATGTGTTTGGTTTTACTATGTTGATTTGCATTCTTTGTCATGTGAATAGTACTAGTATTATCACAAAATATTTAACATGATCAAAGTGTAAATCATAGTCAAGGAGAGTATGTTTCATCCAAAGAACTTGTGCACAACAAGCTCCGGCCGCAACATACTCCGCCTCGGCGGTTGATAGGGCTACCGAATTTTGCTTTTTGAAAGACCAAGATACAAGACAATTACCTAAGAATTGACATGTTCCACTTGTGCTCTTCCTATCTACCCTACAACCCGCATAGTCGGCATCCGAAAAACTCTTCATTTCAAATAATCCGGTTTTAGGATACCACAAACCCATTTCAATAGTGCCCTTAAGGTATCTAATTATGCGTTTAACCGCTATTATGTGAGATTCTTTAGGACAAGATTGAAAACGTGCACAAAGACAAACGGAAAACATAATATCCGGCCTACTAGCCGTCAAATAAAGCAAGCTACCAATCATGCTACGGTATAATTTAATGTCTACACTTTTACCTTGTTCATCCTTGTCAAGCTTTGTAGTTGTTGCCATGGGAGTTTTGCTTACTCTTGATCCTTCAAGCCCAAACCTTTTGATTAGTTCCTTTGTGTACTTGGCTTGATTGATGAAGATCCCATCCTTCCTTTGCTTGATTTGGAGTCCAAGGAAATAGTTGAGCTCCCCCATCATAGACATTTCAAATTCATCCTTCATGCATGACTCAAAAACTTTGCAAAGAGATTCATTAGTAGAACCAAAAATAATATCATCTACATAAATTTGCACAATAAGAATGTCATTTTCTACATGTTTTGTAAACAAAGTTGTATCAATTTTACCTTTCTTAAAACCATTTGAAATCAAAAATGAGGAAAGTCTTTCATACCAAGCCCTAGGGGCTTGTTTTAAACCATAAAGAGCTTTATCTAATTTAAAAACAAAATCCGAATGTGTAGGATCAACAAACCCGGGGGTTGTTCAACATACACCTCCTCTTCAATAAATCCATTTAGAAAAGCACTTTTAACATCCATTTGAAATAATTTGAAATCTTTATATGAGGCAAATGCTAGTGTCATCCGTATGGCTTCAAGCCGTGCTACGGGTGCAAAGGTTTCTTCAAAATCGATCCCTTCGATTTGAGTGTAACCTTGGGCAACTAACCTAGCCTTGTTTCTAACTACATTACCCGATTCATCCAACTTATTCTTAAAGATCCACTTAGTACCAATTGTTGGTCTATCGTGGGGCCTAGGAACAAGGTGCCAAACTTGGTTGCGCTCAAATTGATTGAGCTCCTCTTGCATGGCTAGCAACCAATATGAATCGGCCTCGGCTTCGAGGACATTTTTGGGTTCTATGTGTGAAATAAATGCAAAGTGGCCACAATAATCTTGAATTTTAGAGCGAGTAGTTACCCCTTTTGATACTTCACCTATGACGAGGTCCTTGGGATGATGAGGATTGAATCTCCAATCCTTAGGTAGTGGTTGAGTAGGCTCCACCTCATTTGTTTGATGTTCATTTCCTTGGGCCTCTTCCACTTTGGCTTCACTTCCATCATCATCCTTTGGCTTGTCTCCCATGGTAGAAGCATCCTCCAAGGTGACTTTCTCCAAGCCTTCATGCAAAGCATCTATTTCTACAACATTCTTAACAAACTTGTTAGATTCCTCAAACTTAACATGAATAGACTCTTCAATAGTCAAAGATGATCTAATGAAAACTCTATAAGCTTTACTAGTGTTTGAGTAACCTACAAAAATAGCCTCATAAGATTTAGGATCAAATTTTCCTAAAAAATCTTTTGTGTTTAAAACAAAGCATTTGCAACCAAAAACTTTAAAATAGGAAACATTAGGTTTTCTAGAAAAATACATTTCAAAAGAAGTTTTAGTTGTATTTTTACACAAGAAAACACGATTAGATATGTAGCATGATGTATTAACGGCCTCGGCCCACAAATAATGTGGTAGACCATATTCACTTAGCATTGTCCTAGCCATCTCTTGTAATGTTCTATTTTTCCGTTCAACTACTCCATTTTGTTGTGGAGTTCTAGGACAAGAAAGTTCATGCTTTATTCCATGTTCATCACAAAAAGTGGTAAAGGGTTGGTTAATGAATTCACCTCCTCTATCACTTCTTATTCTCAAAATCGAAACATCTTTTTCTTTTTCAACTCTTTTCTTAAAAATTTGGAAATACGAAAATGCTTGGCTTTTATGTTCAAGAAAGAAAACCCAAGTAAATCTTGAAAAATCATCAACCAAACATAAGCAAATCTATTCCCACTTAAACTTTTGGTTTGTGTAGGGCCAAAAAGATCCATATGGATTAACTCCAAAGGACGTGATGTCATGATATCCTTAATTGACTTGAAAGAAGACTTAGTTTGTTTCCCAAATTGACATGCGTCACAAACTCGGTCCTTTTCAAAATTCAAGCAAGGAATACCTTTCACCATTTCCTTTGTGTTTAACCTAGAAATGTGATCAAAAGAAATATGCCCTAATCTCCTATGCCACAACCAAGAGTCATCATCGAGGGCTTTCAAACAAGTAATATTACAAGACATATTTAACATATCAATCATATAAACATTACTTTCACGAAAACCGGAAAATACACAAACATTAGAAATTCTATCAATAACCTTACAAGCAACATTATCAAAAACAACATCAAAACCTTTATCACAAAGTTGACTAACACTCAAGAGATTATGCTTGAGGCCATCAACTAAAACTACATTTTCAATTAAAGGAGAGGTGCCAAGTTTTACATTACCAATACCGATGATTTTACCCTTGGCGTCATCTCCGAAGGTGACGGTGCCACCTTCATGATATCTTGATAGGGTTGCAAAGTTGTTGATGTCCCAAGTCATGTGCCTTGAGCAACCGCTATCAAGATACCACAAACCTCTACGTCGTTGGGCTTTGGAAAGTACCTACATCATTTAAAACAATTGTTGACTTTGGTACCCAAACTTTCTTGGGTCCTTGAAAGTTAGTGTTACGAACCCAAACATTATGATGTGATGCACTTAGTCTATCATAACAAAAATTAGCTAAGTGTCCTTTCCGCCCACAATGTGAACATGAGTACACTTTTCTATACATGAAAGCATGATGTGTAGTGTGAGCATGTTTTGGGTTTTGCCATGTTGTTTAGGTTGTGTAGCATGAACATGAACATGAGCATGAGCATTTTTCTTTGGGGCTTGTTTCTTAGGAAACATAGCCTCAATTTTCTTCTTGTTAAACTCACAATCTTTCAAAACAACACTTAATGAGTCTAATCTTTCCTTAAGCATAGAAACTTCATTAGAATCAATTAGTGGGGTCTTACCTTTGCAAGAAATCTTATATTTTTCAAAACATTTTTAGTAGTGGCCAAGGTGGAAACCAAATCATCTTTTTCCTTTGTAAGAGTAAAAACTTGAAGACTTAAAGATTCATTTTCCTTTTTCATTTTAATATACTTTTTCTTTAAGAAATCATAGTTTTGTGACAACTCAACAAAAGCCTCTTCTAACACATCCATAGAAAGTTCATTATCATGAGAAGGGAAGAGGTTACCTTGCTTGTGCCTTCATTAGCCATGAAGCACATGTTGGCGGTGTCTATTTCTTCCTCGGATTCGGTCTCCGAATCCCAAGTTGCCTTCATAGCCTTCTTCTTGTAAGGCTTCTTTGAAGTGGAAGGCTTTGCTTTTTCCGGACACTCCGCCACAATGTGTCCCGGTTTTTGGCAATTGAAGCATATGATCTTTCTTTCTTCTTTGCCTCCTTGCCATCTCCTTCTACCTTGGTACTTCGCCTTGTTGTACATCCTCCGGACATTCTTAACAAGGAGTGAGAGCTCCTCATCATCTTCTTCTTCATCATCTTCATCGGAGTGTGTAGCTTGACTCTTGAAGGCGATAGTCTTCTTTTTGGAGGGAGCCATATCCTCCCTTGCTTTCCTTTCCATCTCATGGGTTTTGAGGTTCCCAATGAGACCTATGAGCTCCATCTCTTCATTGTCGTTGAGTTCCTTCAAGGTTGTAGCTTTAACTTCCCATGAAGGAGGAAGAGCCCGGATGATCTTCCTTACTCTTTGATCATTGTTGATATCTTCACCTAAAGAAGAGAGTCCATTAGTAATCTTGGTAAATCTTGTAACCATATCATCTATGGTTTCATTGTCTTGCATGCTAAATGTTTCATATTGAGACCGAAGAAGGTCAATCTTAGCCTTCTTTACTTGTGAGGTCCCCTCATGAGTGACTATCAAGTGTGACCAAATCTCAAATGCGGATTTGCAATGTATAACCCTAGCTATGTCATCATCATTTAGGGCTTGAAGAAGTGCATAGTGAGCTTTGGCATTGGCATCGAATTCCTTAGTCTCTATTTCGGACCAAGTGGATTCGTCACCGGGGGTACACTAAAGGACTTAGTCACGGCTTTTGCAACTCGGCTACCTAGAGATTGCAAAAACACGGTCATCTTAACTTTCCATATGGGAAAGTTAAGTCCATCAAACTTAGGAGGGGTCTTAATTCCATCGGCCATTTTTACTTATATGAATATGAATGAAATGATTAGCAAATTAGGATCTTCTCTAAGGTGGTTAAACCAAATCCTAGAGTCCAAGCTCTGATACCAATTGAAAAACACCTAGAGGGGGGGTGAATAGGTGTGAATGCTAATCTAATGATCTTTTTAAACTTTAATTAAATGAGTGATGCAACGATCTCTCAAAACACGACTAAGAGCCGAATACCCCTTGCGAGGTTCTGAACTCCTTCCTCCCAATTCCCCTAGATATGGGTTAGAGGTGCGCAATGCAACCGTGTTGTATTGAGGTGTGATCGATCAATGCCAAGTATGATGATGAGAAATGAAATGCACACAATGTAACACAACAAGTATAGCAAGTAAAGTAAACAAGACTAGATTGCACAAGTAGAGGGTTAGTTCTCAAGCAAATAATTCAAGACAATATAAAGCAAGAGAAATTGAAAGCAAGAATAACGCAAAGGCAATCGCAAACAAGATGATTTGTTTCGAGGTTCGAGCACACTTGCTCTAGTCCCCGCCTTCACCTCCGTGAAGGGTTTCCACTATCCACCGAGGATGCCTTTACAATTGGTCTACCGAAGACCGAGCACCGAGCTCCACCGAATACAAAGGACCTCTACCGAAGAGGTTGCTCCACAAAGAAAGGATTACAAGAACCAAGTGATCACAACAAGATCACTACACTTTTCTCAAACTCTTTTACAAACACTCTCACTTCAATTACAACTTCACTATAGAATGAGTATAGGATTTTTGGCTCTATGAAGTGTGGTGAGAAAAACTTCAGTTGTAGAGAGATATTAGCAATCAAACACAACTGAAAAACTAGCTCAAAAAGAATTGGAATGAAAGCTTTAAACTCTTTTCTTCTCTTTTGAAAACAATGTAAACTTGAGGATTTTTCTAAGTGATATGAAGGAGAGACTTCTCCTCTATTTATAGGGTTGAAAATAAGTTAAAAACATTTTCTTTTACACCTAATTCAACTGCAAAAGCACCCCAACAACTCTCCAAAAATCTGTTAAAGCAGAAAAAGAAAACAGTTTTCAGAAAATCCCAAAGAGGAAAGAGCCGTTGCTAAGTTGCAGGCTTGGCGGTCGACCGGTCCGGTCGACCGCCAGCCCTGCTGGAAAGAGCCGTTGGCTCTCGGTCGACCGGTCCGGTCGACCGACCAAAAGGAGGAAACACAGTTTCCTTCTTCCGGTCGACCGGTCCGGTCGACCGAAATATCCCGAGAGCAGAATGCTCTCCGTCGGTCGACCGGTCCGGTCGACCGACGGACATGCACAAACAGTGCATGTCCAGGCACATCGCCGGTCGACCGGGCCGGTCGACCGATGTTGCCTGACACAGAAAAACTGGGCTGTTTTGAAGATGGAATTTTGTAAAAATATTTTAATAATACCAATAGCTAAGTATTATGCAGAAAATAGTTTATACACATGTTTTAAACAAGTTTTTCAGGATATAAAGCTTTGGTACATGTATATATAAACTAAGGCATAAAACTTAGAAATAACCATTTTCAAAACATAGGAAATACATGAAACAAGTGTGTGTGCAAATCCTAGAGCCAAATTTCCTATATTCAAACTTTAACATTCTAAACTTACAAACTTCTAAAAGACTTCAAGGCAATGCTTCAAGATGGGCTATCTTCACTTGATCTTCAATTTTGCATCTTGAGCCCAATGGAGTTGACTTGAGTCCAAAACCTTGTATTTGTGAGAGAAGACTTCTAGTATGAATAGAAATCTGAAACACACTTAAACAACAAATGTTATTAGTACAAATAACTAATATGTTTGTATCATCAAAATACACTAATCATGGGTGATTGTAACCTTGGGCCAACAGTAT